>JAQFVV010000504.1:0-454048 GCA_028023455.1 Epiperipatus broadwayi
CACAAATAAATAATATAGAATTAATTAAGCCAAGTAGTAATAATAATAATCAGTCAGATAATACTCTTGTGAAGGAAATTGACAATAGACCAACTTAAGAAGTAATTAGTCATGAGGGTAGTTCAAATAATTCTATGGCCCCTTAAGGTTTATGAAAGTTAAACCATTTAAAAGGGAGTAATGAAAATCCCTCGGAGTTTCTAAACAATTTGGATGAATTGTTTTCGATATGTTCTTTGTCTGAAAAGGAGAAAGTAGCCGTGTGTAGCAATCATTTATACGGAGTAGCTAAAGATTGGTGGCAATCTCTGTTTGAGAAACCCATGACGTATGGTGATTTCAAATGTTTTATTGTCGGGAGCTTTTGGAACTCCGACAAACAGAGATTGCATTCGGTATCAAATTACCCAGGATAAGTACCAAGTTAGCAAAGGCAGCTACACCAGTTTTTTCAGAAGTCAAGCCGTTCGTTTGAAGACTTTGACTGCTTGTCCATTATCGGAGGGACAAATTGTCAGAATAGTTAGACACAACTTACCAAAGCATGTGGAACAGTTGTTAATAGCTGCTGACCGTGGGACAATTGAGGAAGTCTCCGAAATATTAGATGCTCTGGAAGTAGCAGAGTTATCTATTGATAATAAGTTTAGAGTAAATAGGGATAAAAATAATTACCCATTAGCAAGTCTTAGTGTCAATACTGGAGTAAAATCTCCTGGAGGCTTTAAGAGAAGTTTTAGTTATAAAGGTAGAGATAGAATGTCTCCATATTTTAAGAAAACTGTACAGTATAATACAAATAAAGATAGAAGTGAGGATTTGCATAATCAGCCTTCTACAAGTGGTGTAACTACCATTTTGAAGAGACCAGCTAATAAAACTAATAGTAAGAAGTTAAATTAGAAAGGTCTTTGTACGTTAGTTCCTCTTTGCAAGGACCTGTTGCTAACGAAATGGGGAACGATCAGATGTGGATGCTGAATACTTTAGATCTTGATATTGATTATTTAGAGCCCTTTACTATAGGCGAACCACCAATAACTTATCAGTGTCCCATTGTAATTTTGCATATAAATAGTATTAGAGTTGAAGCCCTAATTGACTCCGGAAGTCAAGCTTCCATATTGTCAGAGTCAATGTATCAAAATCTGGTGAGTGTAGAAAGGGATATACCTTCATTGCCAGTAAAACAAATTCAAGTAACTTTAGCAAATGGAAAGAGGACAAAGTTATCAAATAAACAAGTCTGGATTACCTTCAAAATAAATAATACAGAATTTGGGCATGTTTTTCTTATTATGCCTGGATTAATACATGAAGCCATAATAGGAGCTGACTTCATGATTTTGAATAAATGTCAGATAGATTTTCATAATAGGATTTTTATTTGTAAAGAAGAAAGGCTTAATTTTGAATATGGTATGCATAACCTTTCTAGTCAATTATTATGCATACAGAACACATTAATTGATGCCAGCATAAAGGCTAAAATTGAACATGTTTATGCAATAAATTCTGAATTGGGTGAAAATTTATATCAATTAATGTATAATTTTAAGAATATATTCTCTAAAATTCCTGGTATAATAAAGGGATATACCCATAGAATAAAATTGAAGAGTAATGATCCTTTCCATCAAAAGATGTACCCAATTCCTTACCAATATAAGGATGAGGTACAGAGTCAAATTGACAAAATGCTAGAGTGGGATATAATTAAGAAATGCCCTTCTCCTTACGTAAACCCATTGGTTATTGTGAAGAAGAAGGATGGCAGTATTAGAGTATGCTTGGATGCTCGTATGTTAAATAATGTAACTATACCAGAGCGTGATATTCCTCCACCTGTACATGAGCTCTTAACTAAATTTCACAAGAGGTCAATTTTCTCTACATTTGATCTGACAGCTAGTTATTGGCAAATACCACTGCATGAGAGTGATCAGCAATATACTGCATTTAGATTTCAAGGCCAGTCGTATGTTTTCAGACGGATGCCTTTTGGTCTCATTAATAGTGGTGCTGGTTTGATCAGATGTTTAGACATGATTTTTTCGAAACAATTGAAAGAGAAAATCATCATGTATGTGGATGATATAGTTATTGCTTCTGATAGTTTACATGAGCATATCCAACATTTAAAATTATTTTTTACTGAGTGTCAGATGCAAAATGTTAAAATAAATATGGAAAAATGTTCAATAGCAGCTAAAGAAATTACTTTTCTAGGTCATTTAATAAATGAGCATGGAATCCAACCCCATCCTGAAAAGATTGCAGCTATTCAACATTTTCCCATCCCAAAAACAGTAAAACAGTTAAAATCATTTTTCGGATTGTGTAATTATTATAATAGGTTTTATAAAAATTTCGCGGAAGATACTATAAACTTATCTAAATTATTAAAGAAAACTGAAAAATGGAAATGGACTGCTGAACATGACCATGAATTTAATATAATTAAAAGTAAATTTTTAAAACACGTAATTTTAATGTATCCTGACTTTAGTAAAACATTTTATGTGCAGACAGATAGTAGTTACTATGGTCTGGGAGTAGTGTTGTATCAGCTCGATGAGGATCAGGTACCTCATGTGTTGTACTTCTTAAGCCGTCATTTAAGAGGTGCTGAGTTGAATTACACTATTACTGAAAAGGAAACCCTAGCTGTTGTTTGGGCTTTTCAGAAATTACGCCAATTTTTATTGGGATCAGAAGTAATTGTGCTGACCGACCATAGAAGCTTGGAGTTTTTGAACAAAAGCTACCTCAGTAATGAGAGACTTGTTAGGTGGAGCTTGTATCTCCAGCAGTTCAACTATAGAGTTATCTATATTGAAGGGAGACAGAATATCCCTGCTGATATTCTTAGCCGCCACCCTATTTGTCTGTTGTCCCAACATCCTAATGCTCAAAATATAATTATTAGTAGTGTGGATGTAGACAGGGATGAATCTATAGTAGATGATTATAATAATCTTACTATGATTCAAGGTCAGGATCATAAATTAAATAGAATCATGACTATCTTAAATAATCATGATAATAAAAATAGTAAGAATAAAACTATTAAAAGGATTTTTAGCAAGTATAAGATGTATCAGAATTTACTTATGTACAATTTAAATTCAAATCAGGGGGAATCATGGAGGATAGTTGTACCTGACTCCATGATTGACAAATTAATTATGTATGTACATTGTAGTTATGGTCACTATGGTGCACCAAAGATTATGTACGTATTAAAATCTATTTTTTATTGGGATAAAATGTATAAGCGTGTCATAAGGAAAATTAAAACATGTTCTACTTGCTTGAAATCTAAATATTGTAACAAATCATATGTTGGTATGATGCAGCCAATTATTCCAAATCAAATTAATGAATTGTTGGCTATTGATTTTTATGGGCCTTTACCACCATTTAAACAACAGAAATTTATTTTAGTAGCTTATGATGTATTCAGTAAGTTTGTAGCAGCATATCCTGTGCCTAAAACTAGTGCACATTTTGTTATAAAATGCATGCTGAATTATCAGTTTCCATTAGTAGGAAAACCAAAAATTATATTAACAGATCATGCTACTGCTTTTATATCGAATAGATGGAATGAGTGGATTCAGGGTCAAGACCTCAAACATGTTATGAGCTCCATAAGAAACCCTCAATCTAATCCATGCGAACGTGTTATGCGGGAGCTTAGTCGATTGTTTAGGGTGTATGTAGCTGATAATCATAAGAAGTGGGTGCAAAAACTCCCTGAGGTTATTAACTATATTAATAGTACGTATAATGAGTCCACTGGTTTCACTCCTATTCGTTTGCATTATGGGAAACATGAGCCCTTATTAATTAGAACGCCTATACCGATTGTAAGAGAACCAATTGATAGGGATGAGGATAATAATCAAGCTAAAGTAAAGCTTCATATTATGGGTGCTAAAAGAGTAAAGAAAGCCCATAATAAACCACATCCATTTAAAATTAATGATTTAGTTCTGGTTAGAACACCCCATGTTAGCAACCTACAAAGAAATCAATTTAAAAAATTTCTTAGTCTATATGAAGGTCCATATAGAATATCTTGCAAAGTAGGAGAGAATGCGTTTATGTTAACCACACCAGATGGGGAAAAGGGAACTTATAATGCAAGGAGCCTAATTCCATTTCCATCTGAGATGTGAGTTATAATTTCAAAGTAATATGAATAAATATTTTAATGTCATGTTTAAATATAATGCTTGACATAAAGAAATAATTTATTATATAATAAATTAGCATAGTGAATAAAGTTTTAGTTGAAGAAATTTACAAAATATGTAAATGACAGTTTAAAAAGAAATAAGTTTTGTCAGAATGACTAAATAAAAGTGGAATTAGCTATTACAATAGATATTTTAAAGCAAAAAGCTAAACAATAAGGTTAGAGAGTATAAAACTCATATGTTTAAAGTACTTATAAGTGGATCTTATGAAGGATTAATGTATAATATGGTAGTGATCATAAAATTGATTAATCTTAAGGGATCAGGTTAATCTCTTTAAAAGAGAAATATGTAGATTTGTTAAATGATAATCTATAAGATTGCTAATGAAATTAGCAATAAGTTATAAATAAAATACATAGAGTAGTTTAAAATATAGTATTAACTATAATAATATGTATTTTTAGTAGCTTATGTAAAGGTGTATTTAAAAGAATTTAAATACTTGATATTTGTAGAAATATTAGAGAAATAAAGGTAACCTAATTAAAAGATAAGGAAGGAGAAGTGAAACTTAATCCATAAAGTAAAAGAAAGTCATTGTAGTTTATTTAAAAGTGTTTTCTTAGTGAGATTTAAAATGATATTTCAATGCTTTATAAAACTTTGTGATAGAATGATTTATTATAATGTTTAGATGATAAGAAAGATAAAATTGATCAATGTGGAGTAAAGATGATAAAGATGAATGTTAAATTTAAAATTTTATCCGAAGGAGGGGAATATGTGCCCTTTTGTATGGGTCACCATTTAAGTTTTGTGCTAATCTAGTAGAAAATTTTAAATTTAAGAAGTATTTTAAATGTGTGATGTTGACTTTGCTTGTGGTAATGTTACCATAAGTTTAATTAGAGCAATCTATGAGTATTTGATATGTGAATTGTGTTGGTATTGAGAAGATATTTAAAAATGATGATGATTATGATGTAATACTGCATTAATAAATTTAATGACAAATGTTTGAAGCTAAAGTATTTAAAAGACAAGTTAAAATTAGACAAAGATATTTATTTAATTTAAAATATATGTTAAAAGTGAATAGAAATATTTTAAATTATAAGTACTTAAATTGAGATTAATATTTGATTTTAATCATATCAAATAATTATTTTAAAATCTGATGTAATATCTTATTTATTTTTAAAAATAAATATTTATTTTAAAAAAGCAATTGTTAAGTTATTTTTAGATTATGGGAAGCGTTTCTTGTATTGTAAAAAACAGATGTTAATTAGAGATACACACACACATGCTTGGAAGCTTTCTCATAAAGTTGCAAAAACTATTTTAAAATTATGTTGTGAAATTTATAAATAATACGTGAGTTATCACGAGATAAAAATAAAAGATATTAATGTAGAATATTAAATCTGATTTTTAAAAATATTGTCTTAAAAATATAACGTATTTAAAAAGATTTAGTTTATTTTAAATGATCTTATAAAAGTTAAGATTTAAATCAAGTGAGAAAGAATATTTTAAAAAATGTTTGATAGATTTGAATAAACGATAAAATTATTTTTAAAATGTGATAATATTAAATATTAAATAAGTCATTATTTTATTTTTAATAGTGTGTTAGTAAATATGTAAATAAGCTAGAAAGTTTGATTGTTTAAATGTACCAATCAGATAAGGAGTTTCTGGCAGTATAAAAGCTGGATTCAATTGTTGAAGGGGGCTCTCTATAATTAAATTTCTAAGTTAATCGTGCTATTGAGAAAATAGCTAAGTAAATTTATAAACGCTCTTAAAATCAGTTTTAAAATCATAAGAGTGTTATTGTATATAATTTTATAATTTTTTTTAAATGATAAGTATGCAGTAGAAACTTAATAATTCCCTATTGGTCTTCTCAATATCGAAACTCAATTTACGTACGAATAATCATGGAAACATCACGTATCGGAGAAATATATCAGAAACTTTATGCTAGAAAAATAACAGACGCTGGATTAGTACATAAAACTACGAGATGGAGAAAAGTAGTATTTTGGACTATAAATAGTATTAAAAAGTTTAAATTACTATTGTCTATTATAAATAGATATTTAAAAGAAATATGAATACTTCTATAGAAAGAAAGTATTTTTGCAGATTTTTAAAAAATAAAATGTATATCTTAAGTAAAGATATAAGAAGTAGTAATTTTAATAAATACATGCCTTGTTAAGTCTTTGTGCTTAAAAGACTAAATATTGACGATTTGAAAAGGCAAATAGATTATAAATATGATTATTTAAAATCGTAATATAATAAAATTATTATATTGAAGTAATCTAAAACGCTGGACGTTATAGATGGAAAAAATAGATTCTTACCTAGATATATTGTTTTGAAAAAAAATGCGCAAGTAATACATGGATGTCCAAACCAAATCAAGTCAAACTAAGCCAAGCAAGCCAAGTTGATTAAAATAATTCAATGTAAAATAATTTATAAACTATAAATTAATTTTGAAATAATAATTTTAAATAATATTGTATGAAGAACTGGATCCAGAGAAAGAACTTATAAACTATTTTTTAATTTTATTTTGTTTTCTTGTGGGAACTTATTTTTTTTAAAAAAAGAACGTTACCATTTTTATATAAACTTTCAAGAAACACGTGATACAACGGAACAGGAAATAGTGTTCTATTGACTTTATACGTAGGATATTTGTTAGAACTTTTATGGTAGAACAAAAGTCGTCGCTGGAATACGTAATATAATCTTTTATTTTATTTATTTAACATAAAATTTAAAATATTATTAAACTATTAAAAGTAGGTTAGGTACATTTATTAAATAATAACTTAAAAATAATATAATAATTAATTACATAAATTTATTTTTATAATTAATATAACACAGAATATTCTAATGAATGTTTATGAGTATAAATGTGAATGATTTTTATTTTATGAAGCTGCAAATTCCGAAGAATGCTGGATAGCAGATTGGACATTATTATTATTATGGTAAAAACATTGTATAATGATTTTAATGAATTTAATATGTTTTTTCTTTAGATCAACCAAATATTATGTTTTGTGGAATGAATGTATAGATATTTTAAGAAAACACATACATTATATTGGCAACGAACTTTATTAAAATATGCATAAGTTTTAATCTATAATATCAACATGATACAACATTACATAAGAAGCTTAGAAATAATTATATGATTCTTTCATAAATAAATTTTGATATTTTATTATGTTATAGTATTAGAATTATATTTATTCTTTATTTAGGTAATTATTTTTATTATTTGCAAGATAAGAATAGGATTTCCCTAAAAGACTCTATTTTTTTTGTATTTTGTTTTATTAAATAAGTTAAGTTACGTTATGGGTAGAAGCTTATATTTGGATTGAAGTTTATTAAGTATAGACGATGTAGTATAGGTAATTTGGATGATGAATATTTTATTTAAAGTTGATGTTTGTTTTCCGGAAATTTTAGATAAGTTTAGAATATGTTTTATAGATAGAAATTATTAGAAAGGATTAAAATAACACATAAAGTAAAGTAATGATTTTTACATAGAAAAGAATCATAGAATTTATCTAAGGTAATGCTTTATGAATTTGAAATTGATAAATGATTTAAATAATAGTATTTGAACAGTACAGATATGTAATGCATATTTGATAAAACATATAACAGGAATTACATTAAGTAAAGTATAATTACAGTCAATTATTTGTTTTACATTACAAAGATACATTAATTTTATAAAGCTATTAAGCAATGCTAATAATAAAGTAAATATATGATAATACATTATAAATGGTAATATTTAATTAATGTAACTATTTAATTAGTAGAGCTTCATTGTTTACACATGCTACATAAATAATTTTGACATATATTATTATTTGTAATGGAAGTTTATTAACATTTATTTTAAAATCTAAGTTTTGAAAACATACTATAATATTATTAGTATAGTATTTGAAGAATGTATAATTGCTTGTTAAGCACATGAATTAGTAACAGTATAAACTTCTTGTATTTGTAATTTCTTATTTTATTTTTATTTATTTTCTTAAATTCTAAAACTGTAAATAGTGTAAATAAATTCTTATTTGAAGTTATTGTAAATAAATTTGTTAATTTGTTTTAAAAGTGTGTCGAGTTTTCATTATTTTTCACCACAGCATTTTGACATCAGATGATTTGAAATAAACATAATATTTGTACAAAAATGAATTTGTTATTATTATTTAGAAATGAATACAATATTTGCTTAACATTATTTTATAAGAATTGATTGACATGAACAGAAAATATTGCAATGGTCATAAGATGATTATAATGCACATTATAAGAATACAGTATTGTTTATTGCCACGGATTATTAAGTATAAGATTTTGATCTATTCCAAAATTAAGATACCATATGAAATAAAAGATATACATATGATTGTTTATTCATTTAATGATTGATTATATCATAGAAATAGATGAGATTAAATTACACTCTAAGATTAGTATTATTTATTATTATTATTTAAATAAGTTAGGTGTATTTAAGTTTGATATAAAATCCCACATCATACTTATTTACATGAGTTATTATTATTTTAAAACAGCTTAGAAGAACCTGAGATTATTTAATTATATTTTAAGTTAAAAGATTAGTATTTATTTTAATATTATTAAAGATAATTTATTTCACTTAAAAGTCATAAGAATGCTATAGATGTAGTGGTAAGATGATAAGGTAGTGGTAGTATTCTTATGCCATTGAGACAGTATCTTGGGAGATATTGACTCAGTGTAAATCTGCTTATTACTTTGTAACTTTACTTCACAGTCTCATAATTTTATTAAATACTTATTTAATTAGTATAATATAGAACTATATTGATTTTGATGATTGATAATAAATTTAATTAAGATATGATAATATAAAAGTATATTAAAGATAGATATGCAAATTTTAATTAAGCATAATAATGTAACTGAGCTAGTTGTATTTTAAACTATTTTACATATCAAGAAGTAAGGGTACAATATATATTGTAACCCAACTGGTTACATTAGCACACTATAATATAGTGTGCACATATATATATATAAAGTAAAGGAAAAGTAGAAATAAACACAGACAAAAATTGTAGTAGATATTTCTACATCTATTGAAATAAAAAAATAATAAATAATAATTCTGATTTAAAATATTGTTTTAGAAATTAAACTTTTAAAAGGTTCAAATAAAAAATAATATTTTTATTCTGATTTTGAAAATTTAAAAATAAGCATGTTTTCTGATAATTGTAAAAATGTCTATTTTTGAAATCTATTAATTAATTGGTAAAATTTTATTATCTGAGTAAAAACATGTATGTATATTTTGAAGGATTAAAGTTAATTGAAATCAACTTTTTCCAATCACACTTTGATAAAAATTTCAAGCTTGTTTTCAAAAGGATTAGATAGACTGAAAACACACTATGTTTTTTTTTTTTTTTCCATATGTCATAGACTGAAAACACACTGTGTTTTTATCACCTGACCCAACCAAGGTTATAAAAAAATTGATAAAAAAAATACCAGTTTTGCTTGCAGTTTTATAAGAGCCAGAAGAGTCTGGTTTGAATATTTTAAGCAGTGGCCAACTAGGCCAACTGCAAAGTCTGGCTACTAAACATTTTTTGAGTAAGTGGCAATTAGTTCACCAAAATAGATAGATGCACTTTGTTGTTGGCTGTAGCAGACAGTTGGCAAAATAGCTACCATGATCTGATGTAGCTGAAGGCAGGACAATTCACAGGTGTTTTGATTTACTTGAAGCTGGGTTACTTCTAAATCAATAGCCTGAACAAATGAGGACAAAATAGCTTGTTGACCTGAAGATTACCAAATCCTAATCTAAGTGGAACCAACTGCAAAACAACCCTACCTGGACTATACCAATGAGAAACCAGCAAGCTCACCAAGATAAATCTACCAGAATTGTCCAAGAGAAACTATCAGTGGATGAAGATTTAATAATATGTATGTTATTTCAGCTATATGCAGAAAAGCATATTATTTTAAAATAATTTATATAAAAATAGACAAATATAGAACAATATGGACTTTAAAATCTATATATTTTAAAAGAATATAAAATAATATTGCTTGAATAATAATTAAGAGTCAAGAATAATTAATTGACCATCTGGTTTTAAAGGTAAAAAAAAACATTTTTGAACAATAATCCTCTGGACATAATTTTTTTAAAAATTATATTAAAAAAAATCGATGATTCTATAATTTAAATTTAAAAGTGTTGATAATTAATTAATCAACAAGTCCTGTCAAAAATTGTCTTTATGTTTTAAAAGAAAAAAAAAGTTGATAGTATTTATTTGTTTTAAGAAAGTAATCGATAAAGAGTGGAACTTACTATAAAATAAGGAAAGCAATTTATACATTTTCAACAAAGAATAATTGTGAAAATAACTTTTATTATTATAACAAGTATGTAAATTTTATATATATATTTAAAATGAAATTTGTAATTATAAAAATTAAATTTTTTTATTGTTTTGACAAAATTAAATTTGTTATATGAAGAATCTATGCAATTCACTATATTGTAGAGATGTCTGCCTATCATTGCATATGTATTAAATGGATTATGTCCTTTACATGTGGGGTTCAGATTGACCTTAGGTCAACATGGGTGTGACAAGAATCTCAGCCTTAGGATGGCCTTTGAGCATTTCATCATCAGATTTTCAATTGGATGGACGGCTGAAGAGTTGGAGTGTGTAGTGGATTGGAACCTGTCCATTTAAAGTATGAAAATGGTCTATTTTAATATATATCTCAGCACTTATAGTATATATGTGTGGAAGATGATAATCTGGACCAACTAATGATTGCTGGTTTAGCATGAAATACGTATATTGGTGATTATTTATCTTTTCAGCATATATGTGCTTGAGTGTACCAGTGTTATTAGATAGAGTGGAGAGTGATGGGTCATCTGAAAGTCTGTGCTCATATAACCTATATATTATATATATATATGTTTTAGTAAACCTAGCATAAGTATTTGTATTATTTAAATTATAATGTAAAAGCTTAATCATGTATTATTATAAAACAAGTTAAATATGTTCAGAAATTTCACACACGTGTGCATGCGTGTATGTATGCATATATCTGTCAATTGTATTGCAAATACCAATGCTTGTCAAGTATGACTTATATGTAAAATTTTAATTAATTTTTTATTATTAAATGTCTATTCAAAGACTATTAATTGTATATTAGAAATCGCGTGTCTGTGCACACATATATGTAAACCAATGTAACAATTTGAATTTTGAATAGTAATTATGTAAATTACAATGTGACAATTTGAAATTTTGTATAGTAACAAAAACCAGAAGCTTTACCCTATAAGTCTGTAAATATCATTTATTTTTTTGTTAATAATAAACTTGTATTTAATTGTTAGGATTGTGTTACATCATCTCTTGGTCACATACAGTGATGGAGCTTGTGTTCTCTGAACTAGATTCGAGCATGGGATAAATATATAAATGGTGATGCATATTAGTGCTTTTGGGGCATCCAGTGATGATCAATCATCATCGTCCTGGTTGGCATATAAGATTATATTCTTTAAAGCCTATGCACTGTCTTTTATTTTAGTTTAGTCTTATTAGAAATTAAGTTCATAGTTGGCCAGTACCTTAATGGTACTAAGTGGCCAGAGCATTGATGATGATCAGCATCCCAGAATTGTTTAGATTTTTCTGATTATTATGTATTCTGATGGATGGGCATTAAGTTGGTGCATCCAAGTTATGTTTAAATAATTGCCTAAGCTGGAAAAGGCTCAATAGTTAGCCTGGTCTACAGAAGACTCATTTCCAATCCAGTCACAAGGTTGACTGTTGATTTATATTTTTTATTGTTCAAATCCAGCCACAAGGTGGACTGTTGATTTTATTATATTGTGGATCATCTGTGATGATGAATAGTTTATTTTGAGTGAGTACTTATAATTACTTTTTATTTTATAATGCTGTTTGGTGGATGTTTGATGGTTAATTATGCTTGTAGTTGCTCTTCTGATCTCTCAATAATCTTTTGGAGATTATTATGATCTCATGCTCCCCTTAAAGATTTACTTGACTGCAAGTGATGATGATTTTCCATCACCTAGTTCAAACTCTTTTTCGATATCTCATCCCATTACAATACATATATGTTGAAGCAATATTTATATATGCTTTATATATATAAGTTGAAAAATTCAAAGGAATTTTTAAATTATAAGTTTTTAACAATTTTAATAAGTGGAAATTATATATATGTACAAATAAATGAACACCTGGGTCTCATTTTACACCATAGATAGGTTCCTCAGAAAACATGCACAAATGAAATTGCACAAAAATAGACATAACTTACCTTGAAAAAGAGGGGATACGGACTGTGATTTTTCAAAAATCATGTAAAAGCAAAGCATCAATGTAAAATTACTTTAAAATTCACGCAAAAAAAAATAAGGAAATAAAATATGACTAATAAAAAATTTCAAATTTGAAAAAAATTGATACAAGACAAACTTTTTTAACTATTATATTTAATTTTATTCAAAACAATATATTTTTATGCATAATTTACAGTAATTTACATTTTTTTATACACGTTTTAATTATTATTGCTATTTGCCGATAAACAGGTTCATTTGCAAACTGGTAAAAAATCAGATTCTTCACAAGAGGAAATACAACTAGCACCAATGTCACTCTCATGTTGTGTTAATGGTTTTCTGGTGACAACATAATTAGTAATTAATCTAACAACTAAAAATTAAATTCTTATTTTTGTCTTTAATTTTTTAATTTTCAATTTTAATTGTGCCCACTGCTATTACTCACCTTTTAAAAATAAACTTGTGGACACTAAATGATTAATAATTGATTACGTTCTTTTTTAAAAAGCAAAAACAGAATGTGATTTAAAATGCAAAATTAACATGCACAATGTTTGAACAAATTTACATTATAATCTTGTAAAATTTAATGTGTGTATACATAAAATGTGGAAATCATGATTTTAATTTCATTATTGCATAAAATCTTACTATTATAAAGCACTGAAAATATTGAAATTACTAAGATGAAAGTCGAATTCCAATAATGTGCTATTACTTTCAATATGACGTAAGTATGCAAAATTTATTATTTAAAGTAATAGCGCATTATTGGAGTTCGATTTCCGGAGAAACATGAATCATGTAACTTCAAAATCACATTAAATAAATCCACGTAAAAAGAGACCCAGGTGTATATAATATTATTTAATTCTAAGCTTATTTTAAAAGTAATTTAAAACAAAATATTTATTTTACTAAACATCACATGATTACCATCTCTATACTAGCACATAATTGTTGTAAACAAAGGCAAAACTCTCCATGCAGTAGTGCCACCCTGTGCCAAACAGAGTAATCAATGGATGCCAGAAGGCTTGTGCATAAAATCCCTATCTAGTGCCTACTCATCCAATATCCTAAGATCTAGGTGCAGTGCTGCCACAAGCCAGAAACTAGTCTGGGGATATTGGATGAGTAGGCACTAGATAGGGATTTTATGCACTAGCCTTCTGGCATCCACTGATTACTCTGTTTGGCACAGGGTGGCACTATGGTATGGAAAGTTTTGCCTTTGTTTAATATTTATTTTATTAACATTTATAAAGATATTTTACAATTAGCTGGGTGGGAATGATATTATTGTATAAAATATAATTAATTTCTAGATAAACAAATTGGCTAATGAAGGAGATAAATATATGATGTAATTTAGACAAAACATTGTATTTTTTGGTATAATCCCTTTCAAATCTAAAATGTATAAATGCTATAATTGGACAAATATGCTATCTACCATCAATAGATAAGTCATGGACATGACCATGGTGGAAACTGATTTTTCTGATAAGACAACTCAGTAAACTATAAATAGGGACTGTCGAAGATTGCTTATTCCATTTTATTATGCTGATTCTGCTTTGTTTTATTAGTGTGATTTGTGTTAAAGTATCATGGAAGAGTAGAGAAGCCATCATATGTTCCATTCTGGCCAAGCAGGTCAGGTGCAAGCTGTAAGTTCATTGAGAGTTGCTGAGAAGCATCTTAAAGAGGATTGTGTCAAGTTAGTTTATATCTGAACTATATGCTATCCAAACTTCAAAAAGTATGTATTGTTTTGGGAAAATAACTGCATATTAATGGAGATCATTGCAGCCATCAAGAGCAATATAATAGTTTTGTCAGACATAGCTATGTTTGTACAAATTGAATCCACTAAAAATTTACCAATACCTGAATTTGGAACTTAAACTCTTAGTGATGAAAAGAATAATGTGTATGAATTTTGAATACAATATCATTACTATCTATTACTGATATTAGGTATTTTATCCCTTACATTTAATTTATACTGAAAATATTTTATAAACTATTATGACTAATTTTACATAGAAATAGATCTGGTTAGAAATTAGTATAGCAATAATAGTCACACCACAATTCACTTGGCATAAATCTAAAAAAGAAAGTTATTTTTATAAAAGAACTAGCTTATTATTGCAAACACTCACCATTCTCTAAGAGTCATTTCCACTAGCCTTGAATTGTAAAAATAATAGTTTAAACATTAACATGAATAGGCAGAGTAATGCTTTGGATGGTATAAAATAGGCTGTATTGACAGATTAAATTAAGTAAGACTGTCTTTTTAATAGTTCACCATTTTAGGCCCTCCAGGTTTAGGAATAGGCAAGCATGGAAAGATAATTGAGTGTATTAAATTTATTTGAACTCATATACTTTTTATTTCTGGCTGTTTTATCTATGTATAATGTTCATTTATAGGTATAGTTCTGTTTATTCATAAATGGGTATGATAGCATTTGTATCTGCTAATCAATCATAGTCCTTAATTTCTTTTGAGCAATAGTATGCACTAGAAATATATCATATGCTTTGTTTATATTTTTTGTGTGTGTGTGAAATTGTTTGTGTCTGCTGGCCTCTCACATTTGGCAACATCTTTTGAGCAGTAGAAGGTGGTAGTTACACATTCCTACTGTATATCATTTACTTTGTGTTATATATTATTGTCTTACAATTGAGTGTAATGCAGATTATATACCTACTTAATTAATGTTTAATTATTTATCTGCATTACAGCCTGAAATGATTAATCATAGTCAATAATTCCAGTGTATTCTGAATCTGAAAGTCTGTTAAGTCTTAAATCTATAAACATCACATGACCACCACTTCTTATGCTTGTGTATAATAAAACAGGAAAAACTCACTATATGTATTGCCACACCCAGCAAGGTAGAGTAATCAATGGATTCCAGAAGGCTAGTGCACAAAATCCCCATCTAGTGCCTACTCATCCAGTATCCCCAGACTAGTTTCTAGCCTGTGGCCTTCATCATTGGATTCAGGTGCAGCACTCTCAGATCCAAGGCTCCTCACTGATGAAGGCCACAGGCCAGAAACTAGTCCGGGGATATTGTATGAGTAGGCATTAGATGGGGGATTTTGTGCACTAGCCTTCTGGCATCCATTGATTACTCTAGCTTGCTGTGTGTGACAATACATATAGTGAGTTTTGCCTATTTTAAGTCTTAAACCTGTAATGTGACTAATTGGATTAGTAATTAATCATCTATGCAGCAAATTTATATATGTCCAGAATCAAGTGAAATGCACTGTGCTGAGTTTGTGCATAAAATACAATAACAGAATCAATAAACTTCATCTGTATTCAAACTAAGTAAGGCAATTAAAGAAAATAATGTCATTATTCGAAATTTAAGCCTGGATAAAAAAACTAACAGACTAATAGTTCCCATGAATGGCTGTCAATTATATTATTGTTCATGTTGTAATAATTTATATATAAATAAATTATGTCTCCTTACTTTTAGAATTTGCAATCAATAAAATTAATTAAAATATGATAGAGTCTCTTATATCTAACTGATTTATTAGATTATAAAAAAAATGATTTGATCATATAATATCAGAATGTGGAGATCACATGCAAATTACTCTTGGGTCATTTTTGCATGAACTGTACATTTTTGACCATTACAGGATTTATTTAATTAAGTGATGTCCAATATGAGGTCGATGTATAACTATGAATCCCAAAGACTGAAAGTCCAATCTTAATTATATATTAAATGAAAAAGGCTTGGAAAATCTTTGATGATGTAAAAATAATAATTAACTTCATTTTTCTTTTTATTTGGCATGTTAAAATAGTGAAGAGAAATAATGTTTTGTTGTTGTTATTAAAAGAACAGTAAATAGTATACGTTAATTTTAGAAGACTGTGGCCATCAGCCTCCGACAAATTCAGCTGCCTCGGAGGTTCAATGGCTTGTCTTTCCACTCTATTCAAGCAGCCATCCTCCAAAAAACACACAATACGCTACATAATTTGATACATTCCTTTGGCTATAACAACATTACTGAAAAGATTTCCCCAACAGATCGACCCCCACCAGGGAAAATGCCATGGATATCGTCCCTTATCAATCTTCTAAGTCAATATAAACCAATCATGGATACCAATCTCAATGTTAAAATCACCTTGTGGGATGCGTACCACCTAATCAACCCACATCCACAACTTCCCAAAAGTAGCCTCAACCTCACAAACCAAAAATTAATTACCCACTTTAAAAGATGCTGTCTGGAGCCCAAGTATCTGGACTTCATCGTTAAAATTAACCTTAATGCACTTTCCACAAATTGGTTCCTATTTTACCGAAGAGGTAACTCCAATATTGATCCAACCTGCAGTTTATGTTCTCATGAAGAGGAAACCACCACTTCATATAACACTGTCCAAACCTTAAAACGGTAAGAGATATAGTCTTCACCAACTCCAATATCAGACCGGACCTAATTCTCTTGCCCATAAAAGCAATCCACACTGTAACATTTGCTATCATTAGACTATCAATTTCATTCTCTATGCAATCTGAGTAGTACATTGCAAGTTGATAATGGAACTGTCCCACCTAGATCCAGATCTGTTGTTCTGCAAAACAATAAAGAAAATCAGGAAAAGAGATGAGCTCATCTCTCCCAAAAAATCCTTTGAGGACACCTGGAACCTATTCACCCTCCCTACTAATAACAACAGAACAACAAACATGCTGGCCTACTAAACCACTCATAAGAACTCTCAGAACTTAGCATAACCTCATTTAACTTTGTATATATCCTTTCTAATTTGTATACAAAGTAATTAATAAATATATTTTTGAAACAATTATTGATTGCAAAAATATATTTATTGATAAAAGAAAGTTCTTTGACAAGTTATTGCTAATGATGATATATATATACACCTGGGTCTCTTTTTACGCAGACTTATTTAACATGATTTTGAAGTTACGCGATTCGTGTTTCACCGGAAGTCGACCTCCGATAATGCGCTATTACTTTAAATAATAAATTTTGCGCACTTACGTTATATTGAAAGTAATAGCACATTATTGGAATTCTACTTTCATCTTAGTAATTTCAATATTTTCAGTGCTTTATAATAGTAAGATTTTATGCAATAATGAAATTAAAATCATGATTTCCACATTTTATGTATACACATATTAAATTTTACAAGATTATAATGGAAATTTTTTCAAACATTGTGCGTGTTAATTTTGCATTTTAAATCATATTCTGTTTTTGCTTTTTAAAAAAGAACATAATCAATTATTAATCATTTAGTGTCCACAAGTTTATTTTTAAAAGGTCAGTAATAGCAGTGGGCACAATTAAAAATTAAAATCTGATTTTTAATTGTAATTAACAATTTAAAAATTACTTAGGCGACTTGAAATTAATGTGATGTGAAACGAAATTTGATTTTTAAATGGAATTGAAAATTAAAGACAAAAATAATAATTTAATTTTTAATTGTTAGTTTTAATTAAATTTTTCCCAGCAGTGGTGAATAAATGTCTTTTTATTAGCATAAGTCTAAGTTCATAAACAATTAATAAAATCATCGTCGTCGTCAACAGAAAACCATTAACACAACATGAGAGTGAACTTGGCGCTAATTGTATTTCCTCTTGTGAGAATAATTGCTGAGATATTATTGACTTCGTTTAAGGAGAAGCCAAATACATCACATCACATCACATGAGAATCTGATTTTTTACTAAGTTTGCAAACGAACGTGTTTTGGGGCAAATAGCGATAATAATTAAAACGTGTATAAAAAAATGTAAATTACTGTACTATAAATTATGCATAAAAATATATTATTTTGAATAAAATTAAATATTATAGTTAAAAAAAGTTTGTCTTGTATCAATTTTTTTCAAATTTAAAATTTTTTATTAGTCATATTTTATTTCCTTATTTTTTTTTTTTGCGCGAATTTTAAAGTAATTTTACGTTGGTGCTTTGCTTTTACGCGAATTTTGAAAAATCACAGACCGCATCCCCCCTTTTTCAATGTAAGTTACGTCTATTTTTGCACGATTATGTTTGCGCGTGTTTTCTGAGGAACCTATCTATCGTGTAAAATGAGACCCAGGTATATATATATAATGTATTAATAATTATTTTATTATAATAGCAGTTTAATATCAGCAATATATAAATAATTTGTTAAGCATATATATACATAACATTCCCTAATCTATATATATATCCAAGACTGTTTTTTTAATCGTTTGGTTACTATGGAAAGTTTAGTATTAGGTATAAAGCAATAACAACAAAGGACATGACAGCAGATGAATGACTTTAGTAAGGAATCTGTGTGGTTTTCACGTAAAGCATAGTGTAGTGGATAATCAAAGCAAAGATATTTAATAGACAAAGGTTATTATTGAAAGCAGAAGTTTAAGTTTAATTTTAAAAAATAGGAAGGTTTTTCATTGTTGTTGTGTTCTTTTGTTTCAATATGGAGACTACTAAGCCTACAGAAATGCAAATACTCATGAATATAATATTAGAAATAAAACAAGGTCTGCAAGCAATGACATAAGAGATTAAACAAGAGGATGAAAGAAATGAAACAGAAGTTAATAAAAAGGGTATATTTTTCCACATAAAATCAAGGTGGGAACCGTATTTGTACTACAATAAACCTTCCCTGTGTGATGAACAATATTATCTTTGAGGATGAGAAAATACATCAATGCAGGACTATCAGTCATATCCATTGATTGATATGGCAGAGCAGTACTGGATCCAGATATATTCCCTTGATTTCTTAAAACTTGTTCATATAAATTAAAGCTCAGAACCATTATATATCAATATTGCACCTCAAATAAACACAAATAACCAGGATTGACACCATCCAGGCATGGAATGAATGTACAAATAGGGTCTTCAATGTTTAATTATGTTTTCTTGATAAAGCCAGGCCTGATACATAGGATAGTTCTTGGATCTGATTTTTTATGCTCATATAAGGATAGACAATAAATAACTTGTTTTTCTGGATATGGAAAAGAACTAGTGCAAATTAATAGTACCCATCTGATTTTTTATGCTCATATAAGGATATACTTAATTACCAGAAGAACTTACTGGTCATAGACAATAAATAACTTGGTTTTGTGGATAGGAAAAGAAGAACTGGTGCAAATTAATAAAACACACCAAGTAGCAACCAATGAGATCAAACTTGAAGTGTAAGAGCCAGCTCTCACTATGTTACAGAAGCAAGAGAAATTAATAAAAATTCTAATGGAATATTCCTCTATGTTTTTAATAAACTGGGAGAAATACAGGGATATATCATACAAGTTAAAGATAAGACATATTTTCAGAAATGTACCTACCCAGTTCCATTTCAGTACCAAAAGGAAGTAGAAAAACAATTAAAACAAATGCTTGATTGGATTGTAATTGAAAATTTCTCATCATCATATAACAACCTATTGACAATTGTAAAGATGAAAGATGGAAGGCAGACTGTGTTTGGGTACCAGAGGTTTAAACTCCATTACTGTACAAGAGATGGATATTGGATATTCCACCGTCTCCATTTAGGAAGTATAGTTGAAATTCAAGGATACCATAGTAGATCTCATGTCCAGCTTTTGTACATTCCCTTGCATCCATGGGACCAAAGGTATACTGCTTTCACATATGGAGAATATACATAGACTATTGAATTCCTCAAATAAGCAGATTTATATTGTTTGTTTTTCTAAAAACAATGTCATCATAACATGATATTTATGTGTGCATCTATAAATTAACCATCTTTTATTGTGTTTTCCAAACTTTTTAAAGCAATTATTATTATTAATGTAATAATAATTATTGTTAGTATAAATTAATTAAACTTGAAATTACTTCGTATAATATTTCAAAAAACTCTTACTATAGATATATGTATTTATCATAGCGGAAACTATTATGCATACACATATATATGTATGTGTGACAGCATAATGTTATGAGTTATTTCCTATTTAAAAAATGTTTTATTATTGTATTGAAATGGCTTTAACATTTTTTTGCTTTACCTAATTTGTCTTTAAAGAATGAATGCCCTATGCTATAACTCTTCTTTCTTTGATTATTGTAAAATGATTGATATAATCCATCTGAAACGACTACATCATTTCAATATACATATAGCTAATTCTGACTTAAATTTGTTAAACAATAAACTAATAATCATTGACCAATAATATTTTATACTGAAAAATACACTTAATAATGATAAATAATAACGATTAAATTCCTGAAAACTCAACTAGGAATAAAATTAAAGATTAAACTGGATTTCAATCAGTTAAATTCCTAAATTTTCTTTTATTTATGTAAATAAGAAAATATCTTAAAATAGTCACAGGAGGAAGACAAACTTTGAAAGCTCTTAATATATTCTAAATATTAAATCTCGTAAATTTTATTGCTGTTCTTTGCTGTTATTGCCTGTTTGTTGTTGTTGTTGTTGTTTTGATAGCTATAGTCAGAAGAGAGTAATGCAAAGTTGATTGCTGTAGTTACCTGACTGCATTCTTTCATTTGAAATGCTTGAAACAATCTAATAGATAAAAATATCAGATATTTGATTTTTAGAAAAAGCTGAGATTAAGAAAGTTAATTTTCCATTTTGTTAAGAACTTCTGTAAGCAGTGCATCATTTTTCTCTGAATTTGGTCAGCTGTTAATAATAGCTATACTATCCTTCCATATTAGTTCTAAGCATATATCTGATATCAAATTAATGCATAATAGTGAACAATTTTTAATATGCATAGGTGAACAGGCATATCTATCTATCTATCTATCTATCTATCTATCTATCTATCTATCTATCTATCTATCTATCTATCTATCTATCTATCTATCTATCTATCTATCCATCCACCCACCTATCTATCTATCCATCTATCTATCAATTCATCCATCCACCCACCCACCTATCTATCTATCTATCTATCTATCTATCTATCTATCTATCTATCTACCTATCTATCTATCTATCTATCTATCTATCTATCTATCTATCTATCTATCTATCTATCTATCTATCTATCTATCTATCTGTCTGTCTGTCTGTATGTATATATTTATTTAAAATTTGTATAATGTATGTATTTAAAATTTGTATAATGTATAGAACTGCGTATGAGCTAAATGTACTGACACACCCAATCAGAGCCTGCCACGTGTTTGTCAAAGTTTATGTAAATAAAACTTATATTATGAAAAAATATTTTTTAATATATACCTTGTTATTTCAATATTCACAAAATATATATAAGATACAATATAATAAAGGAAGTTACAGAAGATAACAATAACTGGAAATATCTATATATTCAATTACCTTTTTTGGGTTAAATCATATATAAATTTGTTTAAATTCCTGAAATTTAAACAAAATAGCATTCATTCTTGTTAAAGTTAAGATCTAATCCCCCCCCCCCCAAATTTTTTTTTATCATATAACCATGAAAATATTAAATATAATAATTCAACTACCATTTTTTACATTAAACCCTATCACAATATTTTGGATACAGATTTATTTTATCAGTTATCTGCTTTTATAGATATATAATTCTTGCATCTGTCACTAACTTTTAGTTCTATTTTAACTTGTCACCATTTTACCTCTATTATGAAATTAATGTCAAAACAATACCACTTGATTCTTTCAGCTTACTAAGTATTATTAATATTTAAATACGAATGTATTGTCTGTCCTAAACTTAATGTAATTAGAAGGAATTTGAACTCAGACTTTCAAGCTCTCTACAGCTATCCATTCCATTTTATATAACCTATACATATGATCACATACATGTGAAAAAGATAAATAATCTCCAATATATGTATTCTGTGCTGAACCAGCCACTCAATTCTCTATGCTCCAATTCTTCAGCTATCCATATCATTGAAAATCTGATGATGGAATGCTCACATCCCTTGATTATGCCCATCTTATTGTCATACCCATGCTGACTTAAATCACTCTGGCGCCTCATTTATAGCCTGACCATTAAAGTTTGAAGATTTTCTGTCTTAATATGAACTGAACACTAGTTAAATGTGTGTGGGAGATGATCTGGACCAACTGATGAGTGCTGATTATCTTTTTTACATGAATATGATTATGTATATCGGTTGTATAAGATGGAGTGGATAGCTGTGGGAAGTTCATAAGTGAGTTCAAATCCCTTTAATTATAATAAGTATTATTAACAAAAGCAATTTTTACCCACTCTAGTACCATCTTTTGTAAACTTGAGTAATTAAATATTTTCCAGACGATAATGCAAATTAATTCTCACCCTCAAATCAGTTTTCGAATTTTCCATTGTACATAGTAAACACTGATTACTCAAGCTTGCAATAGATGGTGCTAGAGTAGAGAAAGAAGAACTATTGTTGTCTACAAAATAAATATTCATGAAGGCATCAGTGATTCATTGCAATCAAATTTTGCTGGAAGATTTATTTCAAGATTTTTAATTGTAAAGAAAATATATCGTTTATATTTTGTAAATTTTGATCTCTTGTTTAGCCATATTATTTCATTTTACCATTTATTGCATTACTTAATGCAGCTGATGGAATGACAGATTCTGGAGATTAGAGTTTAGAATCATCTTACTTCTAACAATCAAATTTCTTATGAACTCATTAGAAATAAAGTAACTCAATTAATATTATTATTACCATAGCATTTGTATATACCACATTACAATTCTATTCTAATGAGTATGTGATTTCAAGAAGTCTACTTTAAGATAAATCACCTTTGATTCAAACAATATAGTAAGGATTTGTTTTTAAAAAAAATCAAATTTATCTGAATTGAAATTAATATAGAATAATGATATAATATGTATATTACATAGATGACATTATTTTTCTTAACTCATAAGAAGAAATTCATTGATTTAAAAAAATAATTATTCGTGATTGATTAATATGAAATGTTAATTTTTTTCTATTTGATAATTCTCAATTTCCTTTCACTATTTAAAAATTCTTAACCATATTCTTCTTTTTTAAAAACATATCCAATTCCTTTTTTTGTCTTTAATTTTTTCAATTACATATATTTTTTCATTCCTTGTTTTTTATGATGTTGTACTTTTAAATCTGTTAAATTATATATAACTTAACTATCCTATATTTATCAAGTTCATGTTTTTATATCAATTCCTTTTCAATAATCCTATTTATTATTTTATACAAATCCATTTTCCAAACAAAATGTTTGATTTTTTTTAAAAAAATTCTAAATTCAATGCCTTTCACCAGAATTATTTTCCTTTTGATGACTTATACATGTACGTATATTCTTATAAGCACTGATCAGGGTCAAATTGATCTATGCAATGATTGAAAAATTTCCAAGCTCTTATGTGGCCATTATATCAAATAATGACCATTAAATTTAAATGTGGTGAATCACTAGTCTTACAATATAAGAGTTGACAGTGAATAACCAATAAGTAACTGAGGGTATTTTCTGTTGCTTGATCCTATAAGACCTATTAGAGGCTGGATATTAATATCTTCATCATGTAGACTCTATAAGATCCAGTCATTATGAGACTCTCTTGCTAATTATATAAATATAATAATATAATGAATAGATATAATCAGGTGATTTTAACACAATTAGAAAATTGTACTTGGTAACTGATAAAATTAGATACAGAGCCCTTTCATTTTTGTCTTCTGAAATACATTGCAAGTTCCAGATATTCATTTCAATTTTAAATATTTCACTGTATATCTCTAATGTGGATGACTGTAAGGAACTTGAAAGTCTGGGTTCAAACACCTTTAATTATTCATAAATCATATCTACTGAAATGCCTGAGAACAATTTTGCAAAAAAGTTATGAATCAGTAATATATTAATTTTCTGATCATTCTAGTTACATAATATTAACTCCCTTATCTAGAAAGTTATTATCCATTAATCAATCATTATCAAGCAGGTAAAATTCAGTATAGGAATGATAGATGATTATAGTAAGTGGACAGTGGTTTTATCTATTTTTGCATTATAATAAATGAAGTTCTATGATTTTCAACTAGTAGTATCCCAAAATTAATGAGCAACTTTGGTAACTTCTCAGAAATTTAAATCACCTTATCTTTCTTTAATGTATATGATCATCACAAAGCATCCAACAGGGAATTAGACATTACTAATCCAGAAGTTTCCCAGATCATTTTTCAATTTAAAATGTTTTCATAATTACCCCAACATTGTTTTAATATAAAAAGTGAGAAATATAGATATTTTCAAAAGGAAGACATTTCAATTTAAGTTATTTGATATTCATATTTTCTCCTCCACTACATTTACTACTACTTTTTATTTATGTATAAAAATATAGAACAATTTTATTCTGAAATTTGGGTACAACTCATATGATCAAATTACTGATGGGATGCATTAAATGGTAAGAAAAGGAAAAGTTCAATGAAGAAATGTCCTGCACTGCATAATCTAAAAGCACTAAAAGTATAGAAGCCAAAAAAAGGGCCAAGAATTTGATATCTTGGGGATTGGTGACTAACCTTGCATGACTCAAAATGTATAAAGATAACACCAAAATTTTCTGTTCATGAAAAAAACCCACAGAATTACATAGGTAAATCAGACCCATCAGCATGAATTCTGAGGTCATAATACCCAGGGTCTGAGGGATAGACTTGAGGAGGGGGGGCAACAAATAACCAATCCCAAACAAATGCACACTAGCCAGTTAGTCATTGTTTTAGAATAGGAGATTTCCATCTAACTATGCAAGGTACCATCCCTAGGGGGGGGGATAACAATCAGATCCCAGTTGGCTTCAAAGATGTAGGGGGGGATTTTGGTCCCTCTTCCAAATTTTTTTTAATTTTTTATCAATGTATAAATCAAGCTGACAATCCAGAGCATGATTAAAAATGAGCCAGCAATGGGTGAACCATAGCAAAAATAATATAAACATTGATGCATGTATCTCCAGGATGGATTCACATAGCATGTTGTCAGTGAGAGTAGAAAATGTAGGCCTTTTGTCTTTTAGCATAGAGACTATCAGGTCTTGTAAGGTTAAAGGAAAAGGCAGTGGCAGAGGAGATGCAGAGAAATTTCTTCCTCTCTAAGGCATAGGGAGCAAGTGGAATCAAAGCTTGTAAAACCTTGGTGATGTATAAGAAAATGTTTAATAGGCAAGACATTCAGGTTAATTTTCAACAGCAAATCAAAGAATTTGGGCTCAAGGAATCAGTTCTTAAATTTCTCGATTAGCAGACAGTAGTTAAGACAAAGAAGAGGTTGATCCTGCAGAAATGAAATAAGATGTAATAAGCTTCCCAGAAATTAATTTTCTTGGAGGATGGCTTATTTGGAAATCACAATATACTGAATCACAGTATACTTAGAGATATGGGATATGAGGGTTGTCAACCAACTGGTGCCAACAGGGGAGGGTTATCTGCGAGAGATATCTCCTTAAAGGACAAGGAGTTGGGGTATTGCAGGAACATTTTATAGACCATGTTGTAGGAGCATTAAAATAGAAAAGTATCTGGAGTGTAGGGATAGCCCATTGAGCTTTGTGTATTTCTGAAGGCCTCTCAAGCTAATAGTTGCACTTTTTCCCCCTCTAATCAGATTGGTAAACATCTTATGTGTCTTCCTGATAAAAGCTTTAGTGAAGTTGGTGTGAAATAAGATATTTTAGGGAATATTAGTATATTAATGAAGGAGGACTTGGTCAACATAGACATATATACTTTGAAAAAGGAGGATGTAATTTTCTGTGTAGATTGAAGTAACTTCTCTTGAATAGATCTCCTCATGGCCAAATAGGATTCAAATATAGAGAAGCCTAAGAAATCCTGAGGCTTTAACACAAATGGGCCAGAAAGGTTCTTACCACAATATAAATGCCAGGCAGATGATATTAAACCAGAGACCGGATCGATCAGAGAACTCATTAAGCACAGATAGGAGTCTGGGAATAGTTTCTTTGATGGCAGAAAAATGGCCAAATCATCCATATAGGTGATATGGTGAACTGATATATTTAATGCTGAGATATGGATTACAAGAAAAGATCTCTTGATTTGAAGGAGCAATGGATTGAGGTAAGTGATGAAAAACAGGGCAATGAGAGGGAAATCCTGGGGGATGGAGGATGTGATGGAGAAGGGTGGAGAAAGTAAATATATATATGGTCATGGAAAAAAATGTTTTTGGAAAGGAAAAAGGAAGTAATACAATTTTCTTCTTCATTCTCTTTTCCATATGTATTGATTTCTATATTTACATATGATACCATTTCCAAATTTCTTGTACACTTAACAATATTCATTTTTTACACCAAAACTTCACTTTTACAGTTTGTGTATATAAATATAATGTATTAATTGTATGATTATATATTTGGATATTGTAGCTCTGTTGATGATTGCAGGACAGTTGAAACTGTAAGAGTAAAGTTTTGGGGTAAAAAATTAGTATTGTTAAGTGTGTAAGAAGTTTGGAAATGGTACGATAAAGAAGAAACCAATGTGTATTTTTTTTATTGGATTTAGTGGAAAATAACATTATATTACATTTTATGTTTACTTGATTCCTTTAAACACTGTGTCAACATCATGAAACAATATTAATATCTAATTGATAATTTTAAGATTCAGCATACTTTCCAGATATAAAATATATATTCTTAAATATTAAACATAAAAATTAAACATAGTTTTTTACTATTTAGAAATTAATCTAAAAAAAAATTTAATGTTCTTCATTTATATTACATGATCACCATTTCTTATACTAGCACACTAGTCTGGGATATTGGATGAGTAGGCACTAGATAAGAATTTTATGCACAAGCCTTCTGGCATCCATTGATTACTCTGGTTGGCACAGGGTGGCACTACTGTATGGAGAGTTTTGCCTTTGTTCATTTATATTGTTAGAAGTTGTTGCTTTTTGATAAAGAAATGTAAAAATAAAATTTATGCTATTGATTGATAATGGTTTATTATTATTATTTTAGTTTTTTTTTTTTTAAATGTCAAAATAAATTTGGTATTCTTCATTTAGATTTTACGATCTCAGAATGCTAGCTATTTTATTTTAACAAAGTTGCTGATTTGTATATCATTATTTGAAATAAATGTTTTTCAAAGATTTCTATGGGAGAATAATTGCCAGTGAAGAAAGCACATTGTAATTATATGATCTTTTCAAAATGAGAGGCACAACACCTGAACGATTTTGCAGTCACATCTGGATCACATATGTCAAAATATGTCTCAGTAAAGCTGGACTTCATTCTAACCTTTCTTCAGGATATGCATTCAGTTGATCAGTAGCAGTAGAAACTTTTATTTATTGTTACAAAGTCAGTTCATTTTTATTATTTTATTGTAATTTGTATTGAATAATAATAATAATAAAAAATGAATTTTTTGTGTGTGAAAAGTAAAAAAATTGTAGTTGATTTTTTTTTTTTTTTTGCCTTTTAATATTGTTTTAATAAAAGTTGATCACACTTATAATTCTTTTTTTGTTTCATTTTTTCAAAACCAAATTAGAAATTAAAAAATTTTAAAGACAAATAATACTAGAAAAAGTTCCAAACAAATCTGTCAATTGCAAATAATAAGAGGTTTGAAATTATACATTTAATTTATAAATTAATTTATAAATCAATAAGAAACTTATGCTTGACTTTTTTTCCACCCTACCTCCACCCCTATCTTTGTCTATAAGCAAATAAGTAATTGAAAAGACAGTAAATCCTAAATGTTTGAATCAGACCTGTCAGTTATAGATAATAAGAGGTTTTAAGTTGCACATTTAATTTAATTTATAAATTAATTTGTAAGTCAGTACTATATTATGATGAGAAATCACTTTTCCAAATAAAAAGAATCTTAAAATTATCAATTAGTTATTCCAGTATTGTTTCATGACATCGATACCATGTTTAAAAATCAATAAACATGAAATAGAATGTAGGTACTGATTTTATCGGTATCCACAATTCAATATAAAACAACTTAAGAGATGGTAAGAAAAAAATTTTTCATAAAAACATTGAAACAAAGGTAGAATAATCAGCAACATTATCTGGACAAAAAGCTCATGACATCAGAGATCAAGATATGTTAAATAATCTATCCTTATATGATAATGACAAAAAAATAATAATAAATGAGTCAAATATATATATTGGCAACAATAGATAAGATGCAGATAAATATATAGAAGAAATAGAGATAAATATATAGAAGAAATAGAGATAATCAAAAAAAAGTTCAGAAAGTTGAAAGATATGTTGGGGGGGGGTACTGGAGACAAGATAAAAACAACAATGGTGGATTGTTTCAAAAAAATGTACAAATGAAAATATTCCAAAGAAATGTGGGGAAAATCCCATAATATATTTTGAATATTGAAATGATTCTTTTTGATTACATTTTAAGGTATAATGAAAAAAACCCAATATTAGTCTGCAGTTACCCCTATAATGGCGCCAAAGGGATCATTCATAACATAAAATATATTTTAAAAAATGAAAATATTTATTATTGTGATGATTGTTTTACTACAAGAGAAGGGCTAAAATATGTTATACCCAAGAAATGGTATGAGTGGAGAAAGAGTGCATTAAAAAAAAAACCAGATAATAAAATATAAATATGATTGTTGTTGTCTAATGAATTAAATAGCTAATTAAAACTAGCAAGATCAGAAATAATTACTTCTTATTAAATATTAGAAATCGTCAACAAAGGAAAGTAAGAGATTGTTGTTGAATAGTTTGTAGATTATATTGTTATTAGAAATAGATAAATAAAAACATTTTAAAAATTAAAGAAAATTAAGAAATTATTGATAATATTATTTTCAAATTAAAAAACACTAAACAAGCCATAATAAAGGGGTTAAAGGTAAAGAAATAGTATATTCAAAAACATATTGTAAATTGGAAAACAAAAGTAAATTTGATTAGTTTAATTAATTAAACTTGTTTTTGTTTGGTTGTTTTTCTAATAAAAGAAAATAGCATCTGTTTAAAAAAAAAAAAGATAAAGGAAATTTTCTCAAAGACTCAAAACATATTCAGAAATTCTCTTATTTAATAAAGAATGCTAATGTATGTATAATTACATTATTTAACTATTAATCTTCAGAAATGCCAGAATTGATTAAAAGTGAAGATAAAAAAAAAGGAAAGAAGAAAAAAACTATATGAAAAATGAACTATTGACAAATGACATACTTCATTTATGTCTTTTTATAGGATGCTCCTGAAAAAAACCTTGAAAAGGTTTCATACTATGGATATTCACATCACAAGTAAATTTACTCATATTATAATAAGGAATAATCTTAATATCAGGCATAAAATCTGTCAATATTTATTTTAAAATATGGAAGTGACAAACTGAGCAGCATTCCAAGGTCCTTGGGTTCCATAATCTGTCCTTCTACCATTGTCCCAAACTACACAGAGCAAAACAAATTAATGAAGAGTAATAAGTGGGGAAATGATTATTAATTAGCAAAGATTCCAATATTTTCCATTATTTAATTATTAAGTAGTAATCATGTTATGATTTGATTAGTATAATTTGATTTATGAAATATGTTAATAGTTATTACATGAAAATAATACTCTATCTACTAAAAACCAACAAAATCTAAATATTTACATCTTAGTGAATAAAAAATTAGAATAAATGCAGATGAAATAGGGAGTGTTAGTTCAAACAGCTACCTGAGATCAAATATAGTTCTATAAACTTCATGGCACAGTATTCATACTGTGGTACCAATATATTTATCTGGAGTATTTAGTAACACAAAATTCTACAGAAATGTAAACCTAAATCATTCACGAGTTATTTTCATATTCATTCTCTTCATATATCATCAAATATGTAAAGGACGTGAAAGAGATATCAAATGCAGGCACACATATTTATGGTCATTTTATTTTCCATTATAATGTATATAATTACATATTGCTGCTTAAATAAAGTATAATGTATAAATTAAAATTAATAAAAATTCTAACAGTAAATTTTTAAAAAAGGAAGCATACACTTACTAATAACTAAAATATTAATAAATGATAAAACTGAATAAATAGACCACTGCAGGTCAAATTCCTCTCTAATAAAGAAAATATTACTTATCAGTGGTAACAATTTCAGATTGGTGAGATTTTCTATCCTTTTAATTTCTAGTTATTATTAATATAGAGATCTAATTACTAACTAATATTAGATGGTTTTCTGGAATGGCTATAGACCAGATATCTGGGGGTAGGAGATCTTCAATCTGATTAGTATCTAAAAAGTTTTCAAGTTTAGTCTAGCTCAGATTATAACCTAAATTGTGAGAATGGATAACGTATATACTGCCATTATACTTCAAGAATTTTTAGAAACTGATATCTCTAATATAAAATGTTTATTAAAAATGACTAAATAAAATCATATCTTCAATTGATCGTTATTAATTTTTATAGCCAAATCATGCAAATACACATTTAACGTACATATCCTAAAATTATTTAGTGATGGATTATATACAGTAGAACAATAATAATATATAAATAATTGAATGATTTACTGCTAGGAATTTTAAAAATTTAGTCACCGGAAATTAGAAAGCTAGAGCCACGATCTATGGATCTTAAGTTTTCCAGGGTCCATCACTTTTACAACTAAATCATGCAAACATATGATAATCTATAATACTATGGATAATCTTAAGCCAATTAACTTTTAAACTAGCGTTTAAAATATTAATAGTTTTTTAACAATGAAAACTGAATTAAATAAAACAGTATTATAAGTATAAAAAGAACTTGGAAAAATATATATTTAAAATGTTAATTGAATATTAGCATAGATGTGATATCAAAAAGTTTTTCTCAATTATGAAAAAAATTCTGTACAACATTAACTTTTGAAGAACGTTCGTTATTATTATGTTTCAACGTCTTTTTTATTTTATTTATAATGTTCAAATTATTCATATACTTTTCATGTTTACAGCCAGAGAATAATACATCTTGGAACACAATGTCCGTGGTTCACGACTAGCACAGTCATTTCCAATGAACTGACTTCGAAACAATAAACTGTTCGATTATTTATATTTAATGTTAAGGAAATTATTATTATATTTTAGTGTCGAATCTAGTTTTTTTTTAAAAAATTTTTATCAGCTTTTAATTACTCAGTTAACAACAATTTGCAATATTTTAAAACTATTTATCATATCGTAATTACATTGGAATTTTACTGAATCCTGCTTTATTAGCCGTGGCCTTGTTTATTTGCCTGTCGAATTCCGAAATTAATCTCTTGATTTATCTGTTTTTATTCGTGGTATATGTGACATTTACTTCACGCAATAATTTCCAAGAATGCTTAATTTAAGCAATGTTTGTTATGATCAAGATGGTAAAAATGTTAGGTCCTATAAAAGTATATTTAACTGCGCAGACTCAGTATTTTATAATTAATAACTAAAAAGCTTTAATTCATATACAAATTAATTTCACAATCACAACATACAGTATAACAAAAAATCAAAGTACCTGTACAAAGAATTTAATTCCTTTGATTTCTTCCATATTTTTAAAGTTTTAAACAAGTTTTATACGCATATAAGGCTGAGATATCTTTAAGTAACAAACTTAAGAATTCTTTACATAAGTGACATTCCATGATGGTCAAAACTGATTTCAAATTTTCATATCATTCCAACTACTTTCTTTAGAAAGAATTTTTACTTTCCAAATACCAACAGCTAAAATAAATCTGATATAGTAAGGTGGCTACTAGGTTTTGCTATTCTCGATCTTATTAATAATACTAAAAATTGTAAATTAAATAATTTTCTTTACAACTTAAATTTACTTTATTTAATTAATTAGAAGGGATTTAAACCCAGACTTTCAGTCGCCTCTAATTACATCTAGCTTACAAGCACATATATTTGTATTTAAATATAATTAAATAAAAATATTCGAATAATCAATTGTCGGGAGATATGTGAAGCTCGAGTCCTAAATATGACATTTAGTATAAATTCAGGAATCTAACTCACGATTCCATCTCTCTAACATTCTATTACTATACTTAATAAATATACGGGTAATGTCCATATGCCATTTATATTTTCTCTGTTAACAATAGAATCAAACCAGAAACAATTTAATTCAATAAAATGGCGATGCGTTTTACCAGGAATATTCTTTCTGCATGAAATTTAATGAAAAAATGTATCCATAATCAATTAAACCTTATAGCTTTTTCTAACTGCAGCGATAATTACAATATTTTACTATTTGATTTGTAATAAAACGTGTGTTTTAAAACTTTCATTTATTTGAAATTACAAATATGTGTTGTGTTGATTATCTAAATTTTATTATCTTAAACACTAACGATATAATAAAATGTAATATTAACAAATTTTTGAAATATCATAAATAACAAACTATTAATAAACATGATCTACATGTTTAAAATATCTGTTTGTGTATGTGCACGTGAATAGAAATAAATTATTATAAACACAATTAAAAACTAATTGCAGAGCATTATTGGTGTAATACAAAAGTGGTGAATCTCCGGCCTTCAAAAGTTTTCAATTCGGTCCTTGGACATTTTCAAAAACACATTATGACCTTTATATAAACTTCTATTTAAGCATAGTGCAAATATATTTAAACAAATCTGTTTTGTGTTATCTATCTGACTATGAATTTAATCCATAACACTGAAGGCATTTTATTTGTTTTTATAGTGATTTTCGTAGAACATATACTAGCAAAAATAAAATTCGAATTTTACTTCGTTCTATTATTTTGCAATCATTTATTATTATTAGTTTGGCTACACCAAATAAGATAAGAAAAATTGATCCAAAAAATCGCATATTTAAAAAAAAAAAAAATGGAACAACGCATTTTTAAAAAAACAAAAAGAAATTGTAAATCGATGAGCTATATGTTTGGAAAGTATTTCACTTAATAAAAAATACGATATTAAGATATACTATTTACCAAACATTGAAGCCTGTTCATTAAAGTATGAAGATTTGCTATCTTAATATAAACTGAGCACTGATTATATATGTGTGTGTGGAAGATGATAATCTGGACAAATTGATGAGTGCTGGTTTAGCATGAAATACGTTTATTGATGGTTATTTATCTTTTCTACATGTATGTGGTCATGTGTATCAGAGTTATAAGATAGTATGGATAGTTGAAGGGTACTTGAAAGTCTGAGTTCAAATCCCCTATATTTACAATTAGGCTCCAAGTATGTGAAGAGTGCCTGTATTTCAAATATTCAAACATTCTAAAATAAAAAACTTGAAAGAGAGCTTCATCAAGTGGCTCACAAGTTTCATAAAAAGTACAAACAAGACAGAAAATAATGTGAAAGCAAATATATTATTTTTTTTAAAAAGCAGCAAATTCGAAAACATTTTCGGAAGGGGAGTTTAAAACAATAACATTTTCGCTGCAGTTAGAATTAATGTGTTCAAAACATAAAAAAGATATTCGAGAAATATAGATATGTCACGTAAAATATTCATAAAGCTAATTAGAAACATTGTCATAAAAATTAATACTGTTAATTTATTTTTAATTCACAAAAAATTGCCCTCGTTTAAAAAGGAAAGGTTTAAATTGACCTCCCAGTTGAAAAGGTTGCCCATCTTTAAGAATTAGGGCTAAATTAATTAAATTTTTGATCAGATGTAGAGAGCTAATTTTTAAGTCGATAATAATATTATAAATATCCAAATGGCCCTTGGCAGAAACAAGGTTTTCCACCCCTGCTGTAGAATTTAACAAATGCTTGTGTTTTTTCAATATTTGAGAGATAACATTCATATGGAATTGGAAATATTTTTTATGTAGCAGGGGATTTCAAATAATTTTTTGTTGTTGTTATTGTTTCCAGACAGCAAATCCATTGTCAAACCAGATAACCATCCACTTACTAGTTGACAAAAGGATGATATATTCTTAGAAGATAAAAATAAATAGATAAAAATGAATCTAACATAAATATATAAAAGAGTCTTATGGTAATAAGTAGTGACTTGGGTTCAAACTCATATTCAAGTAAATTTGAATTTTTAAAAAAAATTCTAATTAGGCTTAGAATTTTTTTTTTTTTTTCACATACCTAGATTATAACTAATTCTGCTAATTATTCAGTATTCATTAGTAAATAGGTGTCTAGTTATTCCTAACTAGAGGTAAAATGAGAATGGAGGAATTTCTCAAATCTTATCACTTAGCTCAGGGGTCCCCAACCTTTTTGCACTTAAGAGCACATTCTATAATACTGGCCAGGTGGCTGGCACCATTTATTTTTTCAACCAGGTGGCAGGCACCATTTATTTTTTCAATGTAAATGTATAGTTGGATATTGTTAATAAGACACATAATGTACAAAAAAATATTTATTTCAAAAATAAAATTTTAACATATAATAGTATGTCCTACAATTTGATTACAATATAATACAATAATTTATAAGAAATTTTAAAAATTAAATTTATTTATATCAAATAAATAATTTTTTATCGTGTTCGGATAATGGCGGGCACATGTAAAATGATCTGCAGGCGCCATGATGCACATGGGCATAGGGTTGGGGACCCCTGACTTAGCTATGGCAATCCTGATCTCTTCTTTGCTATTCCTCTGTAAAGCATGATTAAAGAGGCATTTTTTTTTTGCAATAATTGTTTAAAACCTTTTTATCCTTAGATAGATACATGTTAAATGATAATTTAGTTTGGGTGCATGGATATGTATTTAAATTCTCTGTCTTAAAACAAACAGAAAGAGGAAATGAGAGGACAAAAACTGTTGGCTTTAAAGGTATGGAAAAGATAAAATGTACAGAATAATAACAATGGCTATCGATGTTAGCCTGTTGCTGTTTATCACTTCTTTAGCACAATATATTCTAGCATCTCAAAAATAGAGCGATATCATGAATTTTATTGATTCCTTAGAAAAATTAATAAATAAAATAAGGAAGTGACTACATAATTTTAAGTCTAATAAACATGTTTTTGAATTATCCAAATTTAGAGGATGAATTAATCAATGATTATGAATGTGGTTTTTTAAAAAATAATTTTCTATAGTCTTAAAAAAAATTACATTTCTATATAATCTTTAAAAACAATCACTGGGGAACTTGTTCAAATTTTGTTGTTTTCATTCACTTTATTAATATCTAACTCCAGACAAAGCAAAGATGAAGAGAAACACAATAAAAGGAGTGAAACATGTCTTTTGTGATGACATAGAAATCTATCTGTAAAACATAGATACATCATTTACTTATATCATATCTTTACTCAAAGTCTGTTAGTTTAACATTTTGCAATACTAATCTTTTAAATTTTTTATAGCTCTTCATTGTATTCTAATCTCACCTATATCATCCTAATGAAAGTAATCAATATAGCAAATCTTTAGAATGTCTTTAAGATAATATTTATAATGTAAATGACATCTATCTTTCTTACAATTTTCTTTTTAACATGTTCCCTTAGAGGCAATATCATCACTTCCAATATAAAAAAACCATCCAATTGGTATTTATGCCATAATGTTTACCAAATCTTACAAATTATTTTCAAAAAAAAAAAATTTTTTTTGTTTTCTCCAAAAATTGTTGTAATAGAAATAGAAAATAAAGTTGGAGCTACTGCATATTTCTATTTTAACCCCAACTGTCATTTCAAACAATTCAAATTTGGAACCATTCGTGATACCATTACACTTTTACCATTATGTAGAAGGTATTAATTCTGAATAAACTTTTATGTCCAAGAAGCTAATTTCACACATTGTCGCAGACTTTATTGATTAATGAAGCTGATCAAAATGTTTACAAAAAAGTTCTAGTGAGAATTAGATAAATAACTAAAAGTCTTAATAAAGCAATAAAAGATTGGCATAAAAAATCTTTTAAATAGTGAACAAAAATAGAATTATATCTTCAATGTGACAAAAACCAATACATTCAAATTGGAGAACTGTAATGATTGATAAGATAAACTTCAGAAGAAATCAAACTCATCCTTGCTAAAGTAGAAGAAAGAATGATCAGAAAATGAAACCAGTTTGCTGATAATGCCTGCATAGTTTAAGGCAGTGGTAGAATGATAAACTTGGGTACTAAAAGCCTTTGGATTGCAGCTGAACTCTGTCATTTTCAAACATTTTATAACCTTTTGAATGAGAAACTATTCAATTATCTTTTTTATTGAAGGTAAAGAGTGCGGACTGAAACTGATCCATATAAGATAAGTAGAAGAATGACAGATCATAAATAAATTGAGTTGTTTAAAAAACGATTATAAAAAATCCCAATAAATTATTAGCCATCATTGATATTGAAACAGTAAAGTCTGCTTTGCAGATCTTCGTTTCACCTTTTCTCACTTATTTCCTACCCTCATACCTTAGTTCGAACCCCAATCTATCGTAGTGTGTCTGCAATACGCTTATATACCGAAAATCCCGCCTAATTTTAAACCACGAGTACAATGCTCGTATTATATATAAGTATAATTCAGTCCCAAATAAATAAAATATTATGGATTATGTATATGTTCACATAATTTATAATTAAAATTTTGTTAAATTCCTTTAGACATTCAGATAGGTTTAATTACAGCTGATAAGTCCGATATATTTTTGTAATGCTCCAGGGCAGTTCTATTGTTTCAATTCCACTATAAAAAGGAGGGTTTTCTTTTGTTCTCCATTCTGATCTTTTGCTGATGAAATGTTTCTAATCAAAATTATTCTGGTCATTTGCTGATGAAATGTTCTAGTAAAATATTCTTCAAAATATATTTTTCTGAGATTTTAGCTACGTGCCTGCGAACTTATATTTGAAGCCAAGTTTTCGCCTCCAAATTAATTTACCATGTTTACCACACAAATTGCTAACCTTGACATGTCAGAATAGAGGTGGCGCAGAGGCTATTTCCCTTAGGAATGGCCGGCTGCTGCTCTAGATCATTAGAAGCTATCATGTAAGGTACCTCGGAACTGCTGCTGCCAAAAATATGAACATTCCAGATTTTGCTGCTGAATTATAAAACCTGCCGAACATCAATCTACCTGCAAATGCTTCTCTAGAGGTAACCCCAAATTAACCCAAGAGCTCTTGTGATTCTTAACTAACATGCTCTAGCTATTCTAAATTGTTTTTCTTTTATTTCACATAACTTTATTATGTACTTCTTTAACATGTTCAATATAATCAAAAGTTTTGCTCTCTATCCTTGGGTTAATATTTTCTATTTATAAAGCTTTCTTTTATTTTATTATGATAATGTGTCAGAATCGTCTTTGACAGAGTGAATTATTCCCTTTGTTGAAGTAAAACGCCGTTATTAAGGCATATTTTAAGTTTATAATAATTCTCAATTTTATTATCTTGCAAATCACTCGTTCGAGGGCGATTCTAATCTTCTTTAATATATATAATAATCACACAGTTTAAAATCTACATTTATTGATTTTAACATAATATGAGAGTATGTGCGAGGTCAATGATTTAAATGTGTCCCCAAATGCATGATTGCATAAATAAACCTATGCTTTCTTTTCAAACCCACAAGCATGCATTTTCCTATTTTAAATACTGTGTTCTACTTTAATTACAAAGTTTATCATTGACGTCGAGAATGTGCGGACCCTTTTAAATGAATTTCTGGGAATTTGATTGGGCATTTCTCTTAATCCAAGTAAAACCCATTTAGTATGTTTTATATACATTAGTTTAGTATTGCTGGTAAATGAATTGGTTGTTGAGACCGCTTTGTTTTGCTTTTCCAAGGATTTTTACAGGGCCAAGTCCGTTCTCTCTTCGCTTCCTGCGGTTTCCAGGCAGAGTGTGTCCACAAATGTCATACCTGGGAATTAAATGCAGTCGTCACCCAGTCGCTAAGTTTTGGCTGTTCATGACAACACTTTCCTACGGGTTAGTGGCGAGCTGCCCTCCGTAGTAATTCCAAATATTTCACTATTGTTTTATTTATATATTTATTTTACAAAGCATCCATGACTTAAATGTGTCATACTCTCCAACTTTAATAAATTCATTATTAGCAATACTGACCTCCCATCTGCTTTAATTATTATTATCAAATAAATGCCTTGATCACATCCCCACTTTATTGCTTAGTAAGCTTTTGTCCGTGCCATTCTCGAAATCAATAAACATTATATAACCCGTAATATCAAATATTTTATTAAACTGTTATAATTACTCAAAACAGCTCGCACATGTTCCCATCTCTTTAAGCACATTATCGTAATACCATTAGCCCGAGGGATAGAGTATATAATTTTGCTTTAAAACCTTTTTGTCATTTATTGGAATGTAATGCCAACAATTATTTAATACAAGTCCCTGTCTCATATAAGCAGACAGTGGCGTTATATATATATTTCTATATAAATAAATTTTGAAATCATTTATAACTAATTTTGATTTTATTTTATTGATTCCTATCACTGTCTCAGTCTATATATCTAATTTATACATTTCTTTTGTACATCCATAGACGTTAATTAGCCACCCCACACTTATCGTAGTATAGAGTCTTTTTGTTTCTCCCTGCCCACCAGGCACCGGTAAAGGGTTATACTAGTAGTAGCATCAAATGCGTTATCACATAGGTGGCGCTGTGAAATTTGGACTTTAGATTCAAATTTAGTAATCTAGAAGGCAACCCCTCCTAGAATGTTCAGTTTCATGTTTGGGGTTTGAATTCTGCCGTGTGTTACCGAGATAGACGATTCTGACTGTTACAATATTAATTCCTGGAAATCTTATAAATAACCTTTTTTAGATTGACTTATCATCTATTTAGTTTATCATGTTACTTAAAAACACATTTATTGTTCTTTATGATCAAGTTCAACCATTTCTGGACTGATCATCCTCTTTTATATCATTTATTTTCATCAAGCATTTTACACTTGACTAAGAAATAAGATTTTTCCATGATCTGATTAAAATAAGGCAATTTGTATTTCACATCAGAGATCAGGTCAAATTTGATCAAGTAGTTCATTTTCTTTACCAGCCATACAATTTTAAAAATATTTGCCAGCACTACATTTCAAAAGCATTAATAATTTCTTTCTCTTTTTTGGTGATCAATCTCCACAGCTGCAAATACTCATAAAAACACTACCTCTCTAACAGTTCTGATCTTTGATTTTACAAATAGGTCTCTATGTATAAAAATCTTTTCCAGGGTTTTGGTATCTGTACTATTAAAGCCTCTGCTGATAATAAATAATGAGAGAAGGCAAAATCTGTCTACCACTTCTGTAGATTCTTTATCAGTTTTGAAGTCATTTACTACTCTGTTATCATAGTAATTGTCTTTTTATATATAGGTATCTGTAATTCCACTCTTATATTGTCTTCTTTAACTTTGTCTAAAGTTGTTATTACTACCTCTTTCTAATCCTGAAACCTTAGTTGTCTTTGTTTGATATGGCTTTCTCATTACATAATTAATATAAAAGTTGAACAGTTAGGGGAACATTATGTAGCCAATAAACATAAAAGATTAATCAGAGAAATTCAAATTATGATCATAAATGACTAAATTGTCATTAATGCTCTTTGAATGGATATGAATCAAGGAAAGTTCCTATTGTTTCTCTATGAATGAAGGCCATTTAGAAAGAAAATATAATGTGCCATGATAGTAGAAATGAACTGTTATAAAGTAGTGCATACAAGATATATTAGAATTGTTGCAGCATTTAATTATAAGATACATTCTAGTGATTGATAGTGCACATTTTTTTATTGTTTGATTTAAACAAATGTCACCTTTTTTTATAGCAAAATTTTCATTAAAACTATCATATAGTATTAAGTTGTAAGTAATATAGTATTCAATTTTTTATCTCCTTAGGACAGAATCTGGCTGATCACTTTTAAGCCTGTGGATTTTAAAATTATTGAAAAGGCTTATTTAGAATTTATCTACTGAACAAAAAAATAAATGCAATAGGAAAACTATATATTAGATAAAAATAAATTTTATTAAATATATATATTTTTCAATATAGTATTTTATAATTGTATATATTTCAATTTGGCATTGAGGCAAGTACTTTGCCACCTCACATACAGAATCAGTATTACATTTGCCCTATTTAGGAAACTTGTTTATCTTGAGTATTTCTGTTGATTGATATACTATAATTTATTATAGAATAACTAAAATTTAATAGAAGTTAAAGCAAATATTTGATTTAATAGAAATTTTCAACCATTATTAATCCATTGCAAGTTGAAAGTCTCCAATTTCTCTAATCTTTATTCTCTCTTATTTATATCACATTAGCAAACTTACTTTCTGCATCCATCCATTTCACATGTAGTTGTTTTCTAAGTCTTTTACAATCTCTAGAAATCCAGTTTAAGATGTCACCTCTCTATTTATTATTATCTCTTCTAACAATATATTCAGTCCAGCTCCATTTCAATCTCTTAATTCTTTCAACTGTGTCAATAATACCTGTTTGTTCTCTGACATTTAGTTTTCAATCTCTTCTTATTATTCCAACATACATATCTCCATATTTTGCTAAATAGTTTCCTCTTCTGTTAAAAACCAAATCTCAGATCCATAAGTAAGAACTGTTAAAACATATATTTTTTAAAAAAATCCATTTTCAAACACATAAGCATATTCCTTTTTTAATATCAAGTTATTTTTCCCAAAAACGCTTTATCAAAGTTTAATTCTATGATTAATTTCATTTATTATGTTTCCATCTATATTAATAATCGGACCAAAATATTTGTAATTGCTAACTTCTAATTCATCATTATCACTCCTTATTTTCTTTTATCTTTAGTCCTATTTTTTTTGCTTTCATCTGATAATTCTTGCACATTTTCCAAAATGCAAAAGCATAGTTTGCAAAAATAATCACATCATCTTTTACTCCCTAAAAATGGACGTTATTTCAGTCATCTAGATTTTGCATATGATATTGTTAATTTTTTGCAAATAATACTTCGGAGCTTAAAGAAATTTTGCAAAAATTATCAGATGAAAGTATAAAGGTAGGACTAAAATTAAATGCTAAAAAATCTAAAATAATGCAATGGTCAATGGATTTTTTCAAAACAGAAAATAAAGATTGACATGACGAATTTAGAAAAAGTTAACTCCAAATATATCCTAACTAAATCCTAATCCCTAACTCTACATTATTATCATTATTTTCAAGCATTATTGATTCACTGCAGGATGAAAGTGTTCCCAAGTTCAATCCACCTTATCAATCTTTAGTCTCTTTTCTTCATATCAACTCAGCATACTTCCTTACTTCATTCATCTATCTCACATAGTGTCTCTTTCTAGCTCTTTTACAATCTCATAGAATCCAGTATAAGATTTCAACTGTCCTTCTATTATCACTTCTTTTACAATTATGTCAGACCAACTCCACTTCAGTCTCTTAATTCTTTCAATGTTATCAACAACACCTATTTGTTCTTTCACCCATGTATTTCATTTTTGATCTCTTCTTGTTACTACTAAATTGCACCTCTCCATACTTCATTGACTGATCTGAAGTCTCTATATTGTGTCCCTCAGATTTATAAGTAAGGATTGATAAAATAGATTTATTAAAAATCTTTCTTTTCAAATATATAGACATATTTCCTTTTAATATTATTTCTACCAAAAGCACTTCAATCAAGTTTAATTCTATGATTAATTTCATCCATTATGCTTCCATATGTAATAAGAATCTGACCAAAGTATTTGTTGTTATTAATTTCTTTTAAAACAGGCAAAACTCTAAATATGTATTGCCACCCAGTGCAAGCCAGAGTAATCAATGGATGACAAAAGGCTTGTGCATAAAATCCCCACCTAGTGCCTATTCATCCAATATCCCCAGACTAGTTTTTGGCTTGTGGCCTTCATCAGTGAGGAGCTTTGGATCAGAGAGCACTACACCTAGATCCAACCCTTCAGTAGCCAACTTTTATTTTATTTCTACTTAACTATAAAACCACGAGTCTTAAATTGAAAACATTATAATATTTTCAATCCAAGCTCATTATCTTATATAGTCATATAGGTCTGAACTCAGTTCAGTACCCATACATTTTGGTGACTTTGGTTCTTTAATAACCATAACCACCACTATCATATTAGGCATTATTGGTTTTAAGACAATAAACATCATATGATCACAATTTCTTATGCTTGCTTATAAGTTATTAAAACAGGCAAAACTCTCTATACATATCGCCACTCAGTGCAAGCCAGAGTAATCAGAGAAAGAAATGGTGACCATGTGATGTTTACTGGCTTAAAACCAATCCTGCCTAATAAAATAGTGGTGGCTATGGTTATTATTGTGGAAACATGGATGAAATACAGATGGAAACATAATGGATGAAATTAAGCATAGAATAAAGTTGAATGGAATGTTTTTGATAAAAGTAACTTAATGTTAAAAAAAAATACACCTTTGTGCTTAAAAAGAAAGATTTTAAATAAATATATTTTATCAGTTCTTATTTATCAATCTGATTTTGGATATTTAACAGTAAGAGCAATGCAGAGACTTCAGACTACTCAATGAAGTATAGAGAGCTGTATGTTAGGAGTAACAAGGAGGGATCAAAATAAAAGAGTAAGAAAACAAACAGATATTACTGACATCATTCAAACAATTATGAGACTAAAGTGGATCTGGGCTGGATATATTGCTAGAAGAGATGATAATAGTTGGATATCTGAAATTTTAAACTGTATCCCAATATATTGATTAAATATCTAAAAAGAGACCACATGTGAGATGGATAGGTGAAAAAATGAAGTTTTCTGGTGTGATGTAGAGAAGATAAGTTAGAGATTGGAGAAATTGGATTAAACTTGGAGTACCTTCATCCTACAATGGATTGGTAATACTTGAAAATGATGTGATGACATTAGAATGATAATATTCTGGAACTTCTTTAGATTGATAATGTTGTTGTTTATTATTTTGTACAAGCATAGATTAAATATAAGTGTGATTATAAATATTTTTTTTATTGATGCTTACTTTTTACTTCTCTTCTCTAGTATGCACTTACCAAAGAATCAATGAAATAATAGCATCTCTATATTAACCAATGACCACATACATGTGAAAAAGATAAAAATTTGATGATTTGCTATTTTAATATAAACTGAGCACTGATTATATATATGTGTGTGGGAAATGATCTGGACCAACTGACAAGTACTGGTTTAGCATGAAATATGTATATTGGAAATCGTTTATATTTTTCACATATATGTCGTCATGTGTGACAGTTGTATAAGACGGAGTGGATAGCTGTAGGAAACTTGAAAGTCTGTGTTCAAATCTCCTCTAATTACATCTAAAGTTCAATATATACATTATGCTTGTATTTACATATATTAATTATTTTTAAATAAAAATAATGGATTACAGGTTTTGTTTTTGTTTTTTTAATGTATTATTTGTAGTAGCATTTGTTTTTTTAAAAATGAGTATATAAAAATTGCTGGTGTGTGTGTTTACATTGATTCAATATCTTATGCACTTTCATTTATTCTACAATTATTCTGAACATTTATTACAATTGAGGTAAAAGTTGTTCTCTAATATTTTACGACTATTGCGTCTTATATTTACAATAAGTTTTAATTACGATAGAATGACAGCCTGTTAAGCTAATTGCGCAGACGCTGTAAGAATGTTATTAATAAATGAATACCTTCGAACAACCACATGATATAGTATTTATATAAGAGTAAAAAGGAATCCTCTTACTCTTCTCAAATGTTTATATATGAGCAAATCTAAAGTAGTCGTAACGAAGGCGTGACTACATAATAGTTACTTTAGATTTGCTCATATATAAACATTTGAGTCGTAAGAGTAAGAGGATTCCTTTTTACTCTTATAAAAATACTATATCATGTGGTTGTTCAAAGGTATTCATTTATTAATAACATTCTCACAGCGTCTGCGCAATTAGCTTAACAGGCTGTCATTCTATCGTAATTATAATCGCACGCAAGACGTTATAAAATAAATGCTTATTTATGAATAAGTTTTAATGAAATGATCCTACCAAAAAAAATTGGAATAGTCTTGCTAATAGCTTTGTTTTCTATTATATATATATAACCATTAGAAACCAGTCAACACTTAGACAATCCCAATATAGATAACAATCAACAATTTCAAACTGTTGTCAAGGCAACCTCCTTTCAACAATAAAAGTGGAATATAAATAGACAGACAGACAGATAGATAGGTAGATAGATAGATAGATAGATATTTACTTCCATCAATTTGCTAGACTGAGGCTCTCAATCTCAATTTCTCTTTTCGTTTAGATGGGGAAAAATAAATAAAACAAACCTTCATTTAGAATGTATTCTGCTCTGATTTATCTTCATCATTTCCTTCCTCATTTAACTTTAAGAACATTTACTACAAGAGTAACGTTATCTTACAGTTATGAAATAAATATACGTAATATAGGGTATATGAGCACAGACTTTCACACCACCCACCACTCTACTCTATCTAATAACACTGATACACCTAAACATATATATGCTGAAAAGATAAATAATCACCAATATACGTATTTCATGCTAAACCAGCAATCATCAGTTGGTCCAGACTATCATCTTTACACACATATATAGTATAAGTGCTCAGATATATATTAAGATAGACTATCCTCATAGTTTAATGGACAGCTTTCAATCCACTCCACACTCCAACTCTTCAACCGTCCATCCAATTGAAAATCTGATGATGGAATGCTCAAAGGCCACCCTGAGGCCGAGATTATTGTCACACCCATGTTGACCTAAGGTCAATCTGAACCCCACATGTACAGGACATAATCCATTTAATACATATGCAAGGATGGGCAGACATCTACGTAACAACAAAATTTATAATTGTCAACAAAAAATGGCTAAATAAATAATTATAATTATTTAACAACACTGTATAAAGAATTACTCCAGTTTTCTTCTACCATACATCAAAATATTCTCTGCTATAGTGTTTACGAGTAAGCCACTAATATAAAAAATATATGTATATTTTTAAATGAACAAACTTTTGTTGACTATCAATTTTTATTCTCAATTGTTTTATATTAGAATGAATACTAGTTTTCATATTCTTTTGTACCACAATTCATTATAATAAACTACAATAGATATAAATAGTCAAAATAAGAGTCATAGATCACATGATCCTATCTCTTAAGCTTGTAAGTTATAAAACAATGAGGGTTGCCAGTTCCTCTACAAGCTTTGTGATAAATGCTTAGCCAGAGCCAGCACTTAAAATATCTCTGTCAATAAATATATTTTTATAGATTAATATTTCATTCACATATTATTAATTTTAAAATAAAAATAATGGATTAACAGGATTTTGTAAAAATAATACACAGATATATGAAATTGTTGCTGTGTGTGGGTGTTAATATTGGCTCAATATCATATACATTTTCATTCACTCCACAATCATTCTGAACATTTATTATTGAGGTAAAAATTGTGCTCTAATATTTATATAATTATTGTATCCTTATATTTTGGAATAAGTTTAAATGAATTGATCCCTTAATCTTGCTAGTACATTTTTAAAAAATAATTATTTACTTCCAATAATTATTTGCCTCCATCAATTTGCTAAAGACTCTCAACATATATATATATTCTGCCAGAGTATGTAGAACACATCAGCTATTACGGTAACAAATCTTTGGCATAAAATAATATTTGTTACTTTGCGGACAAAGATAAGCTATATCGAAAGCCTGGCTCAGCAAAGTAACAAATATTGGGTGATATTGTTTTGTACCAAAGATATATTACCGTAACAATTGATAATTATCTACATTCTCAAGTAGAATATATTTTATTACATATTATCTATCGTACATATATAAACTATTGGATCTGTTATTTTAGTGAATGCGTCATAAATAAAATTAATATTATTCGGCAAAATAAACCTTCATTTAAAAATCTAGAAATATTACCAAGTAAATCTAAAATTATTATAACATTAGTTTTTAAATGAATATCAAAATGATTTAATAGCTGAACTAAATTAATTAAATTATTAATTACAAAAAATAAATTATATAATATCTTTCAAGTATGTATTCAATAATATACACCAGAACTTATAAACAATATAATGCTATAAATATTAAGAAACTGAAATAAAATATGTTAAGGAGATGATAAGTAATAGCAAACAGGGCCAGCCTGATAGGTGAGGCAAAGAGACTACTGACTTTGTTGCTGAAATGGGATAACTGCAAAGTAAGATATATTTTTAAAAGTAATTGTTATTTAAATTTAGGAGTAGAAAAATACCTAAATAAAACAAAAAAGGGTTAAATATTTTAATGAAATCACATGTACAAAATCATTCAATTTGTTAAATTTTTTATTCACAATTAGAAACTAAGTGTCGGGAGATGTAAACAAAAGAAATGAATTCTGTTTTTTTATCTTAACTATTTCTCAGTTATTCTCAATACGCAAAAATTTAGAAGTGATAAATGAAGGAAATTCCTGAATGTTGTTAAAAGATAAGATTAAAAAATGTTATTGAAGCTTTATAATTATTTAATTAACTTTGCACAGCCTGGAGAAAGGAAAATCATCTGGGAATGGGATTAAATAAAAAACAAACTTAACTGTTGATTTATTTTGCTTTGTTTAATTAAAAAACAGAAAAATAAAAGTGAGAATTTTCTGCAATTTTTATTCTTATCTTTTATGAATTTAATATGTTGCAAGAGTTTGTATTTGACAATCCATTGAAAGAGAAAATCTAAATAATTGAATAATTATGTGATGATGTACTAAAAGTTTTATCATATGTCATAGCATCGGCCGGGAAGCGAACCCGCTAACCCAGGACAACTGCTTGTAAGACAGCTGTGCTGACCACTCGATCACCAACGCTTGACATGTACTAAAAGTTTTTATATGTAAAATGACTTTAAATACAAATTTCCAAATTATTGTGTCCTAAAAAATTTTAACATTGTAACAGCAAACATAATTTTTCTAAACTGAAGATTCTTAAAAATTTACAAATATTAATTAAGAGATCTAGTAATAATTTCTACAGAAAAGATCATATCTAAACAAGTTATTCCCTATAACTAAAACCCTAAAAGTTGTCCCGGGTTAGCGGGTTCGTTTCCTGGCTGATGCTATGACACATGAGAAAAAAAAAAAGATTTAATATATTATAATTTTTTTAAATTATATTTTAATTTATTTTGTTTCATTTTCCTGCATTTTCTTAGTTTTAAATATTTTTAATAAATATATTTATTTTTATTCAATATATTTATTGTTGTTGTTACTACACTGCCATTCCTACTGCAATTGCTACTGCTACTGCTACTACTACTACTACTACTACTACTACTACTACTACTACTACTACTACTACTACTACTACTACTATTATTATTATTATTATTTATTGCTGTGTGCAATAGTCTATTCTATTTAAGTAAAAAAAATCAATTGTAAGAACTGTTCATTGCAAGACAAAGACCTCTCCAACTTCCCCACAGAGAAACTTTGAAGAAGAAGATAGTACTAATTAAGCATGTCAAATGTTAAACAGTGGTATTTGAGTGGATTTTCATTTCTGTTTTTTATCTAGCTAAGAATTCTCAGATACCCACTTACCAACCAATATCAGATGGTTAGCTAGATTGGTTACATACCACTTACTTAAGAAAAAAGTGCAAAATTCTTGAAAAATTTTTTGATTTGATTTGAACCTCAGATTTTAACTATGGTAGGTGGGTATGGCACAAGACTTCTAAATAATTTTAAAAGACGTAATTTTTAAAACTTGTTTCAAATGCTAAAATTCATCAGTTCCACTCTGATCAATGATCAATGCATTGCTTTATTTATTATTGACACCTTTATGACATAAGGATCTCATTAATGTTTATGAACCATAGTTTTAAAATTGAGATGCAAAATAAATTGTATTAAAAAAATAGCATATGTACTATTGACAAATAATACCCTATTGTCTTGTAAACTGTTTATCTTTAGAAAAATACCTAAACATATGCACATGTCTAGAAATGGCAATGTCAGTAATTTTAAAACTAGAAGTAATCCCTGAATATGTTGTAACATTTTATAATATCAAGGGAGAGTCAGGGTTTTTTTTTTTGGGGGGGGGGGGGGGTCCACTCTAAGTAAGTATTTCAGCATTTAATTTAAAAGAAAATATTTTAGAGAATTAGAAAAAAAAATTCATTAAAGTTGTTGCTTTTTTATTTTTAATTAATTAAAATTTTGGATAAATTGTATAAAACAATTAATTATTTATCAGGAGTCATTCCTAAACAAGTAGGGCTATCCTAATTATAGATATATAAAAACCCAGATAAACAATAAAAAAAATTACAAATAACTTTCATAATACCTATACCAAAAGCAACCCATGAGACACAAATACACCTACATAGATTGGTTCATTAGTTCATTTATTTGATATCCTGTCATACTGACTTTTAATCTCTTCTATAGCAAACTTTTTTTTTCATGTGTTAAAGCATGGGCCAGGAAGCGAACCTGGTACAACTGCTTGTAAGACAGCTGTGCTGACCACTCGACCACAACTTTTTTTTCTAAAAATTTACATTTTGTCTAATTGTAATTGCATTCTACCTTCAGCCTTATCTTTCCAGTGAAAGTAATCAATACTGCACATTTTTAAAAACATGTTGTTGATAAAACTTTTCATAGAAATCAGATCTTCTTATTTACCAACCTCAAATTCACCATAAAATATATTTTTAGAAAGTTTATTACTTTTCATTTGCTTCACATAGTCTTACAATTCCAGATTCAATATGAATATATTCAACTAGTTTTAAAACATAGATTAATTTTCAGCTTTTGATCATCACATTTCATAATAATTTTTATTCTATTACAGTTCTGCCACCTATTTCCAGATTGAATAATTAGTAGATCCATTTCTGGTAGTGCTTATCTGATACTAGATTATTCATATTTCCAGATATATTCCGGCTTTATATGAGTGGTCAATGAGAAGTTTAGAACCTAAATCTGATGTACCTAAATATTTAAGAACTAACAAACTTTTTATCCAGCAATCAGATGATAGACTGACACTGATAAAGGCCATAAGCCAGAAATTACTTTGGAATAAAGAGAGATTTAATCAACATTCTTCAAGTTTGCAATAAGTAACAGAACTGAAGTCATTAGTTTGATATTTAAAGCTGGGAATATGTGATGTTTTATGGCTTCATGATATTTTCCTTTACACACAGTCTAAACTCTCCATACAGTAGTGCCATTCAGTGCAAGCCAAAGTTAATGGATGCAAAAAGGTTTGTTCATAAAATCCCTATCAAGTGCCTATTCTTCCAATATCCCCAGACTAGTTTCTAGCTTGTGGCTTTCATCAGTGAGGAGCCTTAGATATCAGGGCACTGCATCTAGATCCTAGGATCTAATGCAACTCTCCAGATACTGTATGGAGACGTTAGCCTCTGTATAAATAGCTTGTGTGAGCATAAGAAATGGTGATTGTGTGATATTTTTCTTTATTTATAATTATTATGAAGCATAATTAAACAAAACTGTTATAATGCTTTTGTTTTATATCAATTCGAAACCCTTCCATAAATAAATTTGGCAAAGTGGTGTCTACATACATTAATTTAGTTGCATCAATAAAACACCATTACTTGTTAAATAGAATGGTAGCACATTGGAAGTGGCAATGCACTTCAACATACAAATCCACTTTTTAAATGCTATCAAGGTATGCATTCAATCCAAAAAGTTTCTGCATTCTTTTACTGCATTCTTGACTGCTTAAGCAATTTTTTTTTTCAAATAGTAATTACTTAAGCAAATTCTTTTCAGGTTGCATTCAAAACATTTTGGACATTCCAAGATAATATTGTGAATTGCCATAAATAGTTTAAATATTTTCATACAGTAAAGCTAAAAGCAAATAAGGTTTTGTTTTTATTCTATTTAAATTAAAAATCCACTATCACTTTAGGTTTTATTTAGATGTTTGCTTCATAAAGTAACCTCCAAAATCACAAATTGGAGCTAGTGCTAAAATCTGTTAAACATCAGTTTTCATTTTAAATGCCTTAGATTTTCCAAATCAGTAAACTCTTTTTCTTTCGTCATGTAGAAATTGTATAATATAAATAAATTTCAATGGACAACCAGATATTTTCAAGCATTATCACAAATCTTTCCAGATAACTGAGTTAAATATTTTGAACAAACAGCTATAAATCTCTCACATAATATGAGTTAGAAAAAAAGGTGAAGAGATAATTGATTTAAAAAGTGAACATATCATCATCATCTTCAACCATTATCAATCCACTGTAGGATGAAGGTCTCTCTAAGTTCAACCATCTCCAATCTTTAGCTTCTCTTCTCCATAGCACCCCTGCACACTTCCTTATTTCATCCATCAATCTCACACGTGGTCTCTTTCTGGGTCTTTTACAATCTCTTGAAATCTAGTTTAAGATTTCAATTGTCCATCTACTATTATCTCTTCTAGCAATATGTCTAGCCCAACTCCATTACAATCTGTTAATTTTTTCAATGAGGTCAGTAACACCTGTTTGTTCTCTTACCCGTACCTTGCATTTTCGATCTCTTCTTGTTACTCCCAAATGCATCTCTCCATATTTCTCTGAGTTGTCTGAAGTCTCTGTATTGCTCTTCTATTAAGTGTCCAAGTCTCAGATCCATAAGTAAGAACTGGTAAAACACATTTGTTAAAAACCTTTTTCAAACACATAGACATATTTCCTTTTAGTATCAAGTTATTTCTACCAAAAGCACTCCAACCAAGTTTAATTCTATGATTAATTTCCTCCACTATGTTTCCATCTATATTAATAATCTGACCAAGGTATTTGTAACTGTTAACTTCTTCTAATTTATCATAATCAATCTTTATTTTTATATTTTGAGCAAATCGATTAAACATTATTTTAATCTTTTTAACATTTATCTTTAGTCATACTTTCATCTGATAACTTCTGCAACATATATTCTACGATAAATGCACACTTATTGGAAATACAAGTGGAGTAGAATTCATTATATATAAAAAGTTGGAAGGACAGCATTGTAGAGATTGATGATCACAGATAAAAAAAGAGATAGTTATTCCTATAAAAAACATTAAATAAATTCAAATTGTTTTGAAAACTATGGTTTAGTTTAGAATGAGCATTAAGTACTGTGTCAACATTGACAGCATTTCTTCTGAATAATCTATTATCCATTTGATTCCAGACTGCTTGAAGTCATATTCATTATGGTTGACAATAGAGTCAATCTCCCTTATTGTTGATTTTCCTCAAACTTAAATCTTTAGAATATTATATATACATCTTTGGAATGAATTAGAACACAACACGCTTTAATCAAATAGAACAATTCCAATTTTATCATACCTACTTAATTGTTTAAGTCTCCTGATCAATAATTTACTTGCTTGTTTTCTTTGCTGACAATAAGAATTTGCAAAAGCTTTCTCCATCACAATCCAACTTTTCCCTTTCACTATTAAGGATTTACACCCACAGAGTCTCTGAAAAGAAATTGAATATGATTTTTCCTTTCTTTATATTTAAAAATTTTTTCAATGTATTTTTTTCAACTTTGCTTAATATTAGGCTATGGGAATTCTCTTAACTATTATTGTAAGTAAATAATGATTCAAGAAGATAAAAATTGTTGACCACTTCTACGTCTTAATTATCAATTTTGAAACAATTGTTAGTTTTGTCAACATAATCATTTGCCTTCTTTATGTTCATTGAAAATCCTATCATTTTTAATCTTTCCTAATATTTGATATCTTCTGTATTTTTAGATATAAGAAATGATATCATCTGAATAACTAAGGTTGTTAGTGCTTCTGAATAATCTTTAATCCATTCTGCCTATATCTATTTTAGCTTTCCTCATTACCTGTTTTAAGATATATGTTGATTAAATAGAGTGGTAAAAGCTGTATTTAACTTCTTTGCTAATTTTTCACTGCAGCCTGATTTCATTGCAGCTCCTATCAGCTTTCTCTTAAGAACAGTGAAATATTTTAATTACTCCTAATCTTCTAAGAACATTCACTAATTTAGCACAATCAACTATATGAAAGATCTTGTAATCAATAAAACACATATAGACTTTTGTTGACATTTCCTAGCCTTTTCTATTAAGAAATGTTCATAAGCAATAAAGTTCTCTTTCAATATAATCCTCTAACTTTGAATTGAATATTTTTTCAGCATAAGAAATACGGTAGGATAGTTTTCATACTCTGTAAATACTCTTCTTTTGTATAAAAATAAAAAAAGTAATTCTATACAATTTACATTATTAAGTATATTTCCACATTAACTGTCTTACTTTGAGGAGTAATTATTTTGATTTGTCTTCAGTTTTTCAAAATTTCTAATGCAATGGTATAATTCCAGTAGTCCTCTATCTCTTCTCCCCTATTTTTTTATTTTTTTTTGAGAATAATCCCAAGGCTAAATGGATTTCATCATCCATTAAAATAACTTTGAAAATAAATTAGAAAGAATATCGGACTGATTAGTTAAAGCAGTTACTTTGAATATGAAAGGAACATCACATGACCACCTCCTCTTATGCTTGTGTATATCTGTTGTTAAAACAGGCAAAACTCACTATATATATTGTCACACACAGCAAGCTAGAGTAATCAATGGATGCCAAAAGGCTTGTGCATAAAATCCCCATCTAGTGCCTACTCATCCAATCTCCAGACTAGATTCTGGCTTATGGCCTTGGTCAGTGAGGAGCCTTGGATCTGAGAGCACTGCATCTAGATCTTAGGATCTAATGCAACCCTCCAGCAACCATCTTTTATCACCATTTAATTACAAAACTATGAGTCTTAAGCTAAAAACACCTTAATGTTTTCAATCCAAGTCCATTAGCTTATATAGTCATACAGGTCTGAACCCAGTTCAGTACCCATACATTTTGGTGTCTTTGGTTCTTTAATAACCGTAGCCATCACTCTCCTATTAGGCAGGATTGGTTTTAAGCCAATAAACATCACATGACCACCTCCTCTTATGCTTGTGTATGACTGTTGTTAAAACAGGCAAAACTCACTATATATATTGCCACACACAGCAAGCTAGAGTAATTGGATGAGTAGGCACTAGATGGGGATTTTATGCACAAGCCTTCTGGCATCCATTGATTACTATAGCTTGCTGTGTGTGGCAATATATACATATATATATAGTGAGTTTTTGCCTGTTTTAATATGAAAAGAAATTAAATGTGGATAGTCACCTTAACAAATATATCATAATTTGTAATTTATACATGAATTATATATATAAATTAATGTAATTTCAACAGCGTAAGCCAATCTGAAATCATTATAATTAACAGTGGGAAAAGCTGAGCCTAACATTGAACTAACTCTGAATATTAAACCAATCTTCAATTAATAGATATAAATATAAAATTATTGTTTAAATAACAAAACATGTGTTGTGTTGAATCTGAAAATGTATAAGACAACAGCAGAGAAAGAGAGCTGTTGTTTAGAGTAAGATTAGACAACTTAAAAACAAAAAAATAAAATTACAAAAGTGATTTAGATCAGCTTAGATTAAAAAAATGTAAATTACCAATTGTAATATCTTTCAAAAGTGACGATTGATGTATATAAATTGCACCACTTTCTGAAGACAAGTTTGGTCAGTAACAAACTACAATTTCATGCTATAACATTAAATCATCATTAGTGGTAATATGCCTATGCCACTGTTAGGTTCCATTTTACAATTACAATTTCAATGTTAGATTTGCACTAAATAAGTAATCATTGGTTAGTTAGGATATTATATGACATTCGATCATGTAAGAAGCAGCTTGAACAACAAATCCATTCAATAATAACAATAAATCAAATGACTTTTTTATTCTAGGCATGATATGAAAATTCATATTAAGTTTCAATACCAGAAATGACAAAGCTAAACTTTGATCCATGAAAGTTAAGCTCTAAAATCTGCCACTCTACAACTGCTCTATATCTCACTGAGCGTTTTATTCAATAACAAGTTTTAATAAACTCTTAACATCATTAAATGATTCATAGAAGAGGAAATTTGATTAAACATCACATAACTACTTTTTCTTATGCTCAAATAAGCCGTTAAAACAGTAATATGATGTGATGTTCTGTAGCTTCTTCTTAAACGAAGTCAATAATCTCTCAGCAATTATGCCCAGAGAAACCTGTTAGCTACTTAATTTTACATTCACACTCCCCAGTCTAAGTTTTCCTATATTCTGCTCCATACCACTTCCACGACATAATCTTTGTCAACTCTATAGCCTTTATATCTAAATCCAGCTTATCTTTTTCCAAACCCATCATAAAAAACAACAATCCACTTTCTGTATAATTACAAAATTTCCGCACAATATCAAGCTCTAGTAACCAATGGTGCTAGAAGGTTGTGCATTTTAATCCCAATTCAGCACCTTCTCAGCCAATATCTCATCCAGACTAGTTTTTAGCTTTTGGCTTTGTAGTGTCCTGAGAGTCTCTAAAGACTATAAAGAAACTATATACTTCAAAATGTATATATAATAATATTTATTTAATAACAAATAATGCTATTTATTTTCCTAGGGTGAAAACAGGTTTTTTTCACATCAGGAGTAATCCAGTTGTTATATTTATCATTTTAAATGAAATGTCTCTTGAAACGCAAATAAGCATATATAATTTCACGTATAGAATAAATCTATTAATTAAAGTTTTCAATATTAGTGCTTATATCAGCATACACAATTTATACGTTATAAATTAACCATCTTTGTTTCTAACTTGTCTCTTGTGGTTTAGTTAAGCTTCAATTAATTACTCTTCTATGGTAATAACCTTTTCAATACACAAACAAGTAACTGTTTCTTGCTTGCCACTTTTTCATTTTAAACATTAATCAGTGCTAGAGATCTATTAGTCTATCATTGATCATTCCTTACTGCTGTTATCACTTCAATACTAACTTTAATCCAGTCTAACCATTTTAGCTGCTTCCTCCCTCTTTTTCATTTACCGGGGATATATATATATAAGATAATTTAATCTATCATTTTGGAACGATCTCTCCAGCGAATTTCTAGAGCAATTTTCCAACTCGGGGAATGTTATTAAAGTGATGAAATCTGTGCAAATTTATAAAAATAAATAATCTTTTATTTACATTTACAGTTTTATATACGTGGAGATTTCAGGCTTTCATCAGTGAGGAGCCTTAGATCGGGGAAAATTCATCTGGATTTTTGGATCTAATACACTCTTTCAGCATTCACCTAGCAAATTTTTCACATAATAGCACCACTTAATATAAGCTCTAATAATCATTAGATGCTATAAGGCTGGGCGTTTTGATCCCCACCCAATATTTTTCCACCCAATATCTCCAGACTAGTTTTTAATTTAATGCTTCCATCAGTGAGGAGTCTTGGATTTGAGAGCAATGTATGTGGATATTTGCATGTAAAGCACTCACTCAGCCCTCATCTTTTATTTTTTTCGGTTAACTACAAAACTGTTAGCCAAAATTAAAGCACAATAATGTTCTTAATCCAAGCAAAATCACACAGATCTGAATCCAATTCATTGACTATAAAATTTGTATCTTTAGTTTTTTAATAATCTAGGATTAGCAAAATACCACTTAGCTATCATTTCTTATGCTTGAAACAGTAGCATGTGATGTGATGCACTGTGAATTCTCCTTAAATGGAGTCAGGAATCTCTCAGCAACTATGCCCAGAAAAAGCTGTTAGCCACTTTACCTTTTCTTTCCATTCCCCACCCTAAGCTTTCCCATAATCTGCTCCATCCCATTTTCACAACACAATCTTTGTCAATTCTACGGCTTTTATATCTAAATTCCGCTTATCTTTTCCCAAACCCTGTATAAAAACCAATAACCCATTTTCTGTATAACCACTTTGTCCATATTCATTCTTCCATAACTTCATTATTTGTACCCTTTCTGCTTTCAAGCATTTACATTCAATTTGACAGATGCCTATTTTCTATGCCTTCCTCACACAATTTGCAGACTAAATCACCCATATTTTTCTATTTACATGTATATTCTCTTGTTGCTAAAGATCCCATTCGAGCCTTAAACAATAAACCACTTTCCTTGCTATTATCATAAATTAACTCACCCCCCAATGTTCTGTTTACTTATATATATATATATTGTAACCCTACAAAGTGTGGTCAACTACATAATATCACCAAAACATCAGTGCACTGGGAATCGTAACCTCGATCACTGATCAATTCCCGCTACACATTGTCAGCTATTAAGAGCTGTATCCAAAAGCATATTATGCTATCTATTTTATGCACCAAGGACCACAACCAACATCTGGAACAACTTATCACAGACCAAACTCATGATCTAACATAAACTTTTATGATTCAATTTGATCGCAGCTAGGGTGTACCGCGATGACCTATCATAGTAGTATGATAAAATACAGTAAACAAATTATAAGTGCAATGTTATTATGTTACAAACCTTAATTTGCGATTTTTATTGTATGAGACCCGATGGCCGACCATGTACAAGATGGCATAATTTGTAAAACTACATACGATTATGAAATTTTAAACCATCTATATGATTTTTAATACAAATGCTAGTCCAGGTAAAGCTTTGCAATAAATAAACATAAATACTTGGGTTCTTTTTATAGTTTACTATATCACTGAGACTCTTTTTATACTGACAAATGACAATTTAAAATGTTAAGTAAATATATTCAATCATATCGTTATTTGGTAAATCTGTTTTTAGGTTTAATAATCAATTTATATTGCATAATAGAATCAACTACGCAAAGCCAAAATGATGGAAAAGGTAAATGGGATTTTATTGTACCATACACATCATAAACTACCAAAGACTAAAAGCATCCAAATGTTTTCTCAAAATATCACTAAACTCTGATATCATGTTGACAATGGTATGTACTTCATGTATGCTCTATCCAAGGTTTATGATTTCTGATTTTAAGAATGACACATAGCAACGGCACAGTAAGTTTAATTATAAATCAACGTTTATTTACAAATTTATGAATAATAAATAATTAATTCCAATGTTATAATTAAAAAACATAAATAAACAAATAAAATAAATAAATTATAATTCCATCGACTTTCTTCACTAACATATCATAGGTACGGTTTTAAAAACCTAATCATACCTTATTTCAATTTGATATAATGAATCTTGAGCAAATTATAATAAATTCAACATCAACTCATGAAGTATTTAACGTCATTTCCAGATTCAATAAATCCATACCGTAAAATTAGAATAATATAATAAATAATATTATATCTGTAGGATTTAGCTATAATGTAATCATTAAATAAAATGAAAATGTAAACTTACACTCCGGTAAATAATAATCAACCGACAGTTAATTATTAGGAAGTAATTTGAATAGAATGTCCTGCTACAATTTGACGATCTAACCTATGAATTATGCTTACAAATGGAAGAAGATGATTTAGCAGATTAACTAAATACTTTGCCCAACTTATATCTATGAAGTAAAACATATTCCTGTGGATGCGTTCATCTACACATAGGAATTAAATAATACTAAACGCTTTGTGGATTGATACACCATCATAAAGTAATACGTATAATTACACAATTCCGCGGATTAACCACCAGCGCTGGAATGAATGTAAAATACAAAAAATGGCAATTAAATAATCTGCGGATTAACCACCGGCACAGATTAATACCTTTCAACATTAAAAAACAACATTACTATTTACCTCATATTAAAGTGCAAAATCATCCTCCTCAGTTACTCTGATCATTCAGAAAACACTAACACTTTAGCAAATGTGGGTTCTTGCATAATAAAATGTTACACTAATCAGGACAACTAATGTACTAACTTATCTTACTTAAAATAAAACATGTGTAATGCAATATAAGTAATATTAGCATAGGAATATAAATCTGGAAAGACTCACAAAATACCTCACAAAGATTGATACATCTCATGAATTCATTTAGTACTTTTCAAGCCCTTTTCGCAAGCGCTATTCTCTTGAATAAATATTTTATTCAACCCCTATTAATTTAAACTTAATAAAATATAACTTATGAACTTCATATGCAAGTTCATATAACGATAAAATTTAAGTAATGAATTATTCATCAAATACATAAAATCTAAGAGGTGTGTGTGTGATATAAATTAAATGTATAGCATTTTAAAGTTCAATATATGAATTTTAGCAGGTGTGTGTGTCACAAATTAGATTGTATAGCATTTTATAACGACAAATATGATCCGTGAAATCCATGTACGATGTGTTGAACAATAAATGTACGAAGTAATAAATATAATTATGGTTGAATTCCATACATGCAATTTTATCCATTTGTGTTAGTTATTATAATCACTATTAGATTAACGATTTTACGTGGCTCCATAAACATGAAACAATTTCAAGACATGACAAGCAGAACTTAAATGAAAATGTTTTTCAAAAGTTATTAATTTCTACAGTTCTCTATTAAAAATGTTCCAAGTTTATTACATCCATGCTATTATTTATTTATCCACGCTTAAATCTAGGAATAATAATTACAGCAATTAATTCAATCATTCCAAACTGACGATAAAATTAGAAAATAGCTTTGATCAATTATTTGAAGACTGTTTATTATCCAAATGGCAAACAAAAATTAACTAGCAAATATTTTCCTGGCATTATAAAGTTAAATATCAATCAATACTATATTTTTTATTAGAATTTGAAAAGGAAATATTAAACTATATTGATAACTTTAACATTTTACTTTAATTTAAACTTCTTCTTTTTTAAAAAGCAAATTTTCATATTTATAAAACTTCTGTAATTAAAATACTTATTTAAATTTTCCAAATTGTAGAACAATAAACATTTTAAAACATACCAAATTCTTGCAATTAATTCTTTTAAACTGGGAAGCTCTGACATTTCAAATGTAATATTGGGAAATTATTACCGGTGATTTGATCCACTTGGCCAGCCGACTTGAACAGACTTTTAAATTTAGCAATTCATCTTATATTTAAATACCACGATATTATTTTTACGTTTATAGCAAATTTGTGGTAATCAGTTTACTTGTTAACAATTTTAAAATAAGCTTATCAAATTTACACCATTTGCCTTCTTACCATTTTCTTTTTTTTCTTCTCTTCCTCCAAAAGCAAACTAACAGACGATCTGCTCTTAAATTCGCGCTCTTTTCTTTTTTTTACATTGAGACGCATACGTAATTACTGTATTTATTTTTAATAATTTATTTTAATTGAACAAATGGTTTTTTTTTAATTCAAATGAAATAATTTTTAAGACTACTTTAAACAAATAAAACAAAATATTATATTTTAATACTATTTTACCAAATTAAATGTTTTGTCAAAATTTTTAAAAAGTTAAACATTCTGATATGAATTAGGATATGGAACGAAGCAAATTTAAATTTATTAAAATAATGTAAGAGAGTAATCTGTTCAAAGTGCAAATCAAGCCAATCAAATCACCAAAGAAGATAGAGAAATTTTTTAATAATAGTTACATCAATTATTATATTTTATGCTAAAATATATGGTTACAATATATATATACTCTTTTTACTCTCCATACTAGTTCTCCATCTCTCCAATTCCCTATTCTTTATTAATGCATCTATTCTTTTATCTCATTTCTTACCACTATAACATTCAACAATCCTCCTAACACAATCATCCCACTTTTGTACAAGTATACTGATATAAATTCTTTATCCAAATCTTTTGCATACTGTATTAACTTTCTCACCCATCTTATTGCCAGCCCTTTACTTATAACCCAATTAAATACTATTTTGGCTATTCTTTTATTATACATAAAATGCAACCTACCAGACATTTTCATTTTACTTTTTGCCTCTCTCATATAAAAACTTGACCATCCCGTTTCTCCTTGAATTGCCTTCTTTGCTGTCCACACATCTGCATCTAAAGCATGTCTTCCTATTTCCCTTTCTACTTTTTCTAAGTAATCTAGCACCCCTTTACTAACACATAAGCCATCATTACCATATATTAACCCTGCTATTGCCACTCACATACAAATCTAGCTACATCATATTTATTATATGAAAACACTGTTAATTTCATTATCAATCCCTTTGATCAATTTTTTCTCCCATTCATCCAAGCAATTTTTCTGATTACTTAAGATGATTCCTAAATAACTATATCTATTCACCACACTTAACTTTATATCCTCCTATAAAAACTCTACATCTTCTCTTTCCCCAGTATTAACCATCATTATATTTGATTTTTCTTCACTAAATTTAATCTCTATCTTTTTACCCACCCTTGTACATGTCCTCAGCATAGTTTCCATATCTTCTCTTCTTTCTGCACACAAAAAGACATCATCCACAAAAAAAGACCTGACAAAGTATATACTCCCTTACCACCTATTAACTGTATCTCTATTTCTCTTCCTAATCTTTCTATTGCTCTCTTCATTCTCCATTACACTCAAATATAACAAAAACAAAATAGGTGTCATAGGGAATCTTTACCTTAGACTCACCCCATTTTTAACTTTAACTGATTCTATATCTCCTAATTGATACATATAGTAATTATTTTTATATAATTTCTTAATAATATCCACTAAAACTTCATCCATTCCCAAATTTGCTAAACTTACCCATAATCTATTTCTATTTACTCTATTATATGCCTTCTCTATATCTATAAAACTCATATATAACTGTCTATCTGTATTCCTACTCATATCGATAAGTTGTGTGTGTAACTACAAATAAGCTTTACTTTTACCCTAAGCCCTAAAATTCATTACCCATCTCTGCTGCCCATCCATCTAAACCTCTTGTCTTTCCACTTTTCAATTTCTTCCTTGTCTCATTCAGTTCATTTTTTTGTAAACCTAATATTCCCATTACTATATGCTTTCATGTTTTCCATCATTCTGTCCTTAACATCTAACATCTTTTCTATATGCATTACATATCTATTTAAGATTCTCTCTAAATCTTCTCTAGAGCTACACTCTATTCCCTCATCATTGAGTAATACTATCCTCTCTTTCGCTCCCCTAAATTTCTTCTCTTAATGTAATTCCAAAATTTTTTACTCCCATAATCTTCCACTTTTATTAATATCCTCCAATAATTTACTTTGCAATTTCATTCTCTCTCTATAATTATCTATTTTAGCCAACTTCTTCTTTTCCAAGTTCTTTTCCCTATTAGCATTAATATCTTTTTCATTTTCTTTGTTTTTAATAGCACACTTATATTTTCTTTTTTTAATAGCACACTTATATTCTCTGCATGCTTCTTTCCTCTCTTTTACACTTTTACTAATTCTCATTTTTTTATTACTTTTATTCTTCTGAATATTCTCACCTAAAACCCTATTTACCACTTTTTCTATTTTATCACATCAATCCTTATACTCAACCCCAACCAACTCTTCCATGATTTCTTCAACTTGTATTTTATACTCTTCCAACTTATTCTTATCATTCCACCCTCCATCCACATCTTTCACTATTGCTTCTTTTATTTCTATTCTCCCTCACATTACTAAACATTTCTTTTACAATGAAGTTATGATCACTATTACATACTCTCTCTTCATTATCAAACACCTTAATTTTCCATATTTTATTCACTCCCTCTTTCTCTACCAATACATAATCTATTGTGCAAAATATATTATTTCTAGACCATGTGTATTGTCTCTCATAAATATTTGATAAATTACCAATGCTCAAATACACTCTGACACAATTTCTTTAAAAGCTGTTCATTCTTATTATCTACACCATTCAATTTCTTCAATATGTCCATTCATATTCCCTATAACCATTATTCTCTTCCCCTTTTCTTTAAAAATCTGTATATCCTTAACTAGGCATTCATATATGCTACTGTTCCACTTCATTATAGTTTGACTAGCTTCAGTGGCTATATAAACTACATCCCCCATCCATTCTTGTCTACCCAACCTTATTTCAAACCACAAATGTTCTTGACATTTAACAATATTTAAATATTTTTTGATACAACACCTATACCAGCACTCATTTTTTCTTTTTTCCACACAATAGTGCCACCTAGTGCTAGCTCTAGTAATCAACAAATAATAGAAAACTTTATACTTTAATACCCATCAAGTGTCATCTCATCCAATATCCCTAGATTAGTTCACTGCTCTCAGATTTGCTCCTCACTAATGAAAGCCAATGGGGATATTCAATAAGAAGGTACTGGATGGGGATTAAAATACACAAACTTCTAGCATCTTTTAAAGATTGCACTAGGTGGCATTACTGTGTAGTAAAATTTGAAAGAAGGAAAATTTATGATTTTAAAAAAAAATTGATAGAAAAAAATAATAAAAACAGGAGTAAAATATTAGGGAGATTGAGTACTCTTGAAAAATAAAAGAATACAAACAAAAATTTATGGATATGGAATTATAATTGATATATTAAAAGAGCAGGTGAAAAAATATATTTTTTTTTAGCAAAGTTATATGCCAAATGTCTAAATGATAAAGATGTACCAGATGATTGGTGGGAATGCAGTACTAATATTAATATTTTAAAAAGTTGATTAAAAAAGATATTAGAAATTACAGACCTATCAGCCTTTTATCAGTTTTTTACAAATTTTTTATCAAGATAATTACAACTTGTCTGCAAAGAACATTGGATTTCCACCAACCAAGAGAACAACTTGGATTTAAAAGTGGTTTTAGTACAGTAGATCATATGCAGATATTGAGAGAAGTTATAGAAAGGACAAATAAATATGAGTTGCCATTATGCTTTAGATTTGTAGATTAAGAAAAGGCATTTGATTCTATAAACATCTCTTCAGTGATTAAAGCATTGGATCAGCAAGGTATAGATCCAAGGTATTGTCATATGGATGTGAAAAGGCTTTGCATAAAATCTCTATCTAGTGCCTACTCATCCAATATCCCCAGACTAGTCTCTGGTTTATGGCAGTGAGAAGCTTTGGATCTGAGAGCACAAGCCTTCTGGCATTCATTGATTACTCTGCTTGCACTGAATGGCATTACTATATGGAGAGTTTTGCCTGTTTTAATAACAGTTATGAGCAAGCATAAGAGAATGGTAATCATGTGATGTTTAGTAGATTACATAATGATACTAGGAAAGTCAACATTGAGAAGGGCATAAGACAGGATAACTCCATATCTCCAAAACTTTTTATAGCAGTGCTGCAAGCGGTATTTTGTGGATTAAAATGGGAAACCAAAGGAATGAAAATAAATGGAGATTATTTGTCATTTAGTATATAATTTTTTTTCCAAATACAAACTTCTTTCATACCTGCACTGCAATATGTAATATATAGGAATTTGAACTCAAACTTTCATACAACCCTCACCTATCCACACTATCTCATATTGCTGACACTCTTGATACACATGTCAAAAAGATAAATAATCACCAATATACATATTTCGTGATAAAACAGCACTCATCACCAATATCTACACACACACTCCACACATATATACAATCAATGCTTAGCTTATATTAAGATAGACAAGCTCCACAATTTAACAGACAGGTTTCAAAATACTCCATCCCAAAATTCTTCAGCCATCCATTTCATTAAAAATCTGATGATGGAATGCTCAAATCCCACATTGGTGCCAACCTTCACATCCTATCCATGTTCACCATAAGTCACTCTCAGATTTTCAATGAAAATGGATGGCTGAAGAATTGTGTGATGGAGTGGATTGAAGCCTGTCCATTAAAGTATGAAGATTGGCTATCTTAATATAAGCTGAGCATTGATTGTATAAATGTATGGAGATGAAAATCTAGATCAACTGACAAGTGCTGGTTTAGCACAAAATACGGATATCAGTGATTATTTATCTTTTCAACATGTCAGCAGCATGAGATAGCATGGATAGTTGAGGGTCATGTGAAACCCTCTATATATAAGTCGTTTAGATTTTGCAGATGATGTAGTTTTTTTTTTTTCTTCAAATAATGCTTTAGAGCTGCAGGAAATGTTGCAGGAGTTATCAGATGAAAGTAGGACTAAAGATAAATGTTAAAAAGACTAAAATAATATTTAATGGATTTTCTCAAGTAGGACTAAAGATAAATGTTAAAAAGACTAAAATAATGTTTAATGGATTTTCTCAAAATATGAAAATAAAAGATTAATTATGTTGGGTTAGAAGAAGTAACAGCTACAAATACCTTGGTCAGATTATTAATACAGATGAAAATATAATGGATGAAATTAATCATAGAATTAAATTTGGTTGGAGTGCTTTTGGTAGAAATAACTTGATACTAAAAGGAAATATATACCTATGTGTTTGAAAAGGAAGATTTTTAATAAATGTGTTTTACCAATTCTTACTTATGGATCTGAGACTTGGACATTAAATAGAAGAGACTTCAGACCACTCAAAGAAGTATAGAGAGATGCATGTTGGGAGTAACAAGAAAAGATCGAAAACGCAATATATGGGCAAGAGAACAAACAGGTGTTACTAACGTCATTGAAAAATTTAAAAGGCTGAAGTGGAGTTGCGTTGAACATATTGCTAGAAGGGATAATAATAAATGGTCAATTGAAATTTTAAACCGGATTTCAAGAAATTTTAAAAGACCCAGAAAGAGACCACCTGTGAGATGGATGGATAAAATAAAAAAGTGTGCAGGGGTGATGTGGAGAAGAGAAGCTAAAGATCGGTGAAGATGGATTGAACTTGGAGAGACCTTTATGCTGCAGTGGATTGATAATGGTTGTTAAGTGATGCTGAATTATCCATTGAAGTCAGTGGGCATGTGCCTATAAGTCTTCAAAATCAAAATTGAGATTCAAAAGAACGGCAAAAAGTTTCTTCCTATAACAATTGTTTTAAATAATTCTGTTTTTGGGTACATGTGCCCTCTTTCTTTTGCAAATGAAAACTATATAAGTTTTAATTAAATTATTATAAGCTAATAATTTAATAAATCATAAATATACTGCAAGAACCAAAATATTATACAATTTTTTACCTTTGTTATTTATAATGAATGACATATTTAAACTATAATTTTTAGAAATATTATAAGGAAATTGCAATAGGAAGAAAATAAATAAATAATAATTTAAACATTGAACGATAGTCAATTTTATTATTACTATAACAAAATAAATTATTATATATTACTGTTCAATTTTATATATTTCAAAAACCAAATTGGAAAAATATTATAAATTACCAGATTTTTTTGTGAAATTCATACTTTTAATGAATGTGAGTGTCAAAAGATTTTAATTCGGAACTTTACATGAATATAATCATACTTTAGGTAATTTCGAATAATAAAATCCTGCGTCACATCGCGCCGCAAACAGAACGAACGATATACCAGAGCCTCTATCCAACATGGGTAGGATATTATCCAAAGTAAGAAAACCGTTTAAAAATTTTAATTTAGAAAGTAGAGTAGAACGAATTTTGGACACAGAAAAACCTAAGGCAGCCCCACGTCATCCCTCTGCTGTTGAATATGTTTCTACTGATGAAAGTAAGAATTTCATTTTTTTATTCCCTTGAATTTTATACGTAGTTTTTTTTAAAAAACCTTATTATAATCCAAATATTATTTAGTTATCCTGATACTATATGAATCAAAACATTCTCATATAACTGAATTTTACTTATATATACATACAGATTCTTTTCTTTTTTTTTTTTTTTACTAGCGAATATACAAATAAGTGGTTTAGCACAATTATTTTTTTAAATGAAATATTTTCTGTGATTCTTTGATGAATGTAGAACTTTTTTTTTGCATGTGTCTGCTGAATTTATATTTTATTTTTAATTATTATTATTTTTATGTGACTTCTTCATTCATTATCTAGAATTTAAAAAAAATCTAAATACAACAAGATTTGTTTTAGATCGTGGTAGTCATATGTTTAAATAATTTGTTGAGTGTAGCATTTGTTACAAATAAAAACAAAAAAATATACACATTTTAGTTTACTTACATTTTATTCAATAATACTTTGCAAAATATTGATTTTTTTTTTTTAAATACATACCCTTTATAGGTTCAATTAGTGACTATAGGTTGGCAATCGGTATAACATATTCTTTTTTTTTTTCTTATCACACAATATCTCTTATAATCTAACATTGAAATTACAAACTTTCGTCTTTCTTCTGATATATTTTGTCATAGTATCATTTCTCTATTTTACTTTGCTTTTTCATATTTTGAGATAAGTTGGTATTGACGATAGCTGATCCTATTTACGTCAATAGCTAAACATTACTTCAAATTGCGTGAGAGAAAATGGTTATAAACTGCTGCTATATTGTGCAGAACGACGTCCAAAAATAAAAAATATTAAAATCAATTTGCAGCTTTTTTTTATTATTATTCCCGCTATTACTAGCTTTTTTCTATTCACTTTTTTTTGCCTATATGTTTTAGCACTGCCTAAAATTGTAAAATGGAATGCTAAAACTTATTGTATGTGCAACAACTCTATCTCTACAGTTCGCTACTGTTCAATTCCCACGCTGTTCTCTTGCAACGAATGCTCTCAATATCTCCGCTGCGGTCTCCCCATCTCTATGGACTCTTTCAGCCATACCCATGGACTACATTTCCACTGGGTGCTGGTCATCAACCGCAAGCTATGACGCAAGATATCTCTACTCAAAATCTGCCTCTAATACTCTCTATACTGCAGACTATTCGCTATTCAGACTACGTAAAGTATTTGAGTCGGGCAGTATTTGAGAACAACTGTGAGCAGTATTTGAGTGTAGACGTTTCTGTTCAATTCCAGTAGGAGACATCTCGCATCAGTGTTTTCGGTTAAAGACCAGCGCCCAGTGGAAATGTAGTCCACGGGTATAGCTGAAGGAGACCGCAGCCTGAGTAAACCGTCTGGATAGCAGCTGAATAAAGAGTTGAGTTTCCAGTGGTTTTCAAGTGGAGTTACTGGTAGACTGTTGCAGAGACTGAAGCTGTAAGGAGCTTAAAGTCAGTCGCAGTGCTTACTACAAAGAGTTCATGGGCAGCTAAACTGGATCCATGGGGCCAAGGTGTATGTGAACCCTGCCCATTGTGAACTGTTTTTGTAGCAGCCAGCCTGAATGGACATCGAGGGAATTGAACATTGGCGAACTAGAAACAGAGTGAGTACAGAGCGGTATTCAGTGAATTTGAGTAGAGCATCCGTTGCATGAGAACAGCATGGGAATTGCGAATTAAAATAACGAGTTCGCAAATTAACTTTTGTGCGCAGTAATTGAAGATTCAATACACTGCAGTATGAAAGCTAATCTGTCACTTCTGATTTGACCAGCTAAAAATTTTAATACATTTATATGAATAAGGAGAATGGGGTGAAATAACAGAGCCTTGGGACTTGAATAGAATGATTAGAAGGAAAATTTAATATTCGTTTTGTAAATTTGAAAAGTAAATTACATGAAGAGACCTTATTAAAAAGTCTTTGAGATATCCAAATCTTGAGTCTATTCAAATTTTTCATTTGATGTAGTTGTTTCAAAAGCTATCTTTTCTAGAATTAAACAGTCTGGGTTGTTTTTTTTTTTTTTTTAATATGAAAGAAATTTGTAATGGATCATTTTTTATGTAGATTAGAAAAATAAATAAATGAAAGGATACTAAAACTGTAATTGTAATCTGTCAAAAATTCTATTGTCTTTTAATATTGTTAAGTTTAAATAATAGAGCCATTATATTTGGAAACTCAAGTCCAGAGCAGAGATGAGTTATTTTTATGTAAATGAGTAATTTCAAAATAAGTTCAGGAGATTTTAGTAATTATTCTTAAATAGAGAATAAATAAATTCCATACATATAGGTTAGATGAATATTGATATATTAAGCATAACCCAGATTTGATGGAATTATATACTTACAGATGCTGAGTCTCATTGTTTTGTTTTCATTACTATTTAATTATATATTCCAACGTGGACTACAGAATCATATTTGATAATAGTGAGCATCTCATTTTTCACACTTAGTGTAAACAAAATTACAACCTTTTCTGACTTGTGAATAGTGATAATAGGATTTTGTGCAGCGAATGAAGATTTCTTTGGAACTAGTCCTATTAGCCTTGTATTGTTTAGTTTACAATAAAAGCCATTTAAATGCAGTAGTCAAAATTGGTTACTATTTTATAAATCTTAAAGCTCCCCCTCCCTCTTAATCTGTACATTATGATGAGACAAGTTTTGCCATTTTTCACTTAAAAACTTAGCACAATTGCAGGATGAAAAAGAAATTGTTATTAGTACAATTACTTCATATAATATGTATTATAAATTTATTTAATTTGTGTATACTCTTTTTTTTCATCATAATGTTATTGTGTATTTATAATCACAGTTAAACATGATGTAATTTATCCATTTATAGTTTTTAAATGTATGGTGTGAATAAAGCATTGATGAAATCGGAATTAGATTAGATATTTATAAATGGCAATTATTAATAATCAATATTTTGCTAATATCAATATAATTGATACATAAGCCAATCTCTTAGAATTATTTTCATCATTATTATTATTATTTTTTTTTATTTATTAATAAAAAAAATATATGTGTCATTTTTTATTTATTACAGATAAGATTAAATTACAAGAGAAAAATCCAAAATTGGCAGAATTTCTACATCAGGTGAAAGTAATATCACATGATATTTCTCCTGTCGGCACGGTTAGTATATGTTTTTAGGAAATGGGAGAAAACCGATGTTACATTTTAAATTTTATATTATTTTATTAAATTTTTTTATTATTATGCCATGCATAGTTTAATGCAATGATACTTTGGAGAGGATCTGTTTTAGTTCTATAATTTTTTGCATTTGAACTTTTATGAACAAAGCAAAACTCTCCTTACAGTATTGCCACCCTGTGCCAACCAGAGTAATCAATGAATGCCAGAAGGCTTGTGCATAAAATCCCTATCTAATGCCTACTCGTCCAATATCCCCAGACTATTTTCTGGCTTGTGGCCATTGTCAGTGAGAAGCTTTGGATATGAGAGCAGTGCACCTAAGTTGCAGTGCTCTCAGATCCAAAGCTTCTCACTGACGATGGCCACAAGCCAGAAACTAGTCTGGGGATATTGGACGAGTAGGCATTAGATAGGGATTTTATGCACAAGCCTTCTGGCATTCATTGATTACTCTGGTTGGCACAGGGTGGCAATACTGTATGGAGAGTTTTGCTTTGTTTATAAACAAATATGTGCTAGTATTAAGAGATAGTGATCATGTGATGCTTAATGTTTAACTTTTATGAACTTATGAGAAATAATGCCATTCAATTATTTTTATCATTGTAGTAATAAGTAATTTACTTAATATTGCATTTGATTGAAACAGAAATTCAGTAAAACATATTCAAAAAACATTTTTATTTTTAAAAAATTGAAACCCCAAATATATATATAATGAAGCAAATTCTCTTTTATACACATTTTTTTTAATACTTTTGAAATAGAATCCTGAGATTGATTCTCAATATCTTATGAATCTCAGAATTAATTAATTTATTCAGAATTAAATAAGCATTACAAAGGAATATGGTAAATTTCCTTTATTTTTTAATGAAAACTTATTGAAATGAAAAATCAAGTATTTTATTACGTAATTCATTTAATATTTTACCTCTTTTCTTTGCACTTGTAATTTTAAACATATAAATGTCATACATTTATAAAAATGGTAGACATGTTATTTTAAAAAGTGATTTTATTCATGCTTAGGATGCTTTCAGTACAATACATACTCTAATCATAGTTGTACTACATTACTATTATTGAGGTTATTTAAGTATACTTGCATATATTCAAATTCATTTTAATTTGTTGTATAGGTATGTAAATTTTATTTGAAATATTGGAGAGTTCGTTTCTTTGAGATAGGGTTGCTGGTAAGCTTTTTTATTTATCACAAATTGATCTTTGGCAATGGTCCAAGTCTCTTTAATTTTTCTCTTTTTCTCCTCCCCTTCATTACAAACAATTTTTGCTTTAGATAAATTGAACTTATTGTCAGGCTATTGTTTGTGTTTTATAAAAATGAAAGAGAATTCGTTACTTCTTTTAGTTGTATTATAGAGATAGTTGTGCTGGACCAATCTTGTAGATAGATTGGCTTTTGATTCACTATAATAGGCATGTAAGTAATTGGCTTGACTGCATGAGATTTTGTAAATTATTTGATGAGCCGATTCAGTGGACAATTTATATTTATAGCTCCATGCCTCGTTTAAATTTATTTATATTTATGAAATGGTACAAAATGTTGATTATAATATGCATAAAAAAGAATTCATAATAGAAACATTGAAATGGATCAGTGAGAATAATTGTTGCAGTTGCCAGTGGGAAACATTATCATACGCAATATTGATGGCCAATGGGCTTTCCATTCAATAGCATTAAATGTAGACTATACTTATCAAACATCGAAAATAATTTTTTTTTTTTTTAAGTATACTTTTTCACCTTTCAACATACTTTACTTCAGGTATGTAGATGACACAATGTTATGTGCAACTGACACTCAAATCATAGATATTCATCACAAATTGGAACAGGAATCTGTTAATTTGGACTATCAATAAAGAAGATAAGAACCAAGTTATCAAATTCCTGGTTCACTAAACTATAAAGTAATATTAAAACCATTGAATATAAGAGACATGATCGACCTCAAATCAAAAACACCCATGGACCACAAATTTGCTGGGCTTAAAGGCTTTCTACATAGAAATGCAAAATTGGGTAAATTCGAAATTGATAGAAAAACAATATAGATGCATGTATTAAGGATCTTCAAAATAAAGGATACAATATTAATAAAATTTATAGTATAATCGATAGATTCTACAAAAAAAACAAAAACACCGCTGCAGTCTAAACCTGAATATACTAAGAAATGGATAAGCTTACTATATATACCAAAAATTTCTAGCAAATTAAAAAGAATTTGTTCAGAGAAATTTAATATAAGCTTTCATTCTCCCTCAGTTTTAAATAACTTACTGAACAATTCAAAAAATAAATTGGCCAGAGAATCAGTTCATCAAATAGTTTACAAAATCTCTTGCACTCAAGCCAATTGCCTATATGCCTATTATGGTGAATCAAAAGCCAATTTATCTACAAGATTGGTCCAGCACGACTATTCTCTACAATAGAGATAAAAGAAGTAACAAATACTCCTCCATTTTCATAGAATATGTACAAGGCCATAAATTCGATTTATCTAAAGCAAAAATTGTTTGTACTGAGAGGGAGGGTAAAAAGAGAACAATTAAAGAGGCTTGGACCATCGCCAAACATCAATTCACAATAAATAAAAAGATACCAGCATCCGTATCTCAAAGAAATTGGCTTTCTAAGATTGCAAATAAAATTTACATAACTACACAACAAATTAAAATGAATTTGAATATAAATAAGCAGGTATACTTAAATACCATCAAGCTATGGTTATGGTACGCATTGTACTGAAAGCATGTTCAGCATGAATGAAGCAAATTTTTAAAATAACACATCTTTTCTTTATAAATGTTTGAATATTTATGTTTAAAACTTATTTTATATAAAAATAGTTGTTACAAGCCTAAATGAATTAGTAGGTAATTGACAACATACATCAGCAGTCTTTCAATCAGGATAGTTATAAGATGTAAAGAAGATAATTATTAAAATAGATACTTAGCTAATGTCAGTATAGTTGCTACTTAGATCAGTTACTTTTGATTTATTGTGATATTTTCTAATTATTATTTATTTATTTCAAGAAAATGTGTTTAGTATTTCTATAAATTGTATCAATATATTAAAGCTGCATGAATTAATGCAGAGGTTAGGCGTCAGACTGTGAGCATAAGGTTCTTGGATTAATTCCTGTTTTGGCACCTCTGGTGCTCAAATTTTTTATGAACTCCCGAGAAATAAAGTTATTTGATTATAATAGCTTAATTCACTGTATTACTATATATATATAAAACTAACATATTTATTCATAAAGCATCTGCAAATTCACTTGAGATTTATTTAAAAGATTGGGGGGAGGGGACGGGGTTATGGCAATAATCATCCAAAATTTTCTGGTAAGTGGAAACTTATTAAATCTTTATCAACTGGCAATTGATAATTCTGGTGAGCATAATCTTTTTACTGTTCATTATCAGAGAAATCTTTGCCATGCAGTAGATTATTTAAAGTCTGTTTAGCTTTTTTATGTTATAAAACATTAACAAATAAAATATGTTAATTTAATAATAATAATGAATAAAAATTTTCTCAGTTCAATCTGGAGGTGAATGTTACTTCAGAAATCATTTTTATTTGTCTTATCATGAAATTTGTGATTGACTGAATCTCAGGATTGCTTATATTTAGGGCCAGAAGAAGGGTCATCAGTGTCATTATGCCAAACAGTAATTGGCAACCACTCCCCATCCCCCACCTCTCAAAAAAAGAAAAAGTTTTAATGTTTTGGTAAAGATAATGAAAAAAATTACTATTACATAATTTAAATACAAGTATATTATATATACTGAACTTTAGATGTAATCAGAGACATTTGAACCCAGACTTTCAAGCTCCCTTCAGCTCTCTATTTCATCTTACGCATGATCACATACATATAAAAAGATAAGTGATCTTCAACATATGTATTTCATTCTGAACCAGCACTCATCATCCACACATATATACAAGCAGTGCTCAGTTTATATTAAGATAGCAAATTTTCAAACTAATGGATAGGCTTCAATCTTCTCTACCCTCCAACTCTTCAGCTATTCAAATGATGGAATACTCAAAGCCCTTATTGATGCCAATATTGATGTCATACTCATATTACTTTAAGTCACTCTGATCCCTCATATGTAAAGTGTTAATATGTCTAAAATTTAAATACACAGAAGAGGGATGGGCAGTATTCAGGTTGAACCTGTAATATTTTAAATACAAATGTATTAGAGGAGATTTGAACTCAGACTTCCAAGCTCTCTTTAGCTATCCACTCCATTTTATATAATCAATACAAGAATTGGAGGATGGAGGAGATTGAAGCCTATCCATTAAAGTTTGAAGATTTGCTATCTTAATATAAACTGAGCACTGATTGTATATCTGTGTGGAAGATGATGATCTGGACCAACTGGTGAATGCTAGTTCAGCATGAAAGATATATATTGACGATCATTTATCTTTTTTACATGTATGTGGTCATGTGTATCGGTTATATAAGATGGAGTGAATAGCTGAAAGGAGCTTGAAAGTCTGTGTTCAAATGCCTTTTAATTATTACATTATTATAAATTACTGTTTTACAAAATTGAATTTAGATACAATATCATCACCATTTAGTGTATTGCATATGCCATCCTCTATAGCTATCATTGATAAATTTACCAACCAATCTTGTGTCATTGTCAATCGTAAATGATTTTTTATGATTTTTAATCAATAATGATCTCTCCACAAGTTACACTTGTAGGAAGAGTTAATAATATTCTTAATGATATGCTCTAATTTGGGAAACGGTCAAATCATTTTCATGAATATAACTTAGAACATCAAGTGGATTTTTGAATTGAGATAATTCACTTGAAAATAAATTTTTAAATAGACATAGTTCTTCATACATTTCCTTTATATTTATATCTATTATTATCACTTGCTTAAATTAATTTGTAAATTAAAACATTCTTTTTAAAATTTTTCTAAATCAGCTTTACCGAGTTTATAGTTGACAAAAGTAATTAAATCTATAAATATTCTTCATACAGTCTTTAATGTACATACATTAACATTTATTAACAATCTCTCTCCAAAACCAATTACACACATACTAAGTCATCAATATTGAAATTATAATAATATATATAATTTAAATTATATTACTTGTAGAATCTCTTTTTTTTACTCCAGTTTTCCTCTTGTAAGAACTTTAAAATAACTTATGTAATCTACAGTATTTATAATAAATAAAAACAAATACCCTTTATAATCTAAACTTAACTTAAAGTCTTTAAGAGTTCCAATTATTTTTATTCCAGTGAAATATTTTAGAATGTTTTTATAAAAAAAAAAAGATTGAAAATCTTAGGTGTTTTAATTGTAAAATCACAGAGATGTGAAAAGAATAATTCCTGGTAGAACAATAAATGATGACAAAATTTTATCTTTTGGATCAATCCATTAACGTGGGAAACTTTAAGAAAATCACAACATGTTTTTTTTTTCATTTTTAAAGATGCAGAGGGGATAATAATTTTCTGAAAAGTGAAATTCACTAGTGTTAGCCATTTCTTAGGTAATTGTTTACAAAGTAATTCCATTAATTTTAAAACTGGTGTAAAATATATCTGAATGCAAGTGTTTAGGTAAGAATTTTCTATTTCAACAACATCTTTAAATTTCATTTTGTTTGTGCATTTTACTAGAACATGTTTTATATGTCTTGCTTATTTATTAGGTTTGTTGAGAAACATGCACATAATATTTTAAAACATGTTTAAATAAAATATATTTTAATAAAATTAAATGTACAAATCATAATGTTAGAACAAATATTTATATTTACAGATATTAAGATAAATGATTTTTTATTTTATTTACCGTTCTCATTATAATTGAGATTGTATTTCAGATTTAAAATAACTTTATCTAAATATTTTAAAATGGTATTTCTTTATATTTAAATATATTAAAGAAACATTAATATTCATACATGTATCATCACATTATATTATTGCATTAGAATTTTGTTACTATTTAGCTTTACCAGTATGTGTACACTAATATAAATATTGCTTTAACTGATTCTATTTTAAGTAATTTATTCACATATATACAATATTATGCATTTTATTAGGGTATTGCCCTTTTGTGTTTTTGTTTATGTGTGTGTTTTTAAAGGAACCAAAATTGCTACAAGAATTTCAAATGCTATAAAAATACAGGGAGACATCTTGGATTTTTTTTTAAAATTTTGTTTGATACAGTAAATCAAAAATATTTTTATAATAAGCCAATAAAAATTTTTGAAGTTATGTTTATTGTTGATAGTAAAATGGATTGTTTCATTTTTGCATCAGCAACATGATTTGAAATACAGAACAAGTAAATCCAGCATAAGAAGGTATAACAGAGATTATCATAAAAGAAAAACAAACCGTAGAAAATTATAATTGACAAATTGTATTTCAAGAAGTGATTATTTATTTTAATATATTCATATTTCCTTATTTTTAGAAATAATAAATCAAATTGCAATAATTAATATTTGTAACAGAACAAAAATAAATGTATTTTTAATTCTTGACTGATCCGCTCCCGTCTTATATCGGCGCTCTCATGTCTTACTTACCTTGCTTATCATTTTCCGTCCGCCCCACTAATGCTGAAAAATATTTTAAGCTATGCTAATTTTTATATTCTGGTTATTTTTATAATATTATTAACCAATTTAAATTTTATATATTATTTCAGGCCATTTTATTTTTGTTTTTCTATTTGCTTTAATGAAGTAATTACTATCTTGCATTTTATTTAAAGTTTCATTAAACTTTTCAATGTAGTTTCTAAATATTGAAATGTATATTAAATATTAAGTAATAGCAAATTATCATTGATGATGATGTTTGGTTATATAACATATATTTTTCATTAATTTTTTTTTTTTCTAATTGCACTGCAAAACAATTTTATTGTCATTTTATTGGTAATAGGTAATGCTAATGTTTTCAATTATCCATTTCAAATTCTTTTTTTTTTAAATTTTGTCTATTCAGATAATTACATCTTCGATTTTTCTCTGCACTCATATATTTAAAAAAAACTTTTTTCTATTATTATAGCATTTTTGTCTTTACACAGCTGTCATATGTTTGATCATAATATTTAAACTACTCATTTAGTGTATAAATCTATTTTTGATTGCTCACAATTTTGTATTAGGAATAGCTTGTTGTTTTTTCAGATTTATATACAAAAGATCAATAGTTTAAAAATCTGATTTTATAGAATTAAGAAAATTGAATTTGAAAAGGCTATGTGAAAAGGTCACTATTGATGAAGAAAAGAATGGTAGTTTCAGTGACATACTTTTATACTTAAAAGTTCATCTTTATAATTTTTTGTTATACTACAATGTATTTTCTGAAAGTTTTTACTAGCCCTTTTTCTTTTTTTCCAATTATTGCTCTATGCATTAAATAAGCTCAGCTGGCTTCCTATTACTTTCTTTCATCTAACTTTTCTTATTTTTCCCATTAGAATTTTTTTCAAATATAATTTTCAAAATACTTACGACAAAATTTATATAGACAAATTTATTGATTGATTTTTTCAAATATTTAATGAGACTTTTTCCTATCCATCTTTTTCTTCCTAATATCTATCTAGATTTATGTTTCTGTATTTCTCTCCATCCATATCCCATGTTTAAGATTTATCTCTTTTTAATCTAAATTTATCATCAGTTTTTTTAAGCCTCTTGAACCACAGTATAATAATAATTAGAGAATTTTTTTATGGATTTATAAATATTAATATAAATACTGGAAGTTTTAATCAAGATTTTCCACATATTTTCAGCTGTGATATAATCAAGCAAGTGGCCAATTATAAACTGGGACACAAATTGAAATCATGTCATCTAATCTTGGAAGCCAAAAGTGGATTTCTTTACTTTTAAATAAGAGAGGTAGATGTGATATCAATATTTTATATGTGTGAAAGTTTAAAACATTACAACTTTTCATTTCTTTTTACAAGTAAACAAACCTCTCTCAAACAGAATTATATACATATATAAAAAAACAAATACTGAAAATCTCATGTAAACTTTAAATTTTTACACACACATGTATTAGCATGATTTAATTTCATTTATACTACATACTTTTTATCATTTATTCAACTTTCTAAATTTTCAATGCATTGAATATTTATGAAGTTTATTTCCGTTATTACATAATCACCATTTCATATGCTTACACATGCTGTTTTAAGAGTACCATACTCTCCATATAGTAGTGCCACCGAGTGCAAGCCTTTGTAATCAATGGATGCAGGAAGGTTTGTGCATAAAATCTTTATCTAGTGCCTACTCATCCAACATCCCCAGACTAGTGTCTAGTTTGTGGCTTTCATCATTGAAGATCCTTAGATTTGAGAGCACTGCACTTAGATCTTAGGATCCAATGAAACCCTCCAGCAGCCACCTTTTATCTATTTGATTAACTATAAAGATAGGAGCCCAAGATGAAAATGCCATAATGTTTCCAACCCCAGTGCATTCTCTTGTATAGTCATATAGATCTGAACTCAGTTCAGCATCTATACATTTTGGTATGTGGTTTTTCAAAAACCAGTCACGATTATCCTATGGGCAGAATAGGTATAAAACCATCAAAACATTACATGATTACCATTTCATTACATGATCATCATTTTATATGCCTACATATGCTGCATCCATTGATTACAAAGGCTTGCAGTTGGTGGTACTACTGTATGTAGAGTTTGGTACTCTTGTTAACAGCATGTGTAAGCATACGAACTGATCATGATATTTTGATGGTTCATATCTATCCTACCCATACGATAATGGTGACTAGTTTTTGAAAAATCAATGATACCAAAATGTGTAGATGCTGAACTGAGTTGGAAACATGGAAACATTGTGGTGCTTTCATGTTGGACTCCTAGCTTTATAGTTAATCAACTAGATACAAGGTGGCTGCTGGAAGGTTGCATTAGATACCAAGATCTAAGTGCAGTGCTCCCAAATCCAAGGCTCTTCACTGATGAAAGCCATCCATTGATTAAAAAGGCTTGCAATTGGTAGCACTACTGTATAGAGTTTGGTATTCTTATTTTCGTTATACATGTTTTGTTTTTTTTAAATCTTATATCTAGTGAATATTTTATTAAATATTTTTTGAAGCTTAACTTACCAAGTTCTATCATATCATCAACAAACCCAATATGCTATCTCTTTATGTATATTCATTGTTGTGTTTATCAAGTTTTTAAATGTTAAGGAATGAAATATCTATTTATAAGTAACATACATACACTATGATAGCACAATTTTGTTCCTTTATAAATGTTTTGATAACAGTATTAGGCAGTAATAGACATAGTGTATAAACATGTTTTGGTGTATCTTGTAACTGTAGACCCACTAGATTGAAGTTTCATAGAAATGAAATTCAACCTTAAACATATTATATGCATTGGTACATTGGTTAATTTGAAGATAAAAATCTAATATAGAGCCATTTTAGATAAAGTAATATAGACATAAATAATTTGATTTGTAACATAGTATATTGTACAATTTTTGGTCAATTTAAGCGTTATATATTATAAAATTGCTAATGTATTTATTAATCAAGTTACATCTGCATTTATTCATTCTTGATATTAAAGATCTTAACAGAATGTAACTACATTTCCAGATTAACTTGCCTAATTTTTGATTTGGATTTGCATTGCCGGCGGAATCAGTTTTTTATTTGTTTAAGAGGGCGCTAGGGTCTCGTCGCATCGCATATCATATTTTCGCAATAAATAACTAAATGTAATATTTTTTTTGATTTCACTTTTTTGACAATTAATATTTTATATGAATTTTCCCCAGCGTTCGGATATTAAATGAACATGTTGGCATAGGTAATTTATACATTTCTTAAAATATTTCATTAATAAAATATAGCAAACTCAAATTAAGGACACACAATGAAAGGATTATATTACTGATAATTGTATTAAAACAAATTAATTAAAATATTAAACTATGATTATGATATATTAACAAAAAATGGAATTATTATTATAATGGAACATACACATGCACATTTAGATAATAATATTCATCAAATAATTATATAGTTCATATTCCAATTTTCATAAGTCATTCTTCGAAAGCAATTAATGAAATAGTCTCTTGAAGAATTGAAAAAAAAAAACTATGTTTCTTTAGTGATATGGTAAGCTTATAGTTGTTTAATTTGTGCACATATTTAATCAAGTATGATTTATTTTATGTGTAGTATCTTACTGGTAAGTTCCTCGGTGTTACATGAATCGTTGATTATATCATTCATGGTTTTTGGACAAAGAGCTCAATGGTAGTTAACTTTTAATTTAATTCTGTCGACATTTTCATGCTTCTGGTCCATAGTAAAGTATGGTAAGACTCTATGTTTTAGATGACTTTTCTTTGTGAGGGAAAATGTTGGCAAATGCTCTAGTTTTTTCCCACAATGGAAAAATTGGTTCTGCATATAAGTAGTTCTGGATGGAGGCATTTTATTGTGGTTGTGAGGACAAGAAAACCATACTTAGCACCTCCTGGCCTCTCACTCCATTCAGGATCCAAGAAAACCACCAGCAAAAAAACCCCTTACTAAGTTGTTTGCTTCTTTTTATATCTCGAACAGTTTTGAGATTTCTGTGTATATATTTTCATCTTTTGTTTCCTTATCAGAAGACAAGTTTTGGTCATTCTTTTTTTTTTTTTTTGGCTACTAAGTTTTTTTTTTTATTAAATTCCTTTGGTGCCATCTTTAATTAGCGTTCGAAGGATATTATTCTGACGGTAATTGTTTGTGTTTTGGGAAGTCTTTCTTTAATTTATCTGGATCCAAAATCTGTATGCATTTCTATTCATTCCAATTTTAATTCTATTTTAAATAAATAGATCATACAAATCACACAAATAACTTTCATTGTACGTATATAAAAATAAATTATACTAAAAAAAAGATTAAATTGTGTTTATTGAATGATTTTTAAATTTATTTTTTTTTTAACTTTTTATATTACCAAATGCCAACTCACTTGTATACAATATGTATAAATAAATGGTACAATATAATAATGACTTTTATTTTTCTTTAAAATCACTGGTCCTTATTAGAATAAAATACAGACATGGCCAAGTCATTATGCCATTTTCTTGTAATTTTTAGATTAAGTATTTCCCTAAAGATGTAATCAAAGATTTCAGATTGGATTAATCTCATTAATTTTTTTGTATTGTTTATGAAGATTGAAAAGTACTGCATCATCTAAATTTTCCTGTGCAGTTTACATAAAAGTAACAATCCTATTTTGTTGTTATGGCAACAGAAGTTGTTTTTGTTGTTTTCCTGAAGATTTTTAAAGACATTTATTACTTTATATAAGATGATGGAAATAGTCTAATAAATATAACCAAGACTTGTTTTTTGTTTTATGCTCATTGTGACTGCATTCATTATAAAAAATCATTCCTGAAGTCTACTTCCTGCTGCCATTTTTAATTTAATTTAAAACTAAAATGGATCAGTCCTTTCTTTTAAACTAACTGGCCTAAAAGTAACTATAGGAATAGATAATAATTAAAAAGCCAGCATGATAATTTTTGTGTATTTATTTTTATTCATCAATGAGGTAATGCTAATTTTATGATTTATATCTTAAGATTCACTAACAGATTTCAAGAATTTAGGACCAGATGTAGATAGTTCTGAGATTCATAACAGTAAGGCAAATATATGTGTTTTTACTATTTGTTTGTGATAAATGCTGAATTATGACAGCAGTTTTCTGAGATAAATATGTGTCTCTCTTAGCCCATGCTATGTCATTAATCCGGAATCTCCTTTTTTTTATAATTCAATGTTTATTATTTTTGTCATCACGCAGTGTTTCTAGGAAATTTGGGTTGCCTTTCCATAAACAATTTAGCTGGGGGGTTCCCATTTGCGGAGTACATAATAATGTGCAGTAGTTTTTTAATCATGCATTCATCTCTTGTATTTTTGAAGATTACTTTGAATGCCTGAACAGCATTCATAGCTGATGAAATGATGGCTTAGTGAAAAGGAAGAATTAGGAGGTGTGGTTAATACTTGCGATATTTTCAAAAGCAACATTATGTGAAAGCAATTGTTTTGCAATGATTTGATACAACTGATATTGATGAGAAAGTATTAAACAGGTTCAATCTATCCAGTTGGAATCTGCATCTAGCATCAGAAGGGAATGTCCAGATTGAAACAGCTTAGTCTTGTATGGTAATTTTGACCCTGTTCTTTGGTTGATAATGATAGCCATGGGGCACAAAACCATTGCCCTTGCTAATATCTCTTCTGTTTCACTAATTAGAGCAGATCATCTCACATAACAATGAATTAAAATATTTTCTGAATAATTTCTGAATATCCTTCACATAACTGTCTCAACATTAATATTTCTTGTAACCAAAAATTATTTTTCCTTTGATTTATTAAGTTTTGGTGACAATTTGTTCGCCAAATCTAAATTTAATTCTGCTGCTTTTGATAGTGGACCTATCACCACTGACCTTAGCAAAGTTCTAGAGGCCTTTTGTCTTTGGGCATGAATTTTTGTACGATATAATTTTTGATATTGCCAAACTGATAAGATTTTCCTTGTCACAAATTTTGTTCATAAAAAAAGTAAAACTGAAAATGGAATAATTATTTAAGTTTTTATATAGATATCTGAGAATTAAAGTTGGAAAAAAAAAAGAAAAATAGCATGGGGAATAATTAAAAAAATATGCATATTTTTCCTATCATTTAGAATTGGTGAGAAAATTCAGAAATTTTTAGCTAGAACATAACAAGAAAAAGGTAGATATACATTGAATAATGAATTATGGTTAGAAAATAAAGTTCTTCATGGTAAAATGGGATGGACTTAATGAAAGAAATTTTAAATTGTTTGAAAGGTTTTAATATATGGCTGAAAATGGTATAGTAAAAATAGTGATTGATTGAATTATGCAGAAAGTAAACAAATACATTGGGCAAGAAAAGTTAATATACAAATGTATTGCAATCATTAAAAACAATCAACACTTAGACAATCCCAATATCAAAAACAATCCACAATTAAAATTGTTTTCAAAGCAACCTCCTTTTAATAATAAATATATTGCAAGTACATAATTATGAAGAATGGGAAAAGAGGATATGTGAGTTTGTTAGGAAAAAATAATTAGAATTATGGAAAATGAATATGAATAAAAATAATAGGTTGAAATTATATAAGAATAAAAATTGATTTATTTGGGCATTTTGAACATTAGCGTAGAGATTTTATTCAATATATATATGTAGATAGTAGCTGAGATCACTTTCAACTAGTGAAAACAGATTCATAGTACTCTATAAAACATGAAAAGGTGTGTTTAAACATTAAAGTGAACTTATTATTGGATGCAGGAACTGTATATATTAGGGAGAAAAAGCAAAGATGTGAAAATGGCAGAGATAATATTGAACATTTATTTTTGGTATTATGATGTTGAAAGAGGATGAGGCTGAATTTTTATGGAAATGTAAAAGTAAAGACAGTGAAAGAGGTAGAGGTTTTATGATTTTGGAAAACATGAAGACGGGATAGTGCAATTAGCAAAACAGTTTTTCTTAAAATAGGATTGGAGAGAAAAAAGAAATTAATTAACTAAAGAAATAAGAAGTTAAGAGCTAAACAGGGTTATTGTGGAATGTAAGAGTTTAGAAGTAGGGAATGTTGAACTTGGCTAACAGGATTTCTAGCTTTTGCACAAGAGTTTCTGAGTTCGTTTAAGAAGTTATTTTACTTGAACATATATTTTTTTAAAAAGTATCACTTTCAATGACCTCTATTATATTTAGTAGAACTATATAAAACAATGAAGAACACATCAAATGGCTTTATTACTCAGGAGTTCATCATTAAGGTCCAATAGTAATACAATATTGCTAATAATATTTTTTTGTATTAATAAAGAAAATGCTGTTTTAATAAATTAATTTGCGTATTTTAATACTATTCATTACTCATAGAGGTCACTACAATTTAAAGAACTCTAAATAGAGCCAGGATTGTAAGTAAACATTTAACAATTTGTTTTCTTGTTATCCTACTTCCATAAAATTTTTGTCTACAAAATTCTGCAAGATCTTAATGATTTTGTTTATACAGATCTACTGTGGGATGAGTATTTAGGTCAGTATTCTTCCATGCTGAGTAAATACTAATTTGGAGACATTAGTTTATTATTAAACCATCATTTATAATTTTAGATTCCTGTTATTTATTTTTTTAAGGAAATCTAACCATATATGTTTAGAAGAAATTGTAACTTTAAAATTAAATTATTTAAGAATGTTTATCGTTTTGAATAAGATTAAAAAGGTAAACAGTCTTTTTAATAACTAGACCACTGAAGAGCAAAGGCATTTTTTAATAAATCATTGTAGAGGAACAGTGAAAATGAAAGCAATACTCTTAGACCTAACAGTTGCCAGATGTTGAGGATTTGAACAGTTTTTCATGCTTATTTTATCCTCTGGCCGAGGGTAATTAGATATTCATTTATTGATCAATGCTGGATGGCTTGGATGTGATCTAGTCATCTGAGATAAAAATTCTAAGCCTTTTGAAAATAATTTAATTTGACCCATATACAAGGCTGTTCATTGATCAAGAAAAATGTACCTCAGTTTTCTTTCCATTTTGTCCAAGTGCAGACTTAAAAAGTGACTTTACAAAGAACTTAAAAATTTTTACTCTTCATATTTATAAAGAACGTCATGGACCATTTAATAGGCAGGCTGACAAAAACTTAATTTAAACTTGAAATTGAAATGATATCTATATTAGATATAATGTTTTTTCATCTATGGATTATATATATCTTTTTGTACTGAAAACTGCAGTGGGTTCTATTTCGGCAGTTCCTATAACAATCTTTCATAAAGATAATGTGTAATTTTTAAAATTGTTTTCTATTTTATCCTTTTTTATTTTATTTGTTTTATTAATTTTTTGTTTCATGTCCTATTACTAATATCTGTATTGGGCAGTAACATTATACAATGATGGTGGTGACAGTTGATCACAGCCTTTAAGCAACAAAGATTTCGAACTGCACGGGAGAAAACAGTTATAAACTATTCCTATAATCTGTGTCAAAATTTTTATGCAGAATGAGAATTCCATTAATTTTATGATCAAGAGGTGATGCCTTCTAAACTAATATATTATTCGTGGCTGTAAATATAGCTATCAGAACTTTGAATACATGAATATTTATTAGCATGTAGTATTACTGCGAATAGGCTTTAAAATAAAATTCTTTGTTTTTTATTTGGTTTTAAAACTCACTTTTAGCTTTGACTTTCCCACAAGAATAATATGGATCACTTTTTTGTGCTATGCATGAAAAAGGGGAAAAAAAATTTAAAAATCATGAGAAATTGTTATGTGAGCATTGACTTTTAAATTGAATACTACCATTTTTTTTTTTTTTTGTCAAATATAAATGAGTTGAGTTTTTTTTTTCGTGCTGTGATATTCGTGAGCTAAAGATTCTGGCTCAATCTCAGCTGAGTAAAGTTAAAAAAAAAAAAAAATTTAATAGCTCAATCTGCCATTTTGATGCAAATGGAATGACATCATAACAACTAAATGGTGACAATAAGCTTCAACTTATGCTGCAACTGCAAATACCTACAAGTACTAGAATGACATACTTTTGTCACATAATAATGAAATAATATACAGCCATTAATAAATATATATGGCCATTCCAATTCGAAGATGAAAAAAATAAGAGAGAAAGAAAAAAATCTACTATAATAATGAGTTTTGCTATAACTATACAAACCAATCTTATGTGTCCACATATAGAACATGCTAGTTCATTTTTCTGTTTACTTGATATTTTTTTCCGGTGTTTTTTTTTTTTTTTTAAATTTCTTCATCAGAAAACGTTTCTTTCTGAAAGGATGTCTAATTGTGGCTCTTCAATATATTCTATTCTCTGCCATTGTAAACAATTGATCTTGGGTTTCTTTAGAATGTCTTTGAGATAATTCTTTGAACATAGATTGGGTCTACCTTTTCTATTGAACATAGATTGGGTCTACCTTTTCTATGAAAATCATGTTCAAGTTCACTATAAAACATCCTTTTATGAAGTGTATTATTTCATCATTTTACTTGCTCAATTCAACAAAGGTCTGATTTTACAATAGTGTACTCTATCACATTCAGAAAGTTGAAGGGATATATTGACTGGCTTTATCTTATTGCCATTGTATTTTTAAAATTTTATAGAGTATCTATCAAAAGAGTTTCCAAGTTTTATTTCCATGCAATAAGTTAAGTAAAATAACAGCTTTATATATAGATAATGGTAAAATACTCTATTTTTAACTTGTTAAAAGCAGCAGTACATTAGAGTCTGCATTACACCTCAATTGTTAAGTCCATCTTTCTACTACATTCTCAAACTGATAACTATTCAAGCTAAAAATTGTTGAGAGTTTTTCTTTTGTGAATGGTCGATAAAAAAACTTGAATTTTTTTGAACATTATTAAACCAGTCTTTATATGTTGCGCTCAAAACATGAACATTCTGTAAATCATCTTTTGGAATTGGCAAAAGTAGCACAATAATCATCGTACTGTAAATTCAGTATCCTAGAAGAAGTTCTTGTTTTCATTTTTAATCGATTCAAATTAAAAATTCCACCATCAAATCTGTATTGTATCTTGATCCTCATTTGATTAAGCTGCCTATAAACAATTTTAAAGATTACTGTCATAAAAATTGAAAACGATGTTGGAACAAGTACACATCCTTGATGAAGATGAGTTTCCATTTTAAATGCCTCAGATTTTCCATCTGTTATAATAATACTTCATCTCATTCCCTCATGTAGAAACTATAATATATGAATAACTGTATAATATGAATAAATTTTGATAGATAATCAAAATAATTTCAAAGAATGCCATAGACCTGTACTATTAACTGATTCAAACAATTTGACCAAGTCAATAAAAGTAATATGTAAATCACTCCTTTGTTTCTGATAATTTTCTTGTATTTGTCTGGCAACAAAAGCATGTCTCTAGTGCTTCTTGATTCTCTAAAACCACATTCTAACTGCCACATTTTAAAACTTCTCCAGATATTTCATCCGGATTGCCAGCTTTTCCATTTTTAAGATTACAAAGAGCTGTTTGACATTACGAAGCGAATATCTTTGTCCAAATTTAAATGAGTTGAAAATATATCATTAAAACTTGTCATCTCAATTCTTGCATCATTATTCAAAAGATGGTCAAAATATCCCTTCCACCTGTTCAAAACATCATTGTCATATAAGAGAATGCTTTTACTGGATTTAAGTATGATTATGATACTACTTCTTATGGCCAAATGTTGCTTTCTATGCATAAAAAAAAGCAAATATTTAGAATTATCACATTCTGCAACTGTGGCATCTTTGCAGTTTTAATCCACCAATCATTTTTAAGCTTTTTTTCAGACATTGAACTTCTGCCTTCAGATCTTTATATTTATTATGAATAAGCATAAAATGCCACATTTCCTTTTAATTAGAGATAATGTCAGAAAACCAGTTATGATTCTTCTTTTTAACAAACCCAAGAATAGATTTATTTGTTTCTATAATGCATTGCTTAAGAGAAATTCCATGTTTCAGTAATATGATAGGAAATATCCAAATTAGTAATTTTAAGGTTTAATATCTGTCGAAATTTGGTATATGTAGTAGATTCTTCTAGAGGACAAACATAAATATAGTTGGAATAATATCTATTTTTTTTAATGCAATTATCGGTTTAATCTTGGAGTATACTAATCTATGATCTGTCTGACAGCCTGTGCTTGTAAATACTGATGTAACATGAACTTTTCTTGTATTCTGCTCTTAATTATAATGTAATTTAAAATAGTAGCAAACTCTCAGACACTAATGCCACCCAGTGGAAGCCATAGTAATCAATGAATGCTAGAAAATTTGTGCATAAAATCTCTATTTAGTGCCTAATCATCCAATATCCCCAGATTAGTTTCTAGCTTGTGGCTTTCATCAGTGAAGAGCTTTGGATCTGAGATAATTGCACCTAGATCTTAGAATCTAATATAACTCTCCAGAAGCCACCTTTTATCTATTTAGTTAACTTTAAAGCTACGAACCCAAGATGAAAACACTAATGTTTTCATTCCAAGCTAATTTGCTTCTATAGTTATTTTGATGTATTTGGTTTTTTAATAACCACAGTGACTTATCCTATGGGTAGGATTAGTATAAAACTACTAAAACATCACACGATCACCATTCCTTGCTTACACAAGCTGTTTTAACAACTTGTGTAAGCATAGGAAATGGTAATCATATGATGTTATAGTGTAATTTATTAAATGCCATTGTTTTGAGCATGGGTGAATCTATGTTCTTGTTTTTATGTACTATAAATAAAGTATTTAATAATCATTCCCGTATTATGCATAAATTAAATAATAAGAAATCATTGAATTTTTAGCAACAATACTATTCTAATAATTTTGCCAAAGTCTACTATTTATACCAACACATACATTAAAGTTCCCCTCCCAAAAAAAAAACAATTTGATCTTTTAACGGTATTGCTGACAAGGAATAAAAGCTTTCTTTCTCAAAATCTATGAATCTAAGGTTGGACCATATGTCTAACAAATGAGCATTAGAATCCTTATGCAAGATGAATATTAACACCATTAGTCTCATTGGTTCATTGAGGAATTTCAACATGGAAAACACTAAATTAAGATGACTGCAAATACAATGCCATGCATTCTTTCATTGAATGATCTGCCTTTTATTAAACTGGGATGTGAATTTTACTAAGAGCAATTATATTAATCTTAAATCTTGACAGCTCCTTAGCCATCAGTGTAGTCCTCTGTTCTGATCTTGAGGAATTTTATAACAAGTAAAGTTTACATATTCCATGTACCTATATTTAGAGAACAGTTGCATTCATAATACTCTTAGTACTACCACTGTCTCCTGCTTTACTACTATTATTATTACTATTATTATTTCTATCTCCGAAATGAATAATCTACCAGACTCGACAATCTAGCCAAACTATGAGGCAGATGATTTTTAAAGCACATTTTCTAGACTTTTCCATTTCCATGGTTGTTGGAGACATCCCTAAATAGGAATGCCTAAACATATATTTTTTTGCTAGCCAAAACTTCTATTTTATTAAAGTCCTGTTCCAAATCAATCAACAAAGATCACAACTAAGTGCTGCTAGCCTGTCTCATTATTGCTTTCTTTTAATTCTTGATGCTCTCCCATCACCCTTATATTATTGCTACATTACAGCGATGTAATCCTAACATTTTTCAGTGATCATACCATTTCAGTTTTCCCCAGACATGGTTGATGATTGCATCTTTAGCAGTATGTCATTATTGCCTGATGATTATTCCTAAACATTGCCACCTTTCCAAAAAAAGATTATCTTTTAAGTTATGTGTTGCCAGTCTATCTGAATTCACTAAGTAATAACCAATTGTTTGCATTTCCTTTAATACTGTTTAAATTTTTATTATTCTTAACCAAGAAGTTGGTGAACATTCATATGACATGCTGGCATCCTAATCTTTTTATATTTATCTAAAAAATGTGTCTTTTGGGTACTCTATGCAGTTGTCCACAATAAAGAATATATTTCTATTTTGCACTATCCTACTCTCATCTAAATGTATGCAGAAATGAGGGAAAATATCATCCAAATTTTATTGTTAACATAATATTTGGTGAATAATTTTTTTTACATTTTAGTTTTAATGATTTCCCAATAATTAATTAATGGTGTCAATTTGTTGTTCCATCACTATTGACACAAAATTTGTAAGTATATCTTGAAAGTTTTTTCCATCCTGACAAGATTCTATTTTGAAAGTTAAAGATTCTATCTGGAAGCACATTGTAGATGAGCAAGAACTCATTTGTATTGTAAATCACATAGTTCGTAGCCCCATAAAAAATAAAAAAAGCCATTTTCATCGTGTTTTATACATTTTTGAAATTTACTGCAATATTTTCATCTGTTAATTTCTTGTTGATTAGATCATCTTGATAATTAAACCTTCTTACTAAGTAACTTGATGTGGTGAAATTCTCTGTATCCAGCTATATTACAATAAGTATTGTCTTTTCATGAAAACTAGTCTCATCAACAGAAATTCTTAACTCATTTGCATTCTGGTATCAGATTTACTTGCTAAATGTCGACTACCTGCTTGTCTGATTTTTTTTCTTAGTAATATTTCTGCATTTTGCTATCTGCTTTTGGATTTCATTCTTGCTTGTCCATGTGGAGTTTAAAATATTTGGAGCCGAACCAAGGTGTTAAACATATTTACATGCTTCTTTGCAGAATTGTTTTGTATCTTCTTTTTTATTTTTAATTCTTGGTTTAGAGTTATCATTCACTTTTCATATTGAGACTATAGTTTTAAGATAATGAAATACACTATTTACAATAAAATATTTAAACTATGATGCATCGATTGTGAACAGAACCATTTGTAATGAATTGGAAGAGTGATCCTGACATGTCTTGGAATGAAATATAACTCATCTTTTCTGATAGCTGTAGTGTTGATTCATTACTTTTTTTAATTCAAAAGGAAAATTAGAGAATTAAAATTTTCTACATATCATTTTAAATTTTATTTTAAAAAACTATCCATATGAAAAAAATATTGTGCTGGGATTGTGTTTTATTATCACTGGATGCAGGAAAAAAATAAAACTTTGAAAAATATTCCTAAAACATGTATTTCTATGACTCTTAATATAAGACTAAGAAAGCAATTAATGGATATAGAAAAATGTTAAATGGTTATCCAATTGATTGGAATTCTCTGTTAAGTTTATATATAATGTATAACAATTTTAGCTAGCATTATGCATTGTTTCTATTATATATATGTTTTAATTTCTTAATTACTTCTAAGTGATGGAGCACCCAGATCTTACTAGGTAGTCACTTGATGGAATCAATGGTTAGGCCAACTATTAGAAATTGATCCTTTGAATCTAAGTGTACTATCATCTAGCATCCATTTATTTACTCACAATATTTTATACATTGGGTCTGAAGTCACAATATTTCATTTAGTAAACAGGCAAAAACTCTCCATATAGTAGTGCCACCTTGTGCTAACCAGAGTAATCAATGGATGCCAGAAGGTTTGTGCATAAAATCCCTATTTAATGCCTACTCATCTAATAACCCCAGACTAGTTTCTGGCTTGTGGCCTTCATCAGTGAGGAGCCTTGGATCTGAGAGCACTGCACCTAGATCTTAGGATTTAATGCAACCCTCCAGCAGCCACCTTTTATCTCTACTTCACTACAAAACTATGAGAATGAAATTGAAAACACAATAATATTTTCAATCTAAGCTCAATAGCTTATATAGTCATTTGGGTCTGAACTCAATTCAGCACCCATGACTTTGACTCTAACAACCATAGCCACCATTATCCTATTAGGCAGGATTGATGTTAAACCACTAAACATCACATGATCACCATCTCATGCTAGCACATAACTGTTAGTAAACAGGCAAAAACTCCATATAGTAGTGCCATCTTGTGCTAACCAGAGTAATCAATGGATGCCAGAAGGCTTGTGCATAAAATCCCTATCTAGTACCTACTCATCCAATATCCCCAGACTAGTTTCTGGCTTGTGGCCTTCATCAGTGAGGAGTCTTGGATCTGAGAGCACTGCACCTAGATCTTAGGATCTAATGCAACTCTCCAGCAGCCACCTTTTATCTCTACTTCACTACAAAACTAAGAGAATGAAATTGAAAACACAATAATATTTTCAATCTAAGCTCACTCACTGATGAAGGCCACAATCCAGAAACTAGTCTGGGGATATTGGATGAGTAGTCACTAGATAGGGATTTTATGCACAAGCCTTCTGGCATCCATTGATTACTCTGGTTAGCACAAGGTAGCACTACTGTATGGAGAGTTTTTGCTTATTTACTAACAGTTATGTGCTAGCATGAGATGGTGATCATTTGATGTTTAGTGGTTTAATATTTCATTTACTAAGTTGAAATTGCTAATATCAATTATATATGATCAATTCTCATTATGTGAAGAAAAGGTTGATTATAAAATATTTCTATGTTATCCTTCAATAAATATTTAATTTTAAAGACAGATTAAAATTTGTGACAAAACAACGATAAAACGTGCATTACAGTGCCTTACAAAGCAAAAATGGCAGACAAAATTAAAAAAAAACACTAACAAAAGTACAATGCCAGCTTCTAAACATCAACCAGAGTCAGTAGACATTAACAATACCAAAGGCAAACTAAAAAAAAAAAAAATCCCTCAAATAGTTTGAGATTCAATGCAATGACCCAAGATGCATAGCTGTATATTATAAAGAATTGCGGACCAACATTATTACAAGACTCATGCAACACAACTACTTATACTTTTAATATATATCTGTTCTTAGATCATTAAAGACAATCAGTTGCTGCTTTTCTTATACTAGCTATCTTTGTTACAGCTCTTAATAGTGTATCAGTTATTTTCCCATTGAATTCATTTAAATCTGAACGATCTTCAAAATTTGTTAATATTGTAAAAATGATCTGCAAATTCTAATTTAAATTCATAGGAATGTTTCTGAACATTAGGAATATCAACTGCGAATATTGTTTTTTTAAAATAATTTTTGTCTCTTTATTAGTCACTCATTAGACTAGAGATTATCCAATAATGAATGATATTTCTGTAATTTAATTGTCGTTACACCACTCTCACGCAAGGTAGGGAATGTTGTCTCGCCAGTTTTGCATTAACATATATCTTACATCTCACTAATCGATGATCATTTTCTGTGTTGAATTTATTAAGAACATTACAATCTTGAAATACATATTTCGTATTACTCCAAACATAATCCAATTCTGCTCTACCTTCATTTGGATGCTTCCACATCTACTTTTGTTTTAGTATTTTTCTCAAAGAAAGAATTCATAATGTAAAGTTTTTCTGCAAATTCCACTTCTCTCCCATTTCTATTACTATAACCATTTTACCCGTAGCACTTTCATCTTTCAGTTGTTTTACCAGTCTAATATTAAAGTCTCCCACCAGAATTTTAAAATAATGTTTTCCTGGTCAAACCCTCTACTTCTTCATCACAATGAGAACTTGTTGGGGTATAAACCTGAATTATTTGCTTTGATATTTTGCATTAAGTTGAACAACTAATCCTACCACTTTGTCTGATGCACTCTCAAACTTCACAATGTTGGTTTTCCATTTTTTATTTATGATGAATCTCACTCCACCTGGGTTTCTAATATTTGTATCTTTGTAGTATAATATATATTAATTTTTTTAAATATTATCTTTTTACCAATTGATTTAAAAAGTGGATACCAATATTGGAAGCACAAATAGAGTGGAATTTATTATAAATTAAAAATGGAAGAACAACCTTGTATATGAATATTATAACCGAATGCCTAGATGATGACCTTGAAGAAAGTCCATTGTGCCCCATTGCATAGGATGATGGCCTTTGTGATAAGCATATTGAGAGGCATTATCAGTTTAAAATCTATTAGTGACAAGTGTTAACTTGACAACAGTAATACTTCCTGCTCATAATATGGAAATAACTTATGATGCCTGTGGTGGTTAAAATATTTATTAGTTTGGGCTGGTTATACTATTGAAGACTTATAATAACACTACTAGCAACTTAGCTTTGAACTTATACTCTTTAGTAGATAGCTCATTAACACCGATTCATAGCTTTAGAGGGTTTGTGAAACTCATTTATGATGTTGCATTATTCAGCTAACTTGGTGAAAAGCATAAATGAAAAGTGAATAAAACAAAAATATATAGCAACAAATTCCTAGTAATAGTAATATGTAAGATATCTTAACATCCTCAAATAATGGATGGTAGAACTCTTGACAAGACATCTGCATTATTAGATGGTGATAAATTATATTATCTTTTTTATTAATTAGATAAATGCACACAAAAAATATCCCAGGTGCCCAGTCATGTTTTGAACTACATATTTAAATAGTATAGCATAATGATAATAATAATACACATATCCAATTCCTCAATTAGGAATTAGATTATATATAAAAAGAAATATAATATAAATATATACTTTACTCTAGGCAAACAGACCATAGGTAGGTAGATTTGTATAAATAAAAATTGATACAGATTAGTAGTTAAACAGCTAATATATATATATAAGAAAATAAATAACTCTTACTTTAGTTTTGTTCATCTTTTGCTGGCAATGAATAGTTACATAAAAAATAAACCAACACTTTAATCATTCTGACTAACAATTCCTGAGATTATTTTATTTCCCATTTTGTCAATGAAATTATATGAGTTTTAATCTACATATTACTCCTATATACCCTTTCTTGACTGGATTGAAGATGGACAAGTTAATCCATGTGATTTTTTTCGGAAGTTTATAGAGTTTATATAGTTGTTAAATAGAGACACTTGCTCTATTCTGTAGAAATAATTCATAATATTTCCCCCCCCTGGTCAGTTACATGATTGATCCAAGATTTTGTGACAATATTTCATGGCTTAGTTATTAAGCATTAGTAGATTTCTTTTCTTCCTTCTTTAGTGAGGGACACATAGATAAACACATAAGATAGAGCTGGGATAGAGAAATTATGCTTTCTTTATGGTAAGGCATGTCTCACTTAAAGATTGGATAATATTACTTTTTTCTTCATGAAGCAGCAATGCCAGCCAAAAGATAGTCCATAGGAGCTTTCAACAATCCATTCTTGTAAAATTTAAATCATATATGTATATGAAGCCATCCTATATTTAAATAGTAATGCAATTTTTATAATATTCCTCTTTTTGCATGTAGGTTCGCTGTCCAAAGATAGCCTTCTTAGTAAAATTTTCTAGTCCATTCCCTGCCAGCAGCATGTATTTCTGATATAAATTTACAGCCACAATTTTTTAATGTTATTAAGTATTTTTGAAAAATAACTGCTTTCATCCAAATCTTATCTAAATCCCACCTCCATGTGTTTATCGAAAAACAGCTTAGACAGCCCCCCTACAAATGTTATCTGGCCTGTTTTTTGAAACACAGGAAAGAAAACAGATGATGATTCATAATTGGAAACAAAAAGGAAAAACAATATGAAAAAAAAAAAAAATCTTTTTAGTGATATGAATTTTAGAACACTGCATGCATTTATTTATATAATTGAAATTTAGGTACTTTAGAATTCTATTGCAGAATTAATAATTTTATTTTGCTTTGAGTTCATTTTATTTCTTTTTTTTTCTTTTCAGTGATTAATTTTATAATTAGTTAATAAAAATTTATACACATAAAGATTTATTTGAGATAAAATGCTAAAAAACGTGCACAACTACTTAAGAAAATGTAACCCTTTGTCTACTGAGCTTTTAAAATCAATAAAAATGTTATTTATTATTGTCACACTTGGTACTTGTATTGGATGCTTGTAGCTGGCTATGCATTGCTTACAATTTATTCATCAGGAATTTAGATTTTTCTATATTATAAAACTTACAAAATATCTTATTATAGTAATAGTTCACAATAAAGCTTCTACTTAATGAGTTTCGTTATCAGAGAGCAACTTATGCGCATGTTCTCTTTTCTACAAAATGCCATTACGCTTCAGTCTTTTTACATTATTTATAGTTTTTTTTTTTAATGATGATGACTGAAAATTATCAAAATTATTTCTGAAAAAGCTTATTAAGTATTTTGTTTAAATTGCTTAATATTTAATATTTTTGTTTTAATTGAATGATACTTATATTTAGTACTTGTGATAAAAAGAAAAATTATATAGACATGGATGATACTAGATTGTTCAGCTTTCATTTGTAAAATAATCATGAACAACTTTTTTGCAAAGAAAGGCATTGAAAAAATATGCATTATGTGTTCACACAAATAGAATATTAGATAAACAAATATGAAATTTTATTTGAAACAATTTTATTCACAAATATATTTTTGCTTTTATATATATAATCAGTATTAGTACATGTTTTATAAGAACTTTTGTAAAAGACATTGTAAATATGTCTTAATTTATTTTGCAGCAGTATGATTTTATTCATGGATGCTTTAAAGACAGTAAATTGCTGTAGCATGATTTTTTTATTTTTATGAAGTATAATAAATTTACGGCTGAACATTTTGGAAACCGCATCTTTCTTACTTAGTGTAAAGGTTTTATTTCAAGTGATAGATTAGAAGTAATTCAATTAAATAAGCAAGTTATATCTATAACTAATGCATTCTGAAAGTTAGAGTCATTTTTCCAAACAGAACTATTGTGAATAATAACCAGAAGTTTTTGAAAGAAACTAAAAGTGCTATTTCTGTGAACATTAAAACAATTAGGAAGCATGATAACCTTATTGCAGAAATAAAAATACAAGTTTTAAGTTTGTTTAATTCCTTAAAGCTGATAAGGAAAATCTGATAACAAGAATTTTATAATTAGTCAAGGCTATTTTTAAATTTAAAGAATGGAGTTATCTTCATAACATTATTATCGTAAATGTATTAAAAAATATTTGTTATTTAATATATAGGGTATATGAGCACAGACTTTCACACGACCCACCACTCTCCACTCTATCTCATAACACTGATACACTTGAACACATATATGTCGAAAAGATAAATAATCATCAATATAAATATTTCATGCTAAACCAGCAATCATCAGTTGGTCCAGATGATATATGCAATAAGTGCTCAGATATATATTAAGATAGCCAATCTTCATACTTTAATGGACAGGCTTCAATCCACTCCACACTCCAACTCTTCAACCGTCCATCCAGGTGTATATTAGGTCTGTATTTCAGTTATTTTGTTATTTAAGAAATATTTTTAATTTAATTATTTTTAAATATTTTTTTAATTGTGTTTAATAAATTTTGATATAATTGTGTTAATAAAATATAATAATTAATGAAAGTTTGTATTTTAGATCTAGTGTCCGAATGTCCTAGTGCTTCACTGACAAGAGCCATTAGCTCGAAACTGGTTGGGGATAGGGATAATTCTAGATAGAGATTTTAAATGCTTTCTTTTGCAGCATTTATCAAAAAGCTTGTTTTGAGCTATTAGCATGCTCATTGTATTATATTTGTAAATACAAGCTAATTAAGTCATGTGATATATGACTTGGTTTTCTTACTATTATGAATAATTAATGAAATTAACTATATTAATAAAATATTATATTAAGTACCTTTCGACCCATCCCGAGTAATTAGTAATAGTGTGTGCTTATTGCTATGTGCATTAGCAAGTCAAAAAGATTTAATTCTTTTAATAGAATTCATTGTTTAATGACAAGGAAGCTGTTTTTATTCTGTAAGGAGTTACTCTTTTGGATTTTAATGAGTATTTTTAAACTAGAATTGTAAAATTTAGTTTAAAGTATATAATGATGCTGATGCATTTGATTATCTGAAATTTTTAAATAAAATTAAATCTTTCTTACTATTATTAGTTTGTTAGTAATATATTTAATTTTATTATTTTTTGTAAATTTTACATTTCATATGTTTTTTATTTTTTTATTTTTCAAGGAATCTAATTTGAGACCACTGCCGCAGAATCGAAACATTGTAGAAGATAGTGATTATGGTTATTTAGAACCAGTAGTAATACCATATGGAAAAGTCAGTTTACGCCAGGCTTTAGAGTTTATGGCAAATTATCAAAGTGATTCGAATAAATGGAACTCAGAGAAAATTAGTCAGGAGTATAATTTAAATGTGCAGCAAGTAAAGACAGTTCTTCAATACTTTAGAGCTTTTGAAGTTTACATACCAGTCCAGGCTTCTCCTCAACTAAAAGTGTTAGGAATTGATTTAAAAAATATTTTTGCCAAAAGACAATTAGAATCTGGAGATGATGTCAAAAAATCTGTCAATTAATATAATTTCATTGTTTTTCTGAATGCAGCTGGTGCTTAATTATTTAAATATACTTTTGTTTTGGAAGAATTGGTTACAAATGTATTTGCATATATATAAATAATTCTATTGATTCAATAACTTTTCTTTAATGGCAATACTGTAGTATTGTAAATTTATCAAATATATAAATGAAACAACATGTTGTAGAAGAGCCTTTACTAACTAACCATCTTCAGTAATTTGGTTTTTCTACATTATTAACTTTTTATAAAATCACACTGTTGAAAATGGTTTGTTTGCCCAAAGCACTGCTTTAATATTTGCTGATTCGTGTTACTTATTGTTTAAAATTACTATAATATTGTATTAGCGTTAATGCACATTCATTAAATGAATTGTATTACTTGCAATTGTTTAATGGCATTATATATTTGTATGATCGTTGAAGCAATACATTTTCTAAGCATTGGTTATATCAATACAATACCCTCTATTATCATATTTTGAACTCTTTTACTTTCACATTTCTCAGTTCTTGAAAGGATAGCAAATCTGACAAACGATCAATCCCAATATTAACGAAGTCTCATCTAATACATTTAATGGGAAATATGAATGCAGTTGGGTTTATTTTAGATTTCAAAAACTAACAATAGATGGCAGTATATTGATATAACTAGTGCTTGGAAAATGTATCGATCCAGTGATTACATATTAGTGCTGTTTTAATTTGCATTTATAAATATGTACTTGCTTTATAACTGATAAATTAAAATAAACTGTAAATATTCTAATTAGCTTTACTTTGATTGTAGAAATGGCATATTGCTACATTTTTAATTTATATTTTTTGGATGAAAATTGAATATGAATATTATGCAATCTTATATGTCAGGGGTGGGCAAATAGCGGCCCGAGGGCCACATGTAGCCTGCCAAGACAATCAGAAAAATCCGCCTTTAACTGAGATTTCCTTCCCGTGCACGACTGAAGATTCGGCTCATATTTTCCACTAGGATGGCCACGTCAATACACATGCGCAGTGTAGATACAGTGTGCAGTGCTTTTCCAGTTGATGTGGTCAATTTCAATTTTGTCTTCGCATTAGCAAATATATACATTTCCGACTTTAGTGAAACCATAACCTCCGAAAAAATGTAAAATCAGTGATGAATGTTGTGTGTTTAATGAAGAATGGACAAACAAATATTTCTTTGGTAATACAGGGAATAAAGCAGTGTGTTTATTGTGTCATGAAAAAAGGTGTGGCCCTTCGCTTCCACAAAGTGGCCCCCGAACCTGTGCGGCTCCTGAGCCAAAACAATTGCCCACACCTTGTTGGAAGATTTGATTTTTGTTTACTATTTTAGATAATTTAGTACATTCCATAAATATTAAAAGTGTGGTTCAGTGTAAAAACAATAAGATTAAAAAAAGAAATGAATTTATCATTACCATACAATATCATTTGATTACTGTAATGAGAATATTTCTTCTTTCTCTATTCTAACATTTTCTATTCTAAGCTATAGTGCAGTTTATTAATTCCTATATCCAATTGGTTTCTGGCTTTTATCTTTTATAGCTGGAAAAAAAAACCCCAAACTTTTGAGATGAATGCAAACTGACTATATAATTATATAAATATAAAATTTCAAGTCAGTAACTTTATATTAGCAACTTCAACTCACTTCTTATTATAGGCATCTCTCTTTTTTTTTTTTTGGATCAGATTGTTTGACAATCATTAATTAATCAAAGTTACAATAAATGGCATTAGAGTAAAAAAAAAAAAGAAAAAATAGTTTTGAATTTATTAAGTAGAAAAGAATAAAAACTTATTGATGATTGCATCTTGTCACAATAGTATTTTTATTTTTATAGTCAACATATATATATACTCATTTGTCCCCATATCTTCATCTTCCGTCTGGTAATTCTTACCCATTTCCTAGTCATTATTGAATGATTAGCTAAGTTGGCTGGATTTGGTTATCTGAAAGAAAAATCTTAAGCTTTCTTGTGACATGAAAATTTTTTTTCAAGGTTAATCAAATCTAGGTTTAAACCCTATGTCATGGGTGTCACTAACAGATATGTTAATCACTATGTCATAAGGTAACATGTAATGCATTGAAAAATCTAGATATTCTTAAATCTTGAAAAAAAAAAAAGTTTTAGTCAATGATTTTATATATTGTACATGTATAGATCATCTGTTGATTACATGCCAGTGAAACGGACAAAATAGTATCATTGTGTTGATTTTCCTTTAAGATAAGTTTTTTTAGAAATATATGTAGAGTAAAGATAGTGCTTAGTTATGTTACTATATATAATAGTGTAATTAAATGGGATCATTGTTCAATAAAAATTCAAGAAGCAGGTGGAAGTGCTTCTATATTTCATCAGTTTAAGGCTGTTTGATAATGATATAGAGTGAAATATTTAACTAAATTTAATATAGGTGGCGCCAGGAGATTTTATCGGCTCCTTAGCTACAAAAGAATATACATGTAAATGGAAAAATATGGGTGATTTATTTTGTAAATTATGTAAGGAAGGAATTGAAAATATTAGGCATCTGTTAATTGAATGTAAATGTTTGAAAACAGAAAGGGTACATATAATGAAGTTGTGGGAAAATAAATATGAAAAGAGTGATTATACAGAAAGTGAATTATTGTTTTTTATGCTGGGTTTGGGAAAAGAAAAGGGGGATTTAGATATAAAGGTTATAGAGTTGACAAAAATTATGTTGTGGAAATGGGATAGAGCAGATTATGGGTAAATTTAGAGTGGGGAATGTAAAAGAAAGTGGCTAACAGGTTTATCTGGGCATAATTGCTGAGATATTCTTGATTTCGTTTAAGGAGAAGCCATAATACATCACATCATATCTTAGAATAATTATACCTAAGTAATTCAATTGTGTAAAAACAGACTTTTATTTTTAGCTTCTTGTCAAATATAGTTTACTATTCTATTGAGGATTTTTTTCTAATTTTTAAGGATGGAGGAATTAATGCACATTGAATGTAATTACCAGTAAATCTGCCTCTATCTGTGTCACTTGTTTACTCATGTTTTGTTATATTATAAGATAAGAGGAATGGATGACCTCAAAAAGTGTCTCACTATAATCCAGTTGCTAATATAGTTTGTGTTTTTAAAACTTTAATAATAATTGAAATTATATATATATTGTAAATAAAAAAACAATTTGAGTTATTTCCAAGTTGTTTACATCATAATTAACACATGAAAATCTTTTAACATTTATAAATACTGTATATATTTATAAACTAAGTACAAATTTCCAATTAAATCCCTAGCTAAAATTAAATTATAAAAATTCCCAACCACTGGTAGGGAAAGCCTTAGAATTAGATTGACCAGGAATTTATTTTTCAATTGGTATACATATTGACTACTATAGTTTTTTGGTATTTCGTGTATATATATATATCATAAAAGAAGTTGCAATTAATAAGCAGAATTGAAGCTTTATTGTAATTAAAAAAAGTATAATGTTATAAAATGTTTATCTTATTAAAGAGGATCAAATATTTAAATATAAAATTAAGATTTAAATATCAGGAGCCTATAATTAATTTGAAATTAATTTCAAAATAAAAAGAGCAAACTAATGAAAGAAAGATTTTGTAAAAAATAATTTGGCATCTGAATTTTATTTATATAAGTAAAATCTGCATGTTATTATGTATTTTGAAGAAAAGTTGTAAGTTTGTTATATTTAAATAAATACTGTATACATTTTAAAAATTATTAATAGTTAAATAAATATGTTGTATAGCTTTTTTTTTCTTTATAGAAATAATGTTATTATTTGTGTTGTTACAGATAATTTTAGGGGAGGGGAGTATCTATGCTGATTTTTCATTTCATTTAAGTATCAGAACAAAAAAAGAAGTTGAATGTACTTTAGCAAGTAGTAGTAATAATAATAACAACTATATGCAAATTAAATGATGGCTTAGTGTCTATAGGATTAAGATATCTTTGTCAATGATGAAGTTCCTATTATATTCATATTATTTTTATATTCAGTAAATGAATACCATTTGTTAAAACCTAATCATTTTTTGCATTGTTTTATTATTATTTCAAAATCTTTAAAAAACGCTTACACATTTGAATACTGTGCTTTTGCAATCTTTTATTTATTTATATTTTTAACTGATTTAATCTTTATCAGAACTACAAGTATACTTTTTATATAGATATTAAAATGGATTATCAATAATTTTTAGAATTATCTACAAGAGTAAAATAATTTGATAATAAATGTAACCATAAATTATTTTAAAGACTTGTATGTAAGGATATCTTGATCCAGCTGTTGAAGAGGATAGTAGAAGTCTATTTTGAATCAATTGTGGAAGAAAGCAAGAAGTTTAGCTTTAAAAAATGTTTTCTAAAATGAAGACAAATTGTTAAGTTTAGCTAAAAGCTAAATATCTATTGCCATATAACCAGCTCACTGAAATGTAAAGGCAAAGGAGAATATCCGTAACTACAACAAACCTTGTTTTTATCCAAGAGCATGACTACCTCTGTGAAAAATTATTAAGAAAATAAATAAACTCATTATGTGTTAGCCTGACTTGGAAATAAATAGAGGAAAGAAAATGGAGAAAGTCATTCTGTGTGAAACCTGAAAATATTATATGGCAGAATGGATAAATTAAGAGTGTACAAGGGAGAAGCCTTCAAAAAGAAAATCTACATGCAAACTAGAAATTACAAGTGTCAAAGAGGGATTTAAAAAGAAAAATAATATCACAAGTAAAAAGTTTTTTTTTAATGTGCACATTATCTCTACATTTATAGATATTTTTTATATATAAAAACAATATTTGATCATAATGAGTATTCTTTTTATTAATTTAACATTTTCTTGTGAAACGTTTTTTTTTTATTTTCTCTTCAATATTCTAAAAAGGGGTTTTAGATCATTTAATTTTTATTAATTTAACATTTTCTTTTGAAACATTTTTTTTTTATTCATTTGATTTTCTTCCAAAATTATACAAAGGATTGATGATTAATTCAAAACTTCATTATCTCTTATTGTGAAAAAGTTGTTCTTCAACTTTTATTATTTAAAAGGAAATAATGAAAGCACAAATCAATTAATTTAAGGAATAAAAATCAACTGGACAATCATTTTTACTATATGCAATTATATTTTGATATAAATATATACATTTGAATTATATTTTTTAATTTTTTAAAATTATTAAACAGTTAGTATATTAAATAATAGTTTAAAAATATTCTAGTATTAGTGTTTTTATTCCTCCAGTTATCTGTTCTATGCATTGGAAGTGTGTATGACTTGATTTTATTATATTTTAGTGTTTTAGGGATTTTTAAATTATCCCAGTAAAATTATTTAAAATAGAGTACACTGTTATATATATATTGTAATGGACACAGATGCCGTTATATTATTTATTTTAAAAATTAGACATTGAAAAGTTCGCATATAAAAACTTCTTTTTTTTTAAGAATTAAAAATTGAAAATTAAAAGTCATCTAAACTCTAATATATAAAATCGCACAGATGAAAAATTATTAAAATAAAACTTTATTAAAAAGAGAAAAAATATTTTAAAAGCGAAAACTTAAAAAGATTTAGAGATAAAAATATATCTTTAAGTTTGCAAAATAATTTAATTAATTCTATTGTATAAAATGGAAATGATTATTTTAATTAGTAAAAGTAAACTAGCCCTTGGGCATTTCAAAATGGATAAGCAAAGATCAGATAGGAGAAAAAAACAATGGGAACAGAATGGCCAATAAAAGAAATCACTCAGGAATCAGACCTCAGCGAAAAGACCATCACCATCGTCATGACGCAATGTCCACTGGATCCGAAAGTCTACCATAAAAAGTGAGTGAAAATTAATTTAAGGGAGTTGTGTGATAGCAGTGGTATATGTGTTAATGCGGAGTTGAAGGAGAAGGGATAGAAAAGATGCACTCTTCAATCCCTTCAGTTCTGCTAAAAAAAAAAAAAAAAGGAATGACCAATCGTTTTCTACATTGAGGACCAGCTAAAATAAAAGACCTCCGGATGAATCAATAGAACGGCCAACAGAATACCAATCTCTTTAGGACAGCATAGGAATTCACGTTCAAATGTCAAGCAACGGATAAAGATGAACTTTTTAAAACCGTAAGAACTTTATGAACATTTTCAAAATAATAACTCTTAAGTATAAAATTTCCCCAGTATTTAAAATAATTGCAATAGAAATTCCAATCTGACCAAACGTAATCAGTATTAATTATTTGATTGAATGTATTATTTGTTTGTTAAATCATTTCCATTTTCTTTAAATATTTTTATTAATATTTATTGTATAAATTACCTAAATGCATTAAATTTAAGTTCGGTATAGACGCTTGCATGGATTCGTTAATGGTTAATTGTGTTTTTATTTTCATATTTGATTAAAATATATAGACATTCGGTAAATAATGATACCTTATGGTGAGTATCTAAAATGTATTTATTCGGATGTTTTTTAAAGTTATTGGTGTCAATGTGGCATCTTATGATGAATGCCATTGGGTTTCTTGTAAATTTCCCTCTGCAATTCCATCAATGACTTTATATTTTGATCGTTTATGTTTGTTTTGAAATGTTTTTAACCATGTAATCTATGTAGCCGATCTGTACTCAACATTAAAAAAAAACAACACACTTTTATAAAATTCCTCTGTGCAAAATTATATACATGTTAAACTTAAGTCGGGCGTGAATGGCTATATAGATTTGTAAAGTTATATTAATTAATTAAGGGAGGGTTAATCTTAGATTATTTGTTTCGTAGTTAAATTGGGTCAATGGATTGGATATATTGGTGTAATTAGTAGATGTAATATGAGATTCGCCACGTGCAGGATCGCATATTACGCCGCACACCCCCTTTTTGCCTATGGAATGGGATGGTAAGATGGAAAACGCAGTCCCTTCCTATGGAGTTTTTTTTTTATTGCTCTTCCTGTCAGACAGATGTAATATTCCTGTCTCGACGAGAGTCAATGTCTTCTAACCATGCTGTTCAGATGTACATTCCTGACAGTATGATATTCATGCTACATTGAATACATCGATATATCAGATAGATTGGCGTTGTTTTTACTGCGAACTTTTGGCCTAAGGTTAAATCACGGATAGAATTTTTTTTTTTCAAATGCGATCTGTGTAGTCTATTCATACTCGACACTTTAATAAAGTATTCAACTCATCTGTGCGAACTTATAAAGTTAATTTTTGGCAATGGCTTATTTTATTCTTTTTTAATATTGAAATATTCTTAGATAAGAATTTATAAAATATAAATCTCTGCTGTTCCACTGAGCTAGTGATAATGGGCTGACGGTCAGAATAAAATATATACAAAAATTTTTTTCTTAACTTACGTATCTGCCTACTATATAAATTTTCTAGGTTCAAATGGCTTAGTGGCGCCCTGTAGTGCAGATACGATAAGACTAATTCATTTGGACTGTTATAATATATATGTATCATGTTCATAGTTACAGTTCCTAGAGTCTTATGATCTTGAATTAACTCTAGAGAGTGTAATGATTAGTTATATGGATGTAGGAATTTATGTTTGTGTTTGGACATTCAGATAACAACCTTGGATGGTGCAAAGTTATCACCTTTAAAGTTCATTCACTGAAAATAATTTTATAGTTGGCTGGTACGCTAATGGTACTATGTGGCCAGAGCATTGATGATCTAGCATGTATCAGTCTTCCAGCACTCTTTATATATTTTAGTACTTAAGTATGTGCATCCAAAGACTTGTGTTATATTCTGCCCTGAGGTTGACAGTGGCTAAATAAGTAACCTGTTTACAGTGTACCTCTTAGATCCAGTCACAAGGATTACTGTTGATTGCTGTTAAGTTTTTGACTATTGATTGTTGAATGTATTATCATTGTGAAATGCTGGTGATGATGGGTAACTTGTATTTTATAACATATTAATATAACTATTTATATATTTGGTTCTTTGCTGATTCTCATATGCTCATGCTTATTTTATATTTAATTTTATGTATTCAGTGGGGGATGTCATGTTTTTCCATTTGCCCATATTTACTCATATAAGTTTAAGCTAAATTATTTAACTGTTTGGTCATTGATCAATTAAGTCAACATTTATTAGAATGCCTCCTAAAAATTGTATAAATGTCAAAAGCACCAATACTAAGATGAAACTAATAAAAAATATTAATTTCAAAAATAGCGATATTAAATAATGCCATAGAATGTGATGACAAAAATAGTAAATATATCAATGAAGAAATGCTTATGGACAATGAAAAATACCACCAACAAACGGTAAATATCTGAAAAGGAAAACAACTAATACACAAAGAATTTATTTTTTCAAATTACTAATAAGCAAAATTATACATAGTTTCACACAATAAGAAAATGAAGGACAAAAAAAAAAAACATTTCCTGACCTGTCATGTACAATGCAAGTCCAAAAAAACAAACAAACTACTATCAGCAAATTAATGCCTACACTTTTGCAAAAGTAAATAGTTATTGGTATGAAGCATTTACTAACATCAATATGTTCTATTTTTATTTGTCCTTGATCAGATTACTATGAGATTTTAGATTAAGTAGGTCTAATTGATAAAATCAATTACATTTCTCTTTCACAGTCAAAATTTTTTTTAGTGATTTATATAATTAATGATAGAAGACAAAATTAAAGTAAAAAGCCTTAGCCAAATATTAATTGAGAATAAAATCTATTATAACTCTCCTTATCTTGGGAAAAATAATACTTATGCAATTTGATCAACAAAACTTTTCCAAAGATTTAGAAAATATTACAACTAATCTTGAACTAAATATATAGTGATTAAAATTGGCAATAAAACAATTCTAAGAGACAGTTTTAGGTTTTGTTTAAAAATGGGAAAAAATAAAATAACTGAAGGCACTATACATATTCATAGAGATATGCAATTCTCAAACTTATTTTGTTCTCGGGGAAATTTTTTTTTTTTTGACATTCTCGAGAAAAACTAAAAAAAAATTTATTTTGAAAATTACTGTAATAACAAACAATTTATATAAAAGAAAAAAAAAATCTTTAATAAAAGAAAAAACAAAAAATATTTTTTTTAATTTAAAAAAACTTATAAATTCAATTTTAAATCAATCATTCTCCATTGAAAATTATATATGATCCAATTTTTACATTAACCAGATTAAATATGAAATTAGGCATTTTCTTTTAAAAAATAATGTTTTAAGAAAGATAAACAATCGATGAATCTTTTAAGTGGATTCTTTTGGATACAATATAACTGGACATCGAAAAATTCTGTTCATTTTGCTTGATGTAGGCTTCATTGTATTTAATACAGATTTCAAAATTTCCAAAATTCTTTTAATGTTGAAAATTGTTTCAGGTTTTAAACATGTTTGTATTGATTCTTCGAAATGTGAATTTTGTAGGGCAGCTTTCTGTTACTACTTCAATGTCCAATTCATAATCAGAATTGCTATGTTTCACTCCATCTGCGTAATTATTTTGGAATAATTTGCATATAATTTTTAGTTAGTTTAATGATATCAAATTTCGAGGTAGATTTGAAGAATTTGGTGTCTTGTTCTTATAAGTGGTTTGGATCTTGAAGAAAATTTAATAAACTCGCATTATTCCCCCTGTTAAAATTCAAAGTTTATCTAAAAGCTTTTGCTTAATATTGAATTTTCAGCTCGAAATGAGTTAAATAAAAATTTTAATATCCCTTCGCTCATAAGAAAATTAATATTGCAACTTAAAGCTTTAACACCAATTTCTGTGGGACTTAACAAATTAAGCAGATATCTATTTGTATCTGTGTTCTCCGGTTTCCACAAGCTGCTCATATTCAATTCCAACAAAGCTCTTTTTAGGGAATCAATTACCTGCAAAAACTATTTCACCATAATTTGTAATGTATTAAATTGTGTGCGATAATATAAAAGCAATGCCAACTTTTTTTTCCCACATCCATTACATATGTTTGTAAAATGAAATTTTTCACATGAATTTTTAAAAAGTTTCACTATTTTTCGGATTTTTTTGATTGTGTCAGAAACATTCAATTCATTGGTAAGTAAATACTCTTCAATGACAGAATCATTATCATTCTCTTCAACACAGGAATCTTCTTGCTCATTTCATCATCAATATTTTCTTTGTTGTCAGAATCATTTTCCAGTTCCTGATATATTTCTTAATGTAAAAAGTGGGATTACAGGCAATTGTTTAGTGTGGTTATAACATAACTGAGACTTGACAGGTGACAATCTCCCAAATTTTAGCATTATATTAGCTTCATCAGTTGTAATTGCCACAATATCCTTTATTATAATAAATCCAAAAAGCTTAAGTCTTGCTTCAACTAACTGAAATAGAATATCTGAAGAGCAACTACCCATGATTCGTACTAATTCTAAGTTGTCAGAGTGTCCATCGCTGTTATAAATATGGATATTTAAATAGCTACGCTTTTTCATGCTTGTCTACTTATCAATTGAAATACTCACTTTTTTGTTAGCTAATTTTATTTATTTATTTTGTTAATAGTGCTTGCTTTAACTTTCTCAAAATTTATAATTCAGTGTCATAACATCTCTTGGTTGTGTTGATAAACTGAAATCTAGCGCTAAAATGATTTTTACATATTTGAAATATGGTGAATCCATCTTTTGTAATGAGCTTAGTAACAATTTTCGATTCAAATGAAATTGTCAGTGGTGGTGGTTTTTTTTTTTTTTTTTTGTTGTTGTTGTTGTTTTCCACAAGTTTTACTTGTTTGGTAGAAAAATGGTTTTCTTTTACAGTTCGATTCATTGAATGTAAATGGTGTTTTTAATTAAACTACTTATTAATAGCCTATTGTTTCAAATTTTTCCCTGTTATCTATTTTTTTTTATTATTAAAATCTTTCATAAAATAATTGCATTCTTTAATGGGCTATGTTTAATTACGAAAATTTATCTTATCTCTTTCTGCCATCATATTTTAAAATTAAAGAAAAATTCTCTTATTTTTTTATATTTTATTTCATTAACTCCCCCCCCCTCTTACAATATTTTCCTTTAAAATAATATAAAACTGTTGATGCAGGTCATTCTTTAAGTTTGAGAAAAACATACATTCACTGTGGTTGGACTTGGGGTCTTAGTTAGTCCACAGCGAATGGTGAAGCCAACATATATATCATTGTATATATATGCACAGCTTCAATACATACATCTAACAATGATAATACCTCCCAAAATTTAATCATGATACCAATTAGAAATCCATTCATTTATAAAAGTATTTGAAAATATGTTATTGGATGAATCATTTACTTATACAGGCATCAAATTTCTGCATAGTATTTTCCCAACTACAACATTTTTCAACAAGATTCTTAGATGGTCCTTTGACACAATTTGTAAATTATGTGAATCAGATGAAGAAATTTTTCTATATCTTATTAATTATTGCCTTTTTTCATAATCAGACATTAATAAATGTTTAAATAAATATTTATGGGGAACAGAATCAAAATTTTTATATAATATTCTAAGAATGTCAATTAGAAACAATGGTCATAGATTAGTTGAAATTAAATCACTTTATCAATTCATAATAGTTATTTAGATGAATATATAGAGACCCTTCATGTTAATTCTCCTGTCAACCATCTAATTTGGTTAAATGGGGAAAATATTTTGGTGAGATAGTGACTAAACTACTTAGATATAAGAGATCAGATGAACAGTGCTAATATAAACTCCAATATAAAGATCTAACAATAATAATACATCCCAAAATTTAATCATGGGGCCAATTAAAAATCCATTTGTCTATAAAAATAGTAGAAAATATGTGATTGGATGAATCATTGACTTAAACAGCCATCAAATTTTTCTATGGTATTTTCCCAACTACAACATTTCTAAGCAATACTCACAGATGATCCTTTGACACAACTTGTAAATTATGTGGATCAGGTGAAAAAACATTTATTAATCATTGCCTCTTTTTATTAACTTAAAATCAAATATAATCCTCTCTAATAACAGACATTAATAAATATTTAAATAAATATTTATGGGGAACAGGATCAAAATTTTTATTATAGAATATTCTAAGAATGCCAATTGGAAACAACGGTCGTAGATTAGTTGAAATTAAATCACTTTGTCAATTTTTAATGGTTAAGTTATTTAGGTAAATATGTAGTGATCCCTCATATCAATTTTATTGTCAGCCATTTAATTTGATTAATTGGGAAAAACCTTTTACTGTGATGAGAACTAGACTATTTAGATATATCAGATGTAAACTCCAATATAAAAATCTAACAATGGTAAGCCAATTAGAAATCCACTTGTCTATGAATGTATTATTTGTTGAATCATTGACTCATATAGGGATCAAATTTCTGTACAATATTTTACCTACTACAGCATTTTTCAATAGGATTCATAGATCATCCTTTGGCGCAATTTGTAAATTATGTGAATCAGGTGAAGAAACTGTTCTATATCTTATTAATTACTGTTCCTTTTTTATAACTTAAGGACAAATGTAATCCTCTTTTATATCAGTTAAGAAAAATTTTGACATTAAAGTATTTTGGTAGGTGACAAAAAGGTAAGAACTGTGTTACCATTTCTAAGATTTATTTGACCATTAAGATATAAAGCAAATTTCCAAAACAAACATTAGCATTAAACCACTAAACATCACATGATCACTATCTCTTATACTTAGCACATAATTGTTATTAAACAAGGCAAAACTCTCTCCATACAGTAGTGCCACTCTGTACCAACCAGAGTAATCAATGGATGCCAGAAGGCTTGTGCATAAAATCCCATATGACTATATAAGCTATTGAGCTTAGATTGAAAATATATTTTCAATTTCATTCTCATAGTTTTGTAGTTAAGTAGAGTTAAAAGGTGACTGCTTGAGGGTTGTATTAGATCCTAAGATCTAGGTGCAGTGCTCTCAGATCCAAGGCTCCTCAATGATGAAGGCCACAAGCCAGAAACTAGTCTGGGGATATTGGATGAGTAGGCACTAGATATGAATTTTATGCACAAGTCTTCTGGCATCCATTGATTACTCTGGGTGGCTCCACTGTATGGAGATAGTTTTGCCTTGTTTAAACATTAGCATTCTGATTTAACAGTTCCATGATTACTAGTGGAAGCAAAATTATAGATTTAAAATGGCAAAATATTAATATTTATAATGTGAACCATCCATAAGGATTATTTAATTCATGGATCTGCTATGACACAAATGAAATGTGGATTTACAACTGCACCATAATGAATGAAGATGTGAAATCATACATAAAAAAATAATAGCCAGCAAAATATATCAATGTTGTTTTTCAAACATATTATGGTTTGATTTTTAAAAGGAATTTTTTTTTTACTTGATATGTATACATTATTGAATGATCCTAATGCCATCAACAGAAGAGACACCTGCTTCTTGATTTCTAAGAAATGGGCTGATTAAATAATTTGCATACATTAATGCTGATACTAAATCATTAGTAGCATAAGCTATGTATATAGGAATATTTAAGTACCGAAAGCGCTTAGCTAGAAACTTTTTTGAAGAAAAAAAATAACTTCACTGATGTGCGTTTAGAGTGCAATATAGTAATTATTGAATATAGTAAAATAAACTAGTTTTTAAAATAAATACAATTATAAATTTAATTTAAACAATTGTGTGTGTGCGCGCGCGTATATCGTATATATGAAGTGTTAACAAAATCACAAATATCTTGCATATACGTACAATATCTAAATCTAAAAATATTGATGAAATGATGTCATTGCTTTAAAAAGAAATTAAAGTAAAATTTAGATCTATTTAAACAATGTACAGTATATGTTTCATAGATATGTTTGAAACAATTTATAGAATGTTCATTAAATCCTTAATCTGAGACAAAGGAGGGAGAGGGAGTGTTGGTTGAATGTTTAACTATTCTTGTTTGTATAAAATTAAATTTAAAAATGTGTTTACAAATACCACTGCAACAAAAATATAATAGTTTAATTGCAAAACGGATGATGCATTACTTGGCGATAAGAGATTTATTATGCAAAATAAAGTTTGGTTTATATGATTACATATTTTCAAACATAATTGAAGGATGTGTAGCATTAAAATCTAAACTATGCATTGAAATCATTAAATCTTATATTTTATTGAAAAAATTATTGTTAAACATGAAAGAAAAATGTTTAATGAGAAAAAATCTTTAATTGGTTTGTAAAAAACAATAGAAAGATGTTTATTAACATCATCCTGGGCAAAAAATAAGACTAGCTACATGAGTTTCAGAAAACATGTTTTTCGGTTAACAGATAACATGGCTATAAAAGAAGTAAGAAAATAATTTTTGGACAATTATTAGAACGATAGTTGAATAGTTGTTAATGAAATTTGAAATCAAGTTGAAAAGATTGAATTGAAATTCAATTAAAATCAGAAGTAAAGGAAATTCTTCAGAAATGATTGTAAAATTATCAGCTAATTATACTATAGACACTAATCATAGGGACAAGAAGATATACATGATAGGAAATTAATTTTCATTATATTCCTAAATCAAAGATCTACAGAAGAATTGGATGAAGGTCCCTAGAAATATGCTGGCCATCACCCTCATGCCATGTAATTCCTTGGAGCGAAAGAATGCTGGGCTGAGAGTATCTACAAAGTTAAATCCCTAAAAGGATTGATAGACTGTTGCCTGTTTGACTGCTCAATATTTTAGCCTGAGCCACAGTAAGCCTGACCTGTTAAATTGTCTATTTAAAAATAAATTGAGACTGAATATCATAAGGATTTGTAAAACTCAAGAAAAAAGCTATCAGGATTCTGGATAACCTTGTCAAAAAATTCAAATAATATTATACCTATTTTGGATATCATTAGCGAGACAGAAATCAAATCTTCAAAATTTTCCATGCTTAAAGATCAAGCTATTTAAGATATCCAAGATAATATATGTACAAAAATATCAATTTTCCAATAAGAATTTATACTTTATTTAATTATTTAAAGACCTAAATTTATTAATAAATTAAATTGACTTTCTAGTACTGGGATGCTATGATAAGAAAAACTTGTATTTACATAATTTTAAATTGAGCTTAGCACTTTCGATACCCTCTTGATATCATATTCATAGCACTAAATCATAGGTAGGAAGGTGGAGTATGTAAATGTGATGTAAGTTTATTTAATGAGTTTAGTGAATCATCCATTTTTTCAAGAGGGGGAAACAGGTTTCCTTTTTGTTAATGGAGTTGGAGTCATTGGCAATATGCCATGCTTTTTTAATCTTGTGCTTAGCATCATTTCTTTCAATACATGCTATGTTGGCTACTATGGACTCAAAAGCATGACCAAGTGTATTTTGGTGTTCAAGGAATATGGATTGGTATTCTGGGTTGTTTCTTTCCCTTTTGTATAGGTAATGGTGTTGTGATAGCTTTGTGGTAGGCTGCTGCATGATTCACCATAATAGACAGTGTTGTATCCAGCTTGGGTGTATATAATCTGTAAACTGTATGGGGTTCTGTGAGAGTTTTTCTTTAGAGTTGTTTATTAGTTTTTGTTGGAGAGGGATTCAGAAGCTTACTTGATGTAATTCAGAACAAATTTTGGTGATATTTCTGGTTACTTTTGGGATATATGGGGGCAATATCCATGGCTTGTTGACAATTGGAGGATTTGCTCTGATTTTATTATAGATTTTGTATAATTTTTATTTATTGTTATACTCTAAAAATATATTTGTATGTTTTGTGAATTCTCTTTTTTTCTTCCAGTTTTCTCTATCTGCAAACTAATATACTATTTTTAGTACTTTACTGAATAGGGAATAAAACACATTTGCTTAGATATTTTCAGAATATTCCATAATATATTGTAATGGACAATTATGGAAATGAAAAGCAGTTTCACCAAATGTGCTAAATATTTGGGCAAGTCAAAAATGTATATATTATATAACATATTATAATAAATGGATAATAAATAGCTGTTGAATAAATGCCCCATAGACTTGTGCAATCATAAAGTATAATAGATAAGTGTTACACTTAAATGATCCAAAAATGTATCTAGTAGGTAGATAAATGAATAAGCTGATCTGCAAATAGATTTATAATAATTTATTTTACATTATAATGGACTCATGAATTTGTGAAACACCAATGAGTACAAAGAAAAGTGTTTTGCTTGGCAAAGAAAATAAAATTCTGTAAGCAATAATTTACTTACTAATGAGGTATAGTATAGGATGTACAATTAAATATCTTAATAATAAAATATTGTAATAAAAATAATTTTATATAATAGAATGATTTGTGCAATAGATCAATCAAATAATTCCTAGATTAATAATGGTAAAATATAACTTTATTAAGGTAGGCATTAACTCATTGAGAAGGCTAAAGCAAATAACATCACATCAATGCTAACAATTGCATTCTAATGTCATTCACCATATATTTATAACCTATCGCTGAAAGATTGCAATTCTTAGATATGATCTATAACTAAAAATCATAGACACAGTCATAAAAGGGTTAAATACATAATCTTGCACACAATAAAAAAATATTTATATATATATCATAATAACAGTCATTTTATAATTTAAATTAAATTTTATGAAATATTAGTTATGTTTTAAATTTTGATATGTTTTCCAAAAGTAATATGTCAATAATTAAATTAAGTCCTACTTGATTTTACTATTTAAATGTGTATTAAATAATGATAAATAGACTGCATTAATTATTAAAAGAAATTTTGATAGATATCTATCAATGTCTTACTATTATTCTATTGATTATTATTAATAAATGAAAGTTATCTGAGTAAATAATTTAGAAAAGATTTGTTTATTGGTGTTACCAAGTTCATATAACATAGAATTATTGTTTCTTCTCCAGTGACATCTCTAATATTTCCATGATGACAAATGAAGAAATAGGATTCAATAGACATTTTAATTATTAGATGATATCCAACTATTCATTTTAGAGATGCTGCAATCCATAGCAAATTAACATTTTGAAGCTTTGGGCAGTCAACATTGCATTTGTTGCTATCAATTCAATTTATAAAGATATCAACTGAGGGGAGATTATGTTCTTCTCCCTCTACATGATTTCTATTCACAGTACATTATAATTTTGCTACAAATCCAGAATCTGTTGATAAAAATGTGTAAAATAAAACTCAAATTTTGAAGAAAAAAAAGTGCTCTTTTTGTTGAGCCTTTGTTACCTAGTAACAACAACAACACAGTTTTTTTTTATTAGTTTGTGAACATGAGATTCTCCTTTTAATTTTAATAAAATCATTGTCATTATTAGATACAACTAAAAAATATTTTATTTCTAATTTTAATACATAAATTGTTCACTCACTCTCCATTTATTCAAACTATAAATATATTTATAAACATAAGATTTCTAATTGTTTTTTCTAATAATTATTCACTTATAGATTGTCGGGGGTGGTGGGGTGTAATAAATGGTGATTATGTATATCACAATATTTAAATTCAGTTTTTTAAATAAAAGAATGAATATTTTTGATCAACATACCTATTGAAATTTTACTTATTATTTAAATATTGTAATGCACATTTAATACCATGGCAAGATAATATTACTACTAATTTATTAAAATAAATTATTATTAAAAATATATATTTTCTCCATTTATTATATAAATGTATGCATCTTATTTCCATGGTATATATTTAGATTAAAGATGATTATGTAGGTATGGGTCACTCATTCTGTCTTGAAGCTCATATACAATAAGACTTTTAAGTTTCAACTCATTTGAATTTATGTAAGTTTCAGGAATGTTTTTATAACACAAAGATAGAAAAATGCTCAAATATTCATTACCTGTGGTTGTTTATTTAAGGGTTTATCTTAATTATGCAAAGAAGTGAAATTTTCTGATATATTGTATGGCAACTTTGACCTTTTGAAATTAATTCAGTATTTCAAAGATAAAATGTCAAGTGATATGCTATGAACTATTGTAAAATGTATACACTTACGTTGGCAATTTTTTGAAATAATCAATATGGTAAATAGCAAAGTTATAAATGGAGAGCATTATGGTATGTTTTTCCTAAATAAAAACAAGAAAATAGATACATAGTTTTTCAGTTTATGATAAATGTTGTAGTTACATATTTTATGTACATATATTTTATAACAGTCGGGGAATATTGAGTCTTACCATATCTGCCATACAAGGGCGCCACTTGAACCTGGAATATTCATATAGTAGGCAGATACTTCTGAAGATCTAATTGTATATTATTTTTTTGACCATTAGCCCATACCACTAGCTCAAGGAGTAGCAGAGGTTTAAAATATATTTATTAAAATATATTTTTAATAAAAATAAAAAAAACTAAATCACTGACAGTACTAACAACACAAAAGATTTTATTTATGTATATATAACAACAAATTTGAAAAATAAATTACTAAAAAAAATGCTTTAGGTTTCATTATTATTATTTTTTTTAACTTTAATTTTTAATCTTAGAATGTTGAGCATAGATAGGCTACCAAAACTATGCACTTAAAAGATTTTCGAAACCTTTGATTTCAGGCTAAAAGTTCAAAGTCAAAACAACACTAGCTTCCTGATAAATAGACACATTCAATGCAATATGATGTTAGCATAAAACCATGAAAACCACTCTGACAGAAAGCAGTGTGATGTTATTTAAAGAATGTGACCCTTGTCCAGTACAGGAATGGGTGTCTGTCTGGCGAAGGAATCATGTATATAAAATATCGAAGAGAAGGGTTACATATGGAGGGAGAGCAGAACTTTTGCCGACTTATCGTCCCTATCCATAGACCTAAAGGACATCAATGTCACAGGAAATACATCTTCGTACATTGCAACACAATGACTACACTTTTGGGTCATGCATTCAGTTGGGCACATTGCCCTGTATGCTAAACATGCTTCACATTCCATAGATATAAACATCTATATATCTTTCCACCAGCATTGACACAACCATGAACAAATAGTCCTAAATCAAAACCCCCTTTAACTAACATACACTTAAACAAGTCTAAGCAGACATCTACACCCAACTTATATTTAAGTCAATTTAATAATTTAATTTATTCTTTAAAAAAAAATTTAGTTTAAGGTATTTAACTTATTTTAAAATCACACATTGTATTTAACTTATTTTTACATCAAACAATATATTTGACCTATTTTTAAAATCTAATAATGCACAAATAATGATGTGCTAGATTTTATCTTTAAATTTATATTTGCAATCGTAAACACCTGCCCTATTACAAGCAGATCCTATACTAAGCATAAATAGAAAAATATAATACATATTTTAAAAAGATTAGTTTAAATTTTAGATAAGACTTTTAAAATTGCAAAGTTTATAAAAAATAAAGTTCAGATCTGATCAGGAAAAAAAGTCTATAGTTCATATTTAAACAAAAATAAAGTTCGGAGATTTTAAATTAAATAGAGTTTATAGGTCATTTTTATCATTTATAATTTATACTTTTCTTTCTCTGGGCTGGTTCCTTCGTGATGAAGATCTGATTTTATGCAAGGGAAATTTCTTGTGGACGATGATGATTTATGAAGATTTACGATGATTTATGAAGATGGTTCCAGTGGTTCGATCCTGGAATACATGGAGATGAAAGCTGCCTTCAGCCGGCTGAACCAAAGGAAGTGTGATTAAACAAATTACATTTTTGGTAATGGTGACAATAACTTTTAAGTTTCTTTTCTTTTCAGCAACAGCAAACGAATTCAAAAATTCTAATCTTCTAATTCATTATTTCTTTTGAATTTTTCCTTTTATAGTCCTGAAGCAATCTTATCTAGGAATGATCGGATCTATCTGACATATTTCATATATGTATTTCATTGGTTCTGTGGTTAAGTAGATTTTTCCCTCTGTGGTCTGTGTATATATCTTGGGTGGGAAAAGCAAGTCTTTTGTTTCTATCTCTTGACTCTTATCTATTTCTTAGTAATCTTTTTAATGATCATTTTGTCATAAGGACATGTTTGTAATTTTATTTTTGTTAAAAACTCTTCGTTATTTTTAAGATTAAAAGGTTTTTATTATTGTTTTATTTTAAAATTAGAATTTTTGCTTCGATTCTATAAATTCTTTAAGCTTATTTTATTTTCAATATTTAAATGATACTTATTAATAAGTTAATAAGTCATTATTTGTGCATTTTGAACATCTGTGCATTTAATTCATTATTAGATATCTACAAAAAAAAAAATAATTAAATGTAATGTATACAAATATTCCGTTACAACATATATACTTAAAATTTTTATTTCATTGCATCCCTGTAATCATTTTTCCCTGTGATTTATGTAGCAATGTTAATCAAGTTTTATATATTTTCTAACTGGTAAAACTTAAAAGATAATTGAAACTCTGAAGAAGGCTTCTAGGCAGTTAAAACTGTAAAGAAAAATAATAAATATAAAATGCTTTATTCATTAAAATAATGCAATATATATATATTGTAATGGTATGGATGTTTAAGAGAGAAGTAACAAGGAAAATGGGGTGAAAGGATTACAGGAAGTAACAACTTGAAGCTAAGTGGTTTTTCTTCTTACTTAGATTTAAGTTAAACAAAGCAAAGCAAAACTCCATATAGTAGTGCCACCTGTGCTAAACAGAGTAATCAATGGATGCCAGAAGGCTTGTGCATAAAATCCCTATCTAATACCTACTCATCCAATATCCCCAGACTAGTTTCTGGCTTGTGGCCTTCGTCAGTGAGGAGCTTTGGATCTGAGAGCACTGCATCTAGATCTTAGGATCTAATGCAACCCTCTAGCAACCACCTTTTATCTCTACTTAACTACAAAAACTATGAGCATGAAATTTATGCACAAGCCTTCTGGCATCCATTGATTACTTTGTTTAGCACAGGTGGCACTACTATATGGAGTTTTGCTTTGCTTTGTTTATAAACAATTATGTGCTAGTATTGGAGATGTGATCATGTGATGCTTGCTGGTTTAGATTTAAGTTGCATTATTATACATACATAAATGCATATTTTAAGTGAATACCTGCATAATACATACAACACAGTTTTCACAAGCATATATATACTTGAATTTCAAAAATCTTACACATTTCACTTTTCAGCAAAAAAACTTTTATTATTGGTTACAGTTTCGATTGTACCATGCAGTCTTCATCAGATCTACAAAATTTGAACACACATAAAAATACAACTATACATTATTTTATATAAAATTATTAAATTCCTATCAAACTTTTAAATTTTTTTAAAAATATTTCCTAATCTTTTATATATACTTGATAAGTTATTTTTTTTAATGTAATATTCCCAACTTATAGTGTAATTTTTTTAGACAATTTTTTTCCCATAGACAACCATCATAAATGCTTATTCTGCTAATGATATTCTTGCTTAATGATAAGTTTGGGGGGACCAATTGCCTTTGCTAAGCAAGATAAAGGCATATTTATTTCCAAGTCAGACTAACACATAGTTTATCCATTTTTCTTAATATTTCAGGTCTAGCTAAACATATAATATTAGGAACAATCATGCTCTTGGTTCATAACAAGGTTTGTTATAGATTACCCCAGGGTATTTTCCTTCTTATTTACATTTTTCTAGTGAGTTGATTACATGGAAGTATATAATGTTTCACTTTAGCTAAACTTAGCACGTATTTGTCTTTCATTTCATTTTACAAAACTTTTTTTCACAGCTAAAATTCTGCTTCTTTCTCGTTTAGCAGTGTAGACGGTAATGACTGCTCCCTCAACTTCTTCAAAGACACTCAGCTCTATTGATTTACCCACCCTCCTATTTTTGGAATAATTCTGTCCAACCAATCACAATCCTGTCTCCAACATAATCAAATTAAACACTGACCATTTATGTCAATTGTAAATATTTTCATATTGTTTTGTCTGTGTTTCTGTCAAGATGTCCAGATTTTTGAATTTTTAACAACTGAGCCAACAGTAATATTACATTTATAGAATACAATTTTGGTTAATATTAAAGTATTTACTTAATTAAAAGTAAATATTTCATATAAAAATCTGAATTATTCTTTTCAAATAATTAATATTTCATAAATATTTTGTATAAAAAAAATAAATGGGTAAAGAAAGGTTAAAGAAATATGTTTTTTTTTATTTCTAAAAGAAAAACAATACAACTATGCAATGCAATATGATGCACTGTGGCTTCTTTTTATATAAAATCAGGAATCTCTCAGCCACTATATCTAGAGCAAACTGTTAGCCACTTTACTTTTCCTTTCCATTCTTCACTCTAGGTTTTTTCCATATTCTTCTCTATCCTGCTTTGTCCCATTTGACAACTTCATGGCCTTTATATCTAAATCCCCCTTATCTTTTCCCAAACCCAGCATAAAAACCAATAACCCACTTTCCATGTAATCACTTTGTTTATATTTATTCTTCCACAACTTCATTATTTGTACCCTTTCTGCTTTCAGGCATTTACATTCAATTAACGGATGCCTAATATTTTCTCTGCATTTCGTTCACAACCTGCAGACTAAATCATCCACATTTTTCCATTTATATATATAATCCCTTGTTGCTAAAGATCCTGTTTGAACATTAAATAGTAAACTACTTTCCTTGCTATTATCATAAATTAACTTGCACCCAATATTCTGTTTACTTCTATATATATTTAAACTCTTTACTCTCCATACTAGTTCTCCAACTCCCTATTCTTTATTAATGCATCTATTCTTCTATCCCATTTCTTGTCACTATAACACTCAACAATTCTCCTAACACAATCATTCCACCTTTTATATAAGAATACTGACAATTTATTTATCCAAACCTTCTGCATATTGTACTATGTTTTTCACCCAACTTGTTGCCAGCCCTTTACTCATAACCCAATTAAATATTATTTTGGCTATTTTCCTATTATCCATAAACTGCAATCTACCGAACATTTTCATTTTGCTTTCTGCATCTCTCACATAACAACTTGACCATCCCATTTCTCCTTGAATTGCCTCATTTGCCATCCACACATCTGCATCTAATGCATGTCTTCCTACTTCTCTTTGATTTCTTCTAAATAGTCTAACACCTCTTTACTAACACAAAATGCATCATTACCATATGTTAAACCTGCTACTGCCACTTCCTTCCATACAATTCTAGCTACATCATATTTATTATATGAAAACACTGTTAATTTCTTTATCAGACTTTTTCTTTTTTTTGCTTCATTAATCATTTTTTTCTCCCATTCATCCAAGCAATTTCTTGATTACTTACGACAATTCCCAAATAGTTATACCTATTCACCACACTTAGCTTTATAATCCCCAATAAAAATTCTTTGTTTTCTTTTCCCCCAGTATGAATCATCATTACTTTTGATTTTTTTCCTCTAAATTTAATCTCCATCTCTTTACCCACCTTGCACCTATCCTCAGCATAACTTCCATATCTTTATTTCTGTGCACAATGTGACATCATCCACAAATAAAAGACTTGATAATATATATATATATATTCCCTTGCCACCTATTAATGGTATCTCTATACCTTTTCTTAATCTTTCTATTGCTCTCTTCATTTCTCTCAAATACGACAAAAACAAAATAGGAGACATATGGCATCCTTGCCTTAGTTCTACTTATTTTTAACTTTAACTGACTCTTAACTCCTAATTGATATGTAAAGTAATTATTTCCATATAATCTCTTAATAATATCCTCTAAAGCTTTATCCATTCCCAAATTTACTAAACTTATACGTAATCTATTTCTATTTACTGTATCATATGCCTTCTCTATATCTATAAAAACCATATATAACTGTCTACCTGTATTTCTATTCATATCTATAAGCTATGTAACTATAAATAAACTATCTCCTATATGCATATCTGCTCAAAAACCTTGCATTTCTCCCACTATACTATTTCCTTCCATCCATTTTGTGACCCTTCCAGCTACCATATATGCAAAAACTTTATATAACACGTTACAACTATTGGTCTATAATTACTTAACTTTCTATGATCCTTACTCTTTCCTTTAAATAGTAGCCTTGCTCTTGTATTACTCCAACTATCCATAAACTCTATCTTTTGTGCCATCTTAATAAAATGTGATAATAGGTTTAATTTTGCCCTATATTCTAAATTCATTACCATCTCTGCTTCTGATCCATCCAAACCTTTTGCCTTTCCACTTTTCCCATTTCTTCCCTGCCTCATTCAGTTCATTTTCTGTAAACTGAATATTTCCATTTGTATATGCTTTCATGTTTGTTATCACTCTGTCCTTCACATCTAACATCTTTTTTATATCCATTCATACTTATTTAAGATTGTTTCCAGTTCTTCTCTAGAGCTGCATTTTGTTCCTTCATCATCTAATAATACTGGTACTAGTCTTATAGGTAAAGACGCCGCTCTATGGCGCTGTTTTCACGCTAAAACACATAAAAATGCCGTTTCCACGGCCGACACATTCAAACCTTTTGTTGTGCTACAGATTGCAGGCCGCTATGTCACATTGCAGTACAGTATGTATGTCGCATCACAGCAAATACATTTTCCAAATTCGCACAGTTTATAAAATGGTGACGGCTTAGTGAGAGGGTGTGTTTTTTTTAATTGGATGGAAATGTTGTTTTCATTGGATTTTTTATTATTTTAAAGTATTGAAATGTTCAGATTTTGTAAAGTAATAATTATCAGACTTTTTACACTGTACTGTATTGAAGTTTTAATTTGGAAAATGTTGACAAGATATATGTGTAAAATGAGTTGGAATTAGGTAACGCGTCAAGTAACATACTGTTCGTAACATTCCACGAGACAAACAAGATTCTACCGTGTGTATATTTTTGAAGTAAAAAGAAGTGGTAACACAAAAATATCCAGTAAGAAAAGTACAATTCTGCACGGTTTTTTTGTAAATTTCATAAAAAGCATATATTATAAACATGATTAATAAGTAAAGAAGACATTTTTGTTGTTGTTTAAAAAAGTTTTACTTTCTTTCTTTTCTCCAGCTACAGTTATACTTTGTTGAATATAGTTTACGTTTATTGTTATCATTTATTTTATAGATGTTACTATAAAAAAATATTTACAAAAATACGATTTTGATATTTTTTATTTTAGCATTACAAACAACAGAACACTAAACCTAACCCTAAAACTAACCCTAAATCTAACCCTAAAACTAACCCTAAACCTAACCCTAAAACTAACCCTAAACCTAACCATAACAACTTTTACTTTTTGTTGTCATTCTATATGAAGTAAAAATAGCGGTAAAGCCGTAACCCCAGTAAAAAAATATACGATATAAAATTGATTTTTCTAATAAAGCAAAATACAAAACACGAATCAAATTGTAATTTGTTTATTTTATTTTACATTTATTATTATCATTTAATTTGTATACATTAATAAAAAATAATATTTAAAAAGACGATTTTGTTTTGTTTTTATTTTCGCATTACAAAAAAATACATCAAAATGATTAAAATCAACGGCCCGGGAATGTTCATATTTTATAGTTTTAGCATGAAAATGGCGCCATCGAATGGCGTCTTTATCTATAAGACAAGTACCATAATACTATTTCTCTTTCCACTACATTCCTTCTTTTAATGTATTTCCAATTTTTTTTACTCCGATCTCTTCCACTTTTATTAATATCCTCCAACAATTTACTATTCAATTTCATTCTCTCTCTGTAATATCTATTTTAGCCAACTTCTTTTTTTAATACTTTCCCCATTTAACATTAACATCTTTTTTTTAAACTTTTTTTGGTTTTCATACCACACTTATATTCTCTGCATGCTTTTCTCTCTCTTTTGCACTTTTACTAACTCACATTTTTGTTACTTTTATTCTTCTGAATATTCTCACCTAAAGCCCTATTTGCCATTTCCTTATATTCATCCCCAACCAACTCTTTCATGATTTCTTCAACTTTTATTTTATAATCTTCTAACTTATTCTTATATTATTTTCCTTCCTTATCCTTTCTACTTTTATTACTATTTTCCATCACATTACTAACCATTAATCACTATTATATACTCTCTCTTCATTATCAAACACTTTAATTTTCTGTTTTTATTTATTTCCTCTTTCTCTACTAATATACAATCTATTGTGTGAAATATATTATTTCTAGATCATGCTTAAATTCACTTTATGACAAAAATTCTTCAAAAGCTATCCATTCTGTTTATATACATAATCAATTTCTTCAATATGCCCATTTGTATTTGCTATAACCATTATTCTCTATCCCCTTTCTTTGAAATTCTATATATTCTTAACTAGGCATTCATATATGTTACTATTCCACATTCTTATCATTTGACTATCTCCAGTGGCTATAGATATTGTAACCACTATCCATTCTTGTCTTCTTAACTTTATCTCAAACCACAAGTGTTCTTGACATTTAACAGTATTTAAATATTTTTTGACATAACTTCTATACCACATCCTTTTTTTTTCTATTTATAGCCTGTCATACCAAGTCTTCCATTATAGGTTCTTCTTCTCTTCTTAGATGTGTTTCCACTACTGCTAGTATCTTAAGCTCTTTGTTTAATTCCAGCCACTTTTCTGGTCTCCTACCATCTTGATATTCCATTTTAACAATTTTTTCTTTCCTAACTACACTTTTATAAAATCTTTTGATTCTTTCTTTTCAATTACATTTATAAATAACTTGCTTACCATTAATGTTACAGACCCATTCCCTTTCCACATCTACATTTATATCTAAATCAGATAACCTTTGTTTATTTCTTACATCCTGTCGATTCTTCTTCCTGATATCACTGCAATTCACCCCCCTCTCCCTTTATAAGTTTCTTGAACTATATTCTTTATAAATCAAACTCCCTAATACTTCACTTCCTTGTTTCGTTAAGTTCAATCCATCTTTACTATATAACTCCCTCATACTAATAAAACAATCCCACACATTCACAAACATGACATCATTTCTCTCACACAATGTTTTCAATCTCTCATTTATAGAACATGCCCTATCTAACATATACATAATGTCAAATCTCAGTAATAATCCAACTATTCCTATTCTTTTTTTAATCTTACTCAAATTCCTAATCAATTCTATATACTCATCTATTACTCTCTCCAATGGCTCTGACAAATTATTTGTCCCTACCATAACATATATATATATATATATTGTTTTTCTGAAGGTTTGTGATGATGGTGTTCGAAATGTTGTGCGTATACTAACCTGTTTGCTGTGATATTACTAACAGTTAGTGCATATACTAACCTGTTTGCTGTGATATTATTAACATTTGTTTGCTGTGATATTACTAACAGTTGGTGCATATACTAACCTGTTTGCTGTGATATTACTAACAGTTGAATGCATTTGGAATATTTAACTAAAAATTAAACTTTTCTAAAGACATTCAACACACATATTAGATGATGGAAATAGTCCAATATAAAAATACAGATATATATATACTCCCTTGTTTTTTTTACCTTACCTGCAATATCCCTAATTCTAGCTGTAAACAGATATATTCTTAATACCTGTTTCTATATTTTCCCTTGCAATTTTCTCTAATTAGTGAATCTCCTATCAATATTGTCTCATTTCCCTACTTCATCATTAACCATTTTCTTCCACCTTCTTACTATGTGATGTGATGTGATGCACTGTTACTTCTCCTTATACGAAATCAGGAATCTCTCAACAACTATGACAAGAGAAACCTGTTAGCCATGTTACCTTCCCTTTCTATTCCCCACCCTAAGTTTTGCCCATATCTTGCTCCATCCCATTCCCATAACATAATCTTTGTTAACTCCATGGCCTTCGTATCTAAATCCCCCTTATCTGTTCCCAAACCCAGCATAAAAACCAGTAACCCACTTTCGTTATAATCACTTTGTTTATATTTAGTCTTCCATAACTTCATTATTTGTACTCTTTCTGCTTTTAAGCATTTACATTGAATCAGTAGATGCCTAATATTTTCTATGCCTTCCTCACCCAACTTGCAGACTAAATCACCCATATTTTTCCATTTATGTGTATATTCCCTTGTTGCTAAAAATCCCACTTGAGTCTAAACAGTAAACTCCTTTCCTTGCTATTATCATAAATTAACTTGCACCCAATATTCTGATTATTTCTATATATATTTAAACTCTCTTTACTTTCCATACTAATTCTCCTTCTCTCCAACTCCCTATTCTTTATTAATGCATCTATTCTTCTATCCCATTCCTTAACACTCAGCAATCCTCCTAACACAATCATCCCACCTCTTGTACAAGTGTAATGATATAAATTCTTTATCCAAATCTTCTGCATACTGCATTACCTTTCTCACCCATCTTTGTTGCCTGTCCTTTACTCATATCAAAATTATTGATAGCATGTGCTCTCTTGTGGAAAGAAGGAACAATAAAAAAGGAGTCATGAAGAAATTATATGTTTTATTTATAACTAAAAAATAAAATAATATTTATTTTTTATTTTTTAATAATGCTTTTAAGTATATAGCTCACTAAAAAAATAGAAAAATAATAAAAAAGGCAGTTAAGACTCAAATCAAAAATCGGAAAAGCCCTAAATGCTTTCTTTAATAGATGAATTATTACTTTATAATTTTTCTACTTTTTAGTGGACTATTTACATAAAAACATTATTTTATTTACAAAAAAGTTCAGTTATTTCCCTTCTTTTTTATTATTGCAAAACAAGTAACAAAAAAAAAATCCCTGTACTTGTTTTTCTATTATGATAAAAAAAAACAACAACAACAAGATAATCAATTAATTACTCTGATTTGAAAAACATTGTTTATTGTATTGAAGAGAAATATAAAAAAAAGAATTAAAAAACAACTCTAATCAATTAAAAGAAAAAATTAATAATATGTTATTTTTTCCCCTTACTTTTAAAACTTTATTTATCTCTGTAAAAAGTTCAAATTAAAACTTTCATTAAACTTTTTCAAAATTAAAACTGATAAAAATGTTTACATTATTTTATCATTTTCCCTCCCTTTTACAATCATTTATAACTCATTAAAATAATCATATTATTGGTTTTTTTTTTCATTTGTCAAAGCTTTGGCCGGGAAGCAAACCTGGGACAACTGCTTATAAGACAACTGTGCTAACCACTCAGTCACCAGCACTTGACAATCATCATTTGATAAAAATAAACAATTAAATTAACTACCCATTATTATAAAAAAACATATGGGAAAATTAAGTATTGTTTTCCCATTAATTAAATATATTCCACATTTAAGAAGCTTGTAATTTTGGTATGGCCAAAGTTAGTCACTGTCTACAATATTACAATATATATTATTTTACTCCACATAAAAAAAATATATAAAAAAAGTAAATGTTTAAGACAACCTCATTTTCAATCCTTTAGAATAATTGTGGCAAATATTTTATAATTTACTACTTCTTATAGATTGAAACTCTTCTGTTTACAGATTTGACCCAATAAATTTTTATTCAGATAAAAATGTACATTTATATTTAAATTAACTCAGTATTGACATTGAATATGTAATATAAATCATTAATACTATTAAATTTTTCTTTTTTTACACACATTTTATTTCTTATGAACCATTCTTTCTAAAAAAAAGAAATCATGCAGTTGAACTTATTATGCCCAATTGGGAAGATGTTTTTAGATAAGATGTTTAGGGTTACATGTGAATTAATATTTGTCCCATTGGCAGATGATTATTCTTTTTTAAACTTTGATGAAATATTTTCACACTGAAGCTTTAATGTTCATGTTATTTATCATGGAGCATAGCTTAAATTTTGAGGTGTATAATATTGCTATCATCTATCCTAGTTTTATCAATTTAAAATTTCACTTTTTTTCTTTATTAATACTTAATGGAGAAAAAGACATATGTTCATTAATACTTTTATAAATTTCATTCAAATTTTCTATTGCAGTTAAAAAATATTAATACGATTGACAATTTTGTTCTAACGACTTGTTTGTTATCTTTTCTTAACCATTACATCTTTTTATACTTGCTTCATAGTATTTTGTAGTAACTATTGAAGTTAAACCACTAAACATCACATGATCATTATGCTTGCTCATAACTGTTATTATAAGAGGCAAAATTCTTCATACAGCAGTGCCACTCAGTGCAAGCTAGAGTAATCAATGGATGATAGAAGGCTTATGCATTAGATTCTAAGATCTAGGTGCACTGCTCTCAGATCCAAGGCTCCTCACTGACAAAAGCCACAAGCTAGAAACTAGTCTGGGGATATTGGATGAGTAGGCACTAGATAGGGATTTTATGCACAAGCCTTCTGGTCATTTGTTGATTACTCTGGCTTGCACCAAGTGGCATTACTGTATGGAGAGTTTTGCCTGTTTTAACTATGGAAGTTTCATATTCGTAATGGTTCAAAAAATGTTAAAACATTTTAAATAACAAAACAGGTTTGAATTTGTAATAAAGAAAACTTATTTGATGCTTCATAATCATAGCATTATATGACTAAAGGAAGTTGAGGTCTAGATTTGAAGTTACTTTTGAATATTAAATAATAGATTATTGTAAAATTGAATTTTTAGGAGTAGATTAACATACTAACGACACAAGTGGTTGCTGCAAGTGCAATTTTTTAGAAAGATGAGTGCTAGAATCCTTTTTATAGATGGCATGATGATCTTTAACTATACAGAAAGTGAGTTATTAGTTTTTATGCTGGGTTTGCGAAAAGATAAGGGGGGTTTAGATATAAAGGCCATAGAGTTGACAAAGATTATGTTGTGGAAATGGGATGGGGCAGAATATGGGAAGACTTAGAGTGGGGAATGGAAAATAAAGTGGCTAACAGGTTTATCTGGGCATAATTGCTGAGATATTCTTGACTTCATTTAATGAGAAGCCAAATACATCACATCACATCACCACAATAACTACTAGAATCATTATCATTTTGTAAAACAATATTCTTGTTAATTTTGATTAGGAATGAAAATTATAGATTTCTTGACTTAATTCTCTAATAATTACGACTACTATTTGTGACTAAATCATAATTAATTTATTTTCTTATATCATATTGCATTTAATTCCTTAAGTTATCGCAGGCCTCTTGATACTTTCATAGTGTCAATCATCTTTGCAGTTATTAATAGTCATGGGATTATGTTTTGAGCAATTACATTTTCATTTTTAATTATATGCACAACACTTACTTTTCCATCTTTATTTTTTAACTTTTTATTTATAATTAAAAGTCCTTTAAACATTACTTTTTTTAATATCTTTTTAGATAGTTTTTTTTCTTTCATTTTAAAGTTTTTGAAATATTGTTCCAAAAACATAGTCTGCAATGTAATCTCCATTTTACTTCCGTTGCTTATTATTTAAGTCTACTATATATTTCTCATAAAATTCTGTAAAAAAATTAAAGAGATGCAAACCCTCTACTAACTTTATTATCAGTATTAATTTTGTTGATGTCATCACATAATTTAATCACTAGTGCTACATTTTCATAATTAATGTTATTCAAAGTTCAAGCATATATATTACGCTATTATGTTTCAAAGCTTTTATCTCAGCAGAAACGATTATATCTTTAAACCTAATGCAAAATGTCAAGCGTTGTTAGCTGAGAGGTCATCGCAGCCGCCTTGCAAGCAAGTAGTTGGTTGCAGACGGTTGTGGGTTCGCCTCCCGGCCGATGCTATGACATATGAAAAAAAAAGAAGGTAACTTTCGATCCTTTCTTGCGACTTTTCTTAATAGTTCTATGGGGGCACTTGTGTTAGAACTATTTTAAATGCAACTGCTTCTTTAGCTCGGCTTCCATTTAGCAATTTATAATGACTTTAATAATTTTTATGTACGATAGAATCAATTGATTAATTTGTAATTCTTAATATCCTTTTTCACTTTTCATTTATGATTATCACTCGTTTTCTAACTATTTGATAAATCTTTAAACGTCTAGATATTTTGTGAAGTAATGTCAACAATTTCACCGGCTTGGTTAACTGCTTCCTTAATATATATATAATGATTCCATCACTCTTGTGTTTTCCTATTTTTTATAGATATAATTGTATGTCAACCCACTCATATAAAATGTGGTATTTTAATTGATGATGTTATTATATGAATCACTTCATTTTTCCGTTTTTTATAATTCCTATATAGTTCTTTATAGAATTCTTTCATATGTTTAATTGTTGGTAAAAAGTTAATATTAGCTAGAGGGCAAAGATCTCAACTTAAATTGTGTTGCTCAGATGAATGTTGATGCACTGACTGTAAAAATAATTATGATGCGATCTTGCCATCGCATGTTGAGCCTATGACTATCTTTTTTATATATACCTGTGCTGGCTTAATAGAAAAAAAATATTTACAGTTATTTTATTTAATTAAAGGGTATTCAACCTAGACTTTCATGCTAACCAGTAATCACCAGTTGGTCCGGATCACATATCCCACACATATATGCAACCAGTGCTCGGTTTATATTAAGTTAATAAATCTACACACTTTAATGGAGAAGCTTCATTCAATCTCCTCCACCATCCAACTCTTCAACCATTCATACCAGTGAAAATGTGATGATGATGAAGGGTTGGAGAGTGGAGAGGATTGAAACATGTGCACTAAAGTATATAGATTTGCAAACTTAACATAAATCGAACACTGGTTATATAGGTGCGTGAGAGATGGTTAACCGCACCAAGTGGTGTGTGCTGGTTTAGCATGAAATATTTATATTGGAGATTTTGTCTTTTTCACATATATGTGATCATGTGCATCGGTTATATTGGTTGGGGTGGATGACTGTGGGGAGCTTGAAAGTCTGGCTTCAAATCCCCTTTAACTACATCTGCGTTGAGTATAATATACACTTCACTTGTATTTCAATATTAATTGTTTTATTTATATATTGCAGAATAAAAAAGAAAGTTAAGTAAACATAAAATCTTCTAAAACTGTAGGTATATAGTATACGGTGTGTGAATGCTATTATGTTAAAATTTCTCTCTCTAAATATGAATGAAAACCTGATACGGGTAATAGTCTTGAAAATGTTGTAAATTCATCGTAATTGAGTCATTACATTACTTGACATCCTTATAAAACACAATAAATTAATGACTAATACCGACAAACACACGATATTATTAAAGTTACTTGTCATTCCAGAACGTGCTTTTTAATGTCATTTAAATACTCTGCAAAGATATTTTTCAGGACAATAAATTACATATATATTACAGAGAAATTCATATACATATTTATTTTTATATGAAACGCATTTAAATGAGTTACCGCATATATCTATGTATACATAAACATATAATGTATACACACATAAATACGAAATTTACATTCTTGTTTTTTTGCTTGAGTATTTTTTTTTTCAATCTATAAAAATCAGTTTTTTAAACTAAATTATTATCTTTTTATTTCCCTTTCATTTTTTTTTTTTTTTTAAATGATTCGTCTTTATATATATCAACATTTTCAAATATTATCAATCCACTGCAGGGTGAAGGTCTCTCCAAATTTAGTTCAATTTATCTCCACCCATCGCTTCTCTTTTTCATACCATATTAGAAAATTTTCTTATTGTACTACCCTTCTCTCATATAGTCTCTTTCTAGGTCTTTTACAATCTCTTGGAATCTCGTTTTTAAAAGTTTCATTTGCCTATCTGTTATCATTTCTTCTAGTAATATATTCCGCTCAATTTCTTTCCAATCTCTTTATTCTTTCAATAATAACTATTTGTTCTCTTGCATTCACTACTGCTTATTTATTATATTGTCTTATAGCAATATAATTCAACTCGAATTCTCACAATGATGTCTATAGTAGCAGTTTGTTCTCTTAACCTTCATTTTTGATCCCTTTTGTTATTCCCAACATCATTTTTTTACACTTTCTTGAGCAGTCTCTATATTACTCTGCTGTTAATATCCAAGTTTCAGATTCATAAGTAAAAATTGGTAAAAGATATCTATTGCAAATCTTCTTTCACATACATAGGCATATTTACTTTTAATATTAAATTGTTTCTTCCAAAAGCATTCTATCCAAGTTGTTGATTTTATCATTAATTTCATCCTTTATGATTTTATCCATATTAATAATCTGCTCAAGATATTTGCAGTCACTTATCTCTTTTAATTCATGATTATCAATCTTTTATATTCTGATTATATATATGTATGGGAGATGATAATCTGGACCAACTGATGAGTGCTGGTTCAGCATGAAATACATATATTGGTGATTATTTATCTTTTCTGCATGTGTGTGGTCATGAGTATCAATAGTATGAAATAGTGGAGATGGTTGGAGTGGCTTGAAAGTCTGAGTTCAAATCCCCTCTATTTCTTTTTATATGAAAACCATTGAACATTAGTCTTTTATAAAGTCTATAGACCTACTTTTGGTTTTGTTTGATGACTCTTGCCATATTTCCTAAAGCTCTGGAGCACTTAACAAAAACAATCATATCATCTACAAAATCTAGATGACTTAAATAATCTCCATTTACTTTTATGTCTTTAGCTTCCAATTTTAGTGCTAAAATTCGTATTGGAGATAGGAATCACCCTATCACATTGCTTTCTCAATGCTGATTCACTTGATACCACTATTTAATGTAATAGGCATGTTTGCATTTTGATAAATATTTTTTAAATCAGGCAAAACTCTCCATAGAGTAGTGCCATTCAGTGCAAGCTAGAGTAATCAATGCATGCCAGAAGGTTTGTGCATAAAATCCCTATCTAGTGCCTACTCATTCAATATCTCCAGACTAGTTTCTAGCTTGTGGCTTTCATCAGTGAGGAGCCTTGGATCTGAGAGCATTGTACCTAGATCTTAAAATGTAATGCAACCCTCCAGTAGCCACCTTTTGTCTCAACTACAAAACTATGAGAATAAAATTGAAAATGCAATATTTTCAATCCAAGCTCATTAGCTTATATAGTCATATAGGTCTGAATTCAGTTCAGTACCCATGCACTTTGATAGCCACCACTATCCTATTAGACCGTATTGGTATTAAACCACTAAACACCACATGATCACCATTTCTTATGCTTGCTCATAACTGATTAAAACAGGCAAAACTCTCCATACAGTAGTGCCATTCAGTGAACTAGTGTTAGCATAAGAAATGGTAATAATGTGATGTTTAGTGGTTTAATAATACCAATCTTGGCTAATAGGATAGTGGTGGCTATGGTTATTAAAGAACCAAATACACCAAAATGTATGGGTACTGAACCGAGTTAAGACCTGTATGACTATATAAGCTAATGATCTTGGATTGAAAATATCATTGTGTTTTCAATTTATTCTCATAGTTTTGTAGTTAAGTAGAGATAGGGGTGGCTGCAGGAGGGTTGCATTAGATCCTAAGATCTAGTGCAGTCCTGTCAGATACAAGGCTCATCACTGACAAAAGCCACAAGCTAAAAACTAGTCTGGGATATTGGATGAGTAGGCACTAGATGGAGATTTTATGCATAAGCCTTCTGGCATCTATTGAATACTCTAGCTTGCACTGAATTGCAGTATTGCATGGGAAGTTTTGCCTGTTCTAATAACAGTTATGAGCAAGCGTAAGAACTGGTAATCATGTGATATTTAGTGATGTAATAAATATTTTTCAGTATATGACATTAACTTATGTCTATATATTAATGACTTAAAGCTTTAATTAATTACTGTAGAAATATTTATAGAACCAAATGTCTTTTTTTAATCCACAAATCCAAAGCATAATAATAACACATATTCTTTGGATCTTTCTGTAATTTCTACCAATACTTGGAAGTGATTCTTTGTGTTAAAACTACTTTTTTAGAAAAAAAATTTTAAAGCAAATTTTTTTTATAGACTTGAAATGGATAATTTGAGAATTTAACTAGATATTATAAATTTAGTATGTCATAAAGGAACAGACAAATAAAATTGTGTATAAATTACTAAAGGTGCATTCTGTAAATACACAGCAAAGGCATACAAAAGTAAAATAAAATAAAATTATCCATTTATAATGAGGTAGAAGAGAAACCAGACCTCATGTAGCATCTACAATGTCTGGAGGGACAAGTACAAGTACCCTGTCCCTCTTATAATTTCCTGAATGTAGGATTGAAACAAGATTGGCATCTTAGAACCAAAAAGTAAATATATGAAAAGTAATAACTTTAATTGAAGGGAAGCAACTTCATTTCATGCTATTAATGAGAGTAGAGATAGAGGAAATATGCCATTTAGTATGACTCAATGATATTTCTATAAGTAAGAAGAGCAAGACACTGGAACAAAAAAGATTAATTGTTTCTTCAGATCTTATGCCAAAAGGAATGAATGTTGCATACACCAATCTTTGTGATAAAAATGACTAATAAGTACAGCTTCTGAATTGATTTTGATAAGGAAATTGAGATATTTAAATTCAATTTGCTCTATTAGTTGTTTAGAATCGGTAGATAAGATTGATCTATAATTTCTAATATATTCTTTATCATCTTTCTTATATATCAATATTACTAATCATTCTTCCAATCATTTAGTATATTTTTATTGTTTAGACAATTGATATTTAGTTTTGCTATCAATTTTTCTATTTCTTAATCTGCTTCTTTTAAGATATCAATAATAATTTCATTATTTTCTGGAACTTTTTCTCTTTTTTTTTATGTCTGACCACATTTAAAATGCTCGGCAATTCAAGAGATGTAATATACGGATTATTTCATTTTATTATTTATTACTATTGTAACAGATGGATTGGTATGAATACTTTGTTCTGTAACTATAAGGAGTATCAAAAAGTTAAATTACTCCAGCTTTTCTCTATCGATCATCTTTAGGGATATTGAGATGATGATGTCTTGTATTTATTAGTTAATCATATCAGTTGGGTACCATCTATAAACTAAATTAGAGGGATATATGACCAGCTTTCCTAAGATAGTAATTAAGTACCATACCAATTTATATATATAAATTTAAATCCTAAGCATCTTAGGCATTGACCAGTATTTAGAATTAAGGATAAAGAAATATCAAAAGCAAAAGTTAATTATTAATAAAACAATCAATTTAATAATTGTAAAGATCAGCTGCAGGGATTTAATATGAGTAAATTTTATTTTAGAAAGAAAATGAAATAACCACATTATTGTTGTGATGAAATTAAAACATATACCTATTATATAAATATTAATAAATATTATAGATAAGTGATAAAATATCTAATAGCATGAATAATAAATGTTATGAGAATTTGAAATATAAGACAGATTAGAGACTATAAAAAAAACATTGCTCACCTGGGGTTACACCAACGCTTTTACCTAGAGAGATTTTTAGGGTTTGAATTCTGCTGTTACTTCTTTAATTTGTGTAGACTTTTAGATAAGTTCGAACAATGGGTAGAAAAGGTGTGTTAGATTGAATATTTTATATTGCTCAAATCTAAGTTTGAACTATGCATAGAAAAGAAATCTTGGATTGAATATTTTATATTGCTCAAATCTAAGTTTGAACTATGGGTAGAAAAGGTGTCTTGGATTGAATATTTTATATTGCTAAATCTAATAAATAGTTCCTATTGCATAAGAATTTCTTCTTCTTTATGACTTATTCTTAGGTTAACAATGACAATATTATAAATTTATATTTTTATTTTGGGTAACAGGTCTGTAATATTTGGTTGAGTTTATCATAAGATGGACAAGCAAGTTAAAAAAAACGGAGATATGTTCTGTAAGATGACACAAGGTACATCTCAATTATAGTAGTGACAACTGATACACTCCAGGAATTTAAGAAATTAGCCACTCATCTCATCTCATCTTGAAGGCTATAACAATATATCAAGGCTTTTTCATATTATGCTGGTAAATAATGGTATATCTTCAATTCTATGTATGTAATTAAGAGATTTCATTTGATGACTGCTATCTCATGAATTGCTCACTTAAAACATTTTTTGTTAACAATAAAACCATGTAGGATTTTGATATACAAATCTAATATGCTGGAATGCTGATAATTTTAAAGCTGATTTAAATAGTTTATCATCTTATATTGTCAAAGTTTATCTAATTAAGTGCCACAGCACTAATTCAATAATTACACTTGTACTAATTAGAAGTGTTTGTTTTCCTATAGATTATTCTTTATTAATTTTTATACAGTGAGAATTGATTATATCTATATTACCAACTCATTAATTCTATCCATATCTAATCAATCTGTCCCATTATATTCTGTAGATTAAAGACAATTAGCAGAATGCATTATTTAAGATTTCTATAAAACTTTACTAATTATGATTAAAGAAAGTATGAATTTACTGATTACAATCGGCTGTCAAAAGATTAAAACAATTATTGAAGGATAAAAAAATCATGTAAAAGAATCTACAGTCACAAAAATATTTTAAATAGCAAAAGGCTTACAAAGCATGGGAAAATTATAGAAAGAATGGTAGAAATCGTTGATACTCAAGACAGAAGTGCTATATATCATGAAGTCTCTAGGAATGTTATCTATTATAAAACTTATATAAAACAAAGAAAAGGACCAATAATACAAGAAAATCAAAAATTATATGTTCAAATAGCAACCTAAGTCTAAGACAACCAATCATCTCTGGCAGCTCACCCAAAGGATTACTATGTCAAAATTTCAGTGCTGGTTTAGGAAAAAAAAAGAAGATCCACTCCTGCATGAAAAGATTAGCAATGACAACAAGTCTGATATATTTTTCACATCTCAAATAAAGAAACCAGAGGTAAGGAATGGCAATTATGTGAATAATAAAGAAGTTCTAAACTCTTGGTGATCCTTAATCTATTGAAACAACAAAAAATTTTTGTAAAAGATGTTATTAAATATTACCTACTATTAAATTAACTGTGAAATGAAATATACATTCTTCTAGAAAATAAACAAAATATATAACAAACATTGAAATAGATAATTAAAAACATATGAAGGTGATTTAAATCAATTCAGCGAAACACTGATGTGCTACCAGCTTGCTAGAAAGCAAGAGTGGCATAAAAATAAAATAAAAGAATGAATGGAGGAGTGTGAATATGGATATTTTCCAGATCTATGAGAAATCTTAAGATTGTGATATACTGATGGGAATTTTAAGATATTTGGATTGTTATAAAGTGTAAGATTTGGGTTCAGATAACCACTATATGTACTAAAAATATTGCATTTGATATTAAACCAAATGAATATTCCTGAGCCCATATTTGATCTGCCATGAACAACAATTAACAATGGTAATTCTGCATATTTGATTAGACAATACAGATATTCTTGACTATTTATGGGTTTACTATTAGTAGATGTTCCTGGTTTATGCCTGTATGTTGGCATGATTATTCTGTAATACCTAGTTCATACTATAGAACTATTTTCAGATCACTGGAAGGTTGCTTAATGATATGGTTCAGTCAGAGATTAAATAATGGTTCTGGATATTGAGACACACATGGAACTCTCTGTTATTTCAATAAATTATTAATTCAAACAGGGAAAACTCTCCATGTAAATTGTTAATTTATTTTTCTAAACAAGGCATACGGTAGTGCCACCCTGTGCCAACCAGAGTAATCAATGGATGCCAGAAGGCTGCATAAAATTCCTATCTAATGCCTACTCATCCAATATCACCAGACTAGTTTCTGGCTTGTGGCCTTTGTCAGTGAGGAGCTTTGGATCTGAGAGCACTGAACCCAGATCATAAGGGCATTCCTCCATAAAAAAAAAGAGAAAAAAACTTATCCCTGTAAATAAAATAAAATTTAAGTTAAAACATATTAGAAAAAAACAATGAATTGGAGAATAAAAAAAATTGACCCACAGTAGATCATGATTTAAATTCTGTGACCATTTTTTTCCATTTTATTCAAGGTGGCATATGATAGAATGGATAGGGCCTGCCAAATATAGCCACCTATTACCAAATTAAATTTAATAGCGCACTTCCTTATTCAAAAGCTATCAAAAATATATGTTTCTGAAAGTTAATAAAACCCATGATCCAAATTATTAAGAACTAGTGTTTTATTAATGGGCTGGAAATAAATAAATCAAATTATGAATGCTTAGCGTTTGTTTTATTAGCATTTCAGATATTTATGACTAAAAAGGGGGGGGGGATATATGATAGAATAAAAAAAAAGACTTACCTAGAATTAATTATTGTTAGCTATTAAAGAAATACAAAATTTCTATTAATGTTGGGAATACAAAACATTTTTTTAAGTCTTTAAAATTAAAAATGGAATGTAATGATTAAAAAAAAGAATAATTTTTAATTTAAATTATATTCTTATGGTTTCTTTTATTTTAAAATGCATTAGATTTGGTAATAAATTGTTTTTAGAATCTAACAAAAAAATTATAAAGAAAATAAAATTTGATCTGTAACAACTATTCTGTTTGGGCAGGTACAGATATAAGCTACGTCTTATATCAATCCTAAGAAGAATATTGGTTTTATATAAATATCATTTTAAATTTGATTTTTTTTGTAAGCATTATATTAAAATGTTTGTATTCAAAAATAAAAAAATGCAGCCATAAAATTGTAAAAATGAAGAAATAAAATTCTTTTTGTTTTCTTATAATGAAATAAGCTTGCTTTTTATTATTGTTGCCATTAGTTACAACAAGTTTTATAAATTATAATAATAACATAGCTTACACTATGGCATATATGCTTTACAGATGGAATGCTATTTATAATGAATACTCTTCTTTCCAAACACAAGATAAAGTCTTTTTAAAAGATAGAATGGATCACTCTATCTTTTTCACCCAAGATGATAAGTAATTTAAAGTGATTAATTAACTCTTCACGTTCTCAGTTCCAAATGCTTCAGATTGGCACATATGTAAACCTTGGGCAAAAAAGATAGAGTGGATCTATTCTATGTTTTAAAAAGACTTTATCTTGTGTTTGGAAAGGAAAGTATTCATTATAAATAGTGTTCCATCTGTAAAGTGCATGTGCCGTGGTGTAAGCTACATTATTATTATAATTTGCTATATAAATAAAAAAAAAAAAACAACTTTTATAATATTTGTCTTAAAACATAGAAAAAAAGTGATTATTTGAAAAATAATAAATTTTTTTTACAGACATCTAGATTGCAAGAAGTGTGAGATATTGCTAAATCAGAAAATGGGGCATTAAATTTAAATGGATTTTTGCAAAATAGAAACATATTTAGGAAGATACTAAGATGAATACCTTTTCATTAAATTTTTTTTTATAAAATTAAGGCTTTTGAATATTGATAGAAGAATAGCTACTGCAGGTTAAATAGATAATAAATTTGTTTTTTTTAATAATAGGAAAAGCAAATGTTTTTAATTAATACAATTGCAATGCAGATGCATTTAATATTAAGTTTTTGATGTTTGATTTTATTGATGTCATAAGATGAGAAACTATTTAAACCAACTTAAAAATCATCGGTGTTAGAGCACCTTCGACTTGTATATTGAAATTCATGTAGGCTGTGCTGTTAAAGAAAGTCTAGTGCAAAAAGAGTTTGTCTGTGATGGTCCGTACCTTCTTAATCTTATAGTCCAGATTCATATGGGGGCTGTTCCCTGACTAAATTCCCAAATTTAGTATGCCCAGCAGTCTCTTACTGTACTGCCAGACACTTTGTCTGTGAGCTTAACCCTTTCTAAACTAATTTAACTATAATAATTTCCCAGTAATGATTCGATACTATTAGGTTGAGATTAAGAGCATTTAATAATAATCTTAGTAATTCTTAACCAAACATTACAATTTATGTAGGTCTATCTATATTACATATAGACATAAGGCCATGGGTGTATAAAAATAATAATCAAGATCCATATGACCTGTATAAGTTCTAGCTGTCTCTTCACATGTTTGGAGACTGGCTCTCCACACTTGAAGTCACCATACAGTCAGGTGACATTCTGCACCCAATTGTAAGTCTGTATGCACTGGTAAAGCTCCAAGAATCAAGAGTTCTTTTCTTGATCCAATGTTGTTTCCTTTCCTAATGCTGATTGGCTCCTAATCCTATCCATCAGATAAGGTGATTACTTCTTTCACGGCTCACATGATGAATACAAGAACTTAAAGTATTATATATATAACTTTAATTAATACGTTATATTTAGTTTACAGTTTATTATCACAGAGGAAATCTAACTCTCAAATTCCTTTGATTGTTCAATATATCATTATAATATTGCATTCTTCTCTCATTGATTTAACTGCTTTTACTTTTCTTATAATTAGAAATTAATCTTTTTTTTCTAATCTTACAAAGTTATAATTAAATTTTATTTTACTATTTTAAAAGCACCAGTCTTTTAACATTCTATGATTCTTTTATAACTTAATTTTTATTTCCCTTTGCAATTTATATCTTTATATGTATGTGTATTTAAATATACACATACATATTAGTCTGACACAAGCGGATCCTATTTACACATATGGAAGCAAAATTATATTATATGCAGCTTTTAAGATTAATGGGTATTTTCCAGAGAGTACCAAACATGACCAATCCAGTTGAGGTATAGCCTGTCTTATCTTACAAAGTGTGACTTCAGTTTTTTTAAATAAATTATTTACTATATTTTAAAAATAATAAATAATAAAAAAAACTATAGAATGCAGGGTAAATTAAACATCATTCTCTTTTTTAATCATTACTATCTATTTTTAATTTTATAGACTTAAAAAAAAAGATTTTAATCTATAAACCAATTAAGCGAATGTAACGCTTGAATGTGAAGCTATAATAATATACAAGAATTAATATACGCTAAGCGCTTTCGAGGTGCTTTACCTCATATTCATAGCGATGCAGTAAGCTGCAAAATGTAAAAATGGAGTGGGAGAAGTGGTATGCAAAGCATATGGGCTAAATAGTCCAGCATTTAGAGATGTCGAAGCAGGTGTCGTGTCTATTGATAGAGTTGTTATTGTTATTGATGTAGTACGCTTCTCTGATCTTCCGCTTAATGTCGTTTTTCTCGATACAGACTATTTTAGGGTGGGAAGGTTCAAATAATTGTCCAGTCTTCTTGGAGTGTTCCAAAAATGTTGATGAGTTATCATTGTTTTTCATAGCTCTATTGTATGTGTATCTGTGTTGTGCTGTCCGGGTGATTGTGCCAGCCTTGGTTTCTCCAAAATAAATGGCGTGGCAACCGGGTTGTGGGCAAGTTATGCTGTAAACGACATGGGAGGTCTGAGAAGGTTCTATTTTGTCCTTGGAGTTATTGATGAGACGATTGGTGCAAGGGGGTGTATGAAAGCTGATTTTAAATTTATTGTCTAAAACTTTGATTAGTTGGTGGGAGATTTTAGGTATGTGGGGAAGAGTGATATATGGAAGTTTATTATATTTCTAATATTAATACAATTTTTGTAATTTTTAATAATAATAACATGCAAGGCTAAAACCTTTGACAGAAGCACCTCAAATGCTTATGTGACAACCAATTAGATGCAATAATAACTGCATGTGGAACTCTCAATTCAAGAACACAAGCCAGAACACGAGAAAAAAAAATGGGGCCTACCTTTTTCTATACTTAACTCTAGATAAATATTTTTCTTTGATTCTATGATACCCCCCCCCCCTTTTTAGCCATATATATCAGAAGCGCTAATAAACAACCTCAAAGTTGCTTATAATTTTACCTTTTTTATACCAAATCATTATTAAACTATTGGTTCTTAATTATTTGGATGCAGGTTTTATTACATTTTCAGACATATATATTTTTAGTAGCTTATTTAAGTTTCATTTGGTAATAAGTGGTCTTATGTGATAGTTACTATCCCTTCTATCATATTATTTCATTCTTTAGAAGCAATTCTCTTCATATAGCAGTACCATCTAGTGCAATCTATAGGAATCAATATCTAGTGTTTATTCAGATCCAAGGCTCCTTAGTGGTGACAGCCATAAGCTAAAAATTAGTCTGGGGATATTGACTGTATGAGTAGGCAATAGATAGGGATTTAAATGTGCAAACTTTCTGGTATCTATTGATTTTTATAGCTTGAACTAGATGACTTTACTATATATTGAAAGAGTATTCTTTATCTATCATCCTATTTCACCTACTACGTACCATAGTAATATCTTTTTTCACAGTTCAAACCTCCCAGTTCATGTATATAAGCCTACAATAATTTGTTTTAATCTGTAGGAGCATATATTTACATGTATGTGCATGTATTTGTATCTGCACACACATCTAATAATAATGTTAATGTTTGTATGCGTATAATGTATACACATTTATAATTTTAAAATTAATTTAAGTTGTGAACATCATTGTATGTGTGATAGCACACCTATGTATATATGCGAAGGGAACTATAATGTCATAGATTTAATAAACATTACAGATTTTCTAAATTCTTTCTAAATTATTTTTGTTATTTAATTTACAGAATCGATAGTATTCACATATAATTCTTAAATTAAGGGATGTCTGTCTTCTGTATATGCTAGAATGTTGACAGCTTAAATCTCTTCTTTTAAAAAAAAAAACAAAGGTTATAGATTTCTCAGAATTACTTTTCATTAAATGGTAATCTGAGAACCAAAATTTTAAAGATGTTTTTAAAAATAATGTTAAAAACAAAGTCATTAATTCGGTCCTGCTTGTCAATAACTACAGTTGGATCTTTTGTCTTTGCTAAAATTAATGTGGACCATTAATATTTAAGAATTGGAAACTAAAGATTGTAAATATCTTAACAGCTTGTGAGGGTAGAGGAGAAAGAATTAATAAAAAACACCCAAAATTTAGTCAACAAGGTTTATTCGTATACTTTTCCTGCAATGAGAACCATGGGCTAGAGCAACCACTGCACATCCCTTGCAGAGAATTGGTCCAGAATGGAGATGGAGTTTGAGACCTACAGCCTGCCAAGAAGACACCTGGACAAGCCAGCCTAATGGAGAATGCAGCATCAAGTGCCTCATCTAGAAGATCGGTAAATTTCTTCCCACAGAGCTCTATAAAATTAAACTAAACTATTAGAGTAATTCATAAATCTAAAGCTAGCTAAATGATGAGTGTTCAAATTAATAATTTATAGTAACTTTTAAAAGTAAATTATGTACTTCATTTTAATAATAATCTTTGTAAGGATCTTGCCTGCTTAATAAATATTATAATTGATAATTTTCTTAGCATAATAACTGTAATCAGTTATTATTATTATTTATCTATCTTTCTGATCTACAATAATGCCTATTTCTATTATATACATTGTTAATTTATCTATTTATGTTACGCCATTCAGAGCAGAGATTGATAATAATAATAATTTTGAAAAGTTGATTAGTTACTCTCACTCAGCTAATTTATGTTGCTGATTAGCACATCTATAAATCTCTGGTCTAAAAACCCCTACTCTTATATATATAATTAAGCTACTATGTTTTGGCTTATTGTTTATTACAGGTTTTCTTATTAAATGTCTATTTAGTTAGGTATGAGAGAATGATGTTTTAAAGCATGTTATAAGTAATTAGTTAATTTTAAGTCCCAAATATGCTTTACTTCCCCTTAGTTATTCTCATAAACTATACAGATTACTGGGCAAACTAGGTTGCTTGTAATTACCTCTTTTAGCATGATTTAAGTATGCTAATTTACAAACAGGCATATAATAGTTTCGCAGAATGAAACTATAGATTTTGCGCTTGATTAATGTTAATATTTATATTTAGAAAGCATTATGAATGTATCTTTATAAAGCATGCAGATGTAGTATATGCCTTGCTATTATATTTTTATTAAAATGGGCTTTGGTGTAAGGGCCACCTCATTATTCTTAGTTTGGACAGCTCTCTTTTAAAAATGGGATTTGGTTTTAAGAGCCACCTCATTATCTTAGTTTATAACTGGAACATGAGGGTCCAGATTGTTTTATAAGCTGCTCCAATTACCTGAACTAAATGTTCACTTATGTTAAGATAGCCAGTAGTACGGTCCATGGGAACCAAGTACTTGGTACTGAATCCCATGAGTAACCGGACATTCAGACCACATCTATTACTTATTTTATGTAACACCATAGTCTCAAAAGTTACATTACAAATTGCCAGTTTGCCCTCTGTAATATTATTCATTCAACATTGATTTGAACCTCCAACTTAGTTTATATTGTACAATCTGCATAAAGAGCACGTTGACTGCTCATTAAATAATAATAAGGTATTAGTTATATTAGTCATCATTCTTGTATGATTTAACTATTGGCAAACCTTGTAGGGATGACATACCATAGTTAAGGGATAAATAGACTGTGGAATAAAACTGTAATAAACATTTAATTGTAATAAATTTTTTAAAGTGCATAAATAGCTGAGAACTCGTTTTGAAATCCTCTCATCATTATAAGACACCTGTGTGTGTAAATCCCAATGCACTTTTATATTTATATTGTTTATCTTATATTTTATAATTAAATATTTTAAAACTCATAAATGTTTAGTGTGTTCTTCACAGTTCATTACCAAATCTTGTCCAAATCTATTCTTAATACAGTATTAGTTATTGATATATGCATTATCTAGCCAGCCATATGTGTGTGGGTTTACAAAGTTATTAGTAATTTAGTTAATATTTAAGTCTCTTGCTCCATCCTTTGCTACTACCAGCATGTGAATTAAGAAACTCCAAGTGTAGTCTCATATATGTCATTCATAGGGTAGTAAGTCATGGAGTGTTGCTGGAGGAGGTGAGGTGCGATCTGATTTGAGGCCTCAACCCCTCATCTAGATCAGCCTTGGTATAATTTGCCAGAACTCTCAGTTTTGTTGTGTGAATGTACAAATCTGACCATTACAATATAGAAAGTTGCTACTAATTTAATAGATTGTGCAAAGATAAGAAATGGTAGTCATATGATGTTTCAATGATTTTATATTGTTCTTTGTAGAACTCTTTCATAAATTTTATGTTGTTATCTCTTTCTTTAGTAATTAATGCCATTTTTTTCTTTTTATTGTTGAAATAATATCCATTCCAATAAAAAGATATTGTTTATATTTTTGAGACTTTTATTGTATTCCAATTCAGTTAGATTTTCTAAAATTCACTATTTATGCTTTTTAAACCATTAAACATCACATGATCACCATTTCTCATGCTTGCACATAACTGTTACTAAAACAGGCAAACCTATCCATACAGTAGTGCCACTCAGTGCCACCCAGAGTAATCAATGGGTGACTGCTGGAGGGTTGCATTAGATACTAAAATCTAGATGCAGTGCTCTCAGATACAAGGCTTCTCACTGATGAAGGCCACAAGCCAGAAACTAATATGGGGATATTGGATGAATAGACACTAGATGGGGATTTTATGCACAAGCCTTCTGGCATCTATTGATTACTTTGGCTGGCACTGAGTGGCCCTATTGTATGGAGAGTTTTGCCTGTTTTAATTTATGCTTTTTGTATCATTTTACAAAAATTCAAACATTCAATTGTGTTTTGAATGGATTATTTTAAGATATCTTCATATTCCTTGCCTTGTCTTAATTTAAAATTTATGGAAGAATTACTGCTTTTTTATATCAGCTATCTTTGTTGCAGTTTTTAATAATTAGTTATCTTTTTACTAAATTCACTTTTTAAAATATTTAATAAATAATTCATTATGTGAATTGTAGTATTTTAAATATTATTCAATTTTTTCTATGAATCCTAGTTTGCTGAGGAAAGTTCTAAAACTAGTTGAGATTAATAACTTTGAGTTTTTACAAATCAATTAAATATCTATTCACTGTATGTGGATTAGTTAAATTTGTTCTATAATCAGAATTTTTAATGCTTATTATTTATTTTATATCAATGTTATGTTCTATGAAAATCCCTACTTCTTTTTTACTCTCCTTAAATATAAAGTTATATCCTGGACTCACCTCCAATATGAGAATGAGTCTGCCCTCACCACTATCAAAAGTCTCACCATATTGCAATCATATTTTTGTTTTGAAAACAGTTCATTAACACTAATTAATTCACATTATCATAGTGATTATCCTTATACCAAATTAATAGGTGGATGGCTGTGTATATTGATTATGGGCCAGTTACTTAAAAAATTTAAGCCCACTAGGGCCTGATTATTCAAGTCATGTACATAATAAGCAGGTACCCTATATTGCTATGTTACACAAAGGAAATATCTTTTAGACTACTACAATCAAATAATTAATTAATTATGAGATCTTGGAATTTTCAAGCAAGCAGAAATAATAGGTTAAGCTTCAACCTAAGATCTTTAGCTGTCAAATCCCATCAATCTATAATTTTAATAAACTGCAAAGGGTTTTTTGACTAATAATTGAAAATGTATAAAAATTCTAAATGATCATGTGAAAATAAGTATATTTAATTAAAATTCAAAAAACTAAATGAAGAATATTATGATATATATCTGTCTGTTGTGTAAATGTTCAACACATTTAATCCAAATAAAATAATTAGTTTCAATTAACAATGAGCTTCTTTTTGATTACTACATATCATTTGAAAATTGGATGCTGTGAATTTTTTATTCGAGTTCCCATTCCTTCTTCTAAATACTTAATATAATAAGAAGAACAAATCTGCCACATTGTTATCATAATTTCCATCTTTTTTGCACCTAAATTTAAGAATTTGTGATCTCGTGTATTATCCCCCCCCCCAAATTCAAAGATTTTCATTAATCTGACCACCCTACTACTTTATAGGGTTTTTAAATTAATAAAATAAATACTAAACGTTTTTGTTTTCTAAATATTTCTTAATAAATCAATACTAATATATTGTAAATACTGAACTAAAGATGTAATTAAAAGGAATTTGAATACAAACTTAAGCTTCCTTCAGCTATCCGCTCCATCTTATATAATCAATACACATGCCCACACACAGGTAAATGATGTCCAGTGACTTGCAGTCAACATGGGTATGACAACAATATTGGCACCGATATGGGTTTGAGTATTCCATCATCAGATTTTTAATGGTATGAATGGCTGAAGAGTTGGAGGGTGGAGAAGATTGAAGTCTGTCCATTAAAGTTTGAAGATTTGTTATCTGAATATAAACTGAACACTGATTATATATGTGTGTGGGAGATGATTATCTGGACCAACTGATGAGTGCTGGTTAAGCACAAAATATATATATTGGAGATCATTGATCTTAGTTGCATGTGGGGTCATGTGTATTGGTTATATAAGATGGAAAGGATAGCTGAAGGAAGGTTAAGTCTGTATTCAAATCCCTTTAAATACTTCTTAGTGCAATATTAATTTGTGTGTCATCTTTCTACAATTGATTTCTAAATTCAGAAATTTTAATGGCCTAGAATGACTAGACCATGAAGAAGTAGTATAGTTAGAAGTTTTGGTATTCTGTGCAAACTTTCAAAAAAGGCCCTATTTATATTATACTTTTCAATAATTTATATATATATTCACATCACAAAAAGCTTCTGAGATTCAGGGGGAAAATATATTAATTTGGATTACTTCAGAAGAAGTACATTACTGCCAACGATCTTTTGCACATGCAAGCAAAAAGCAATTTAATAACCCCTAAATGTCAAAAACAAAAGAAGTCCAGCAGTATAAAATTTTACAATGCACTCCAACAATACTATATATATCAGCATGTTAATTATAAATAATGTTTATTTTCCGGATCCTGTTTTTCATACATTTACTTTTAAAATTATAGCCATTTCCCCCAAATATTCTTATTTCATAGAAAATATGTAGTATGCAACTTGTTTTAACTTAGACCCCTCTCCTATTTTAAATTGTTTTTGATTTTTTTTTCTATTGATAATAATCTGTTTTTCTCTTTTTAAATTTTTAAATTAAAATTGTCACCACCCATCCTCCATAAACTAAATATATACTATGGCTGATGGGTGTCAGTTACTCCATCAGTATTGAAAGTCTCTTATATGCAATTGCATTTTTTTATATAGTTAGCTCATCTATACTCATCTGACTAACTTAGATTAACTTGAAACCTTTACTTCCCAACTAGTAAAAGCAAAATACCTATTTACTGACCTCAATATAGATGGTTTGCTAATATGTCTATGAACAGACTACTTAAAAAAAATTCTCTGTGTGTATTTTGAATAAATTTGACAGTTCACTTAGTTGGACTTCAACTCCAACTTGTCATGTAGCAGGAAGATGTAGTAATTATAATTCTACAATGCTCTGGTGGAATCACCCAGAATATTATATCACTGTTGATTGTGAGTAAATATTGGTACTGTTTAAATGTTGACTCATTTTCTGTATTTTCATTATTGCCTATCTAACCTTGAACATTATTAGCTTTATTATCCAAGTAATACATAGTTAAAGTGCAGTTTGAAAGTTTTGATTGCAGTTTGAATTACAGTTAGTCTACTTTCAGAACAGGTTATATTTGGTTATTTAAATTTTTTTGAATTTATTTTATTTTCTGTAGTCAAGTCTCAATCTTTATTGCCTATAGAAACACATTATCCATAAAGCTGTATTTTCAATTTTATTTAATGGAGGTTACATTGACAACAGATTAAGATTGTTGATTGCTATTGATATTGTTTAAGTAATGACTGCTTTTCTCTCTCTCTCTCTCTCTATATATATATATATATCTCTCTCTCTCTCTGTCTCTCTCTCTCTCTCTCTCTCTCTCTCTCTCTCTCTCTATTTATATATATATGAGTGCAAAGATTGTTTGCAAAAATGCAAACATAGTGAAAAAGGTTAATCTGAGTTTTTATGCAGGTGGATATTTGCAATATGGTGAAGTTATGGGATACTTTGATAAACACACACAAAAAAGTGTAATGATTTTTCACCCTTACACAAGTTATTAAAAGTGGATACAACCAGTCTCTATGGTGGATGAAAGTAATGTGATGAAAGACATTGAGTTATCAAAATGGGCAAGGACATTCAATGTTTGATATTCTATGACATCTGTAGAATAAAGATTGACCATGAACTGATGATGGTATTGGTGGAAGGTTGTGATATGAAAGAAATAAGATGAGAAAAGCAAATTGAATATTTATGTTGACGAAAAGATAGCATTAGACCATGATAAACAAATGATTTACTACTCTCTTGTTCCAGAGTTCATAACTGGAGTTGGGCCAGAATCCATGAATGATAAGCTCTAAAGTTTTCATTGTATCATTGAAATCACGTAACGTATTTTTGCCATAAATGAGAGCATGCAAATGTATTAATTTTTCTAGACGCATTTAACGTTTTTCAATTGCAAACTAGTCTTTATTTTAGGAGTTTTTTCCTTTTTTAAAAAAATAAAAAATATTCTTTATATTTTCATTTTTATATGAATTTCCGTCCATCTATATGCTTTCTAAATTAAAATTTTAAAATATTTTTATATATATTTATTCCATATTTTCAAAATAACACACTTATTTTTTTGTTTTCTGAGGGATACTCTCTTGTTGCAATTACGGTATTTTATTTTTTGAAATTCCATCGACTGTATTCTTTCTAATTTATATGTTGTATCTAACATCACTGCCTTTCTTATTTTTTACATTTTCTTTCCACCAGCCTTAAATTCAGAGAGTGAAGTATTGCATTTTCGTTTAGAATTCTGACTGTCTCCCCACAGGAATAATAGTATTAACTATCAAAAGCAGGATATTAAAAACCGACTAAATCAAATATCACCCCAGACAAATTATTTTTTTCTAAATTAAAAACATCTGACTAATGTTATTTATTTTTTAATAACTTATTCTTCTTAAATGCCATTATTTCGTTTAAGGCTAAAGCAGACATAAATAGTCGTTACAGAGATACAGCAAAAGTGAAAACAATATCAGACTACTCTTATAGAGTAATGACGGTTTATTTTTCTCCCCTATTTTATTCTCTATCTAAGAATAGCGTAGTTTCTATTTCAATCAGTAGTTAAATAAGGTTGAATTATTTATAGATTAGTTACCGGAAAAAAAAAAACCCTAACACTTGTTTGGGATATTAAAAAAATCTTACAAGATTTGAGCTCCAGCTTATAGGTATAGCAAGGAAATACTTTCATCACTATACAGAAAGGCCTGTATATGATTAATGTTTGGCTTTATAAATGAATTTAGGCAAGGATTGAGAATAAAATAAGAATATTATATATTAAACAAAGTACTATGGGTTTCTTTGTATATAAAAAAAACGACCCCCCCCGATTCCAAGAGATTGTAAAAGACCTGAAAAGAGACCACATGTGAGATGGATGGATGAAATAAGAAGTGCACAGTAGTGATGTGGAGAAAAAAGGCTAGAAATAGGAGAAGATGGATTGAACTTGGAGAGAGACCTTCATCCTGCAATGGATTGATAATGGTTGACAATAATGATGACGACTATGGGTTTAGTAAATACGTAGATAAAAAAATGATGATATACACTATAAGATATATTTAAAACTTCCATTCCATCGCATCTTGAAATACATAAAGATACCTAAAAAAAGCGAAATAATGCTAAACATGCACTTCATGGATTCAGCATGAAATGCATCTTATGAATTGTTCATTTTTTCAGGTATCTTTTTTCATATATTTCTAGAATGTGTGAATAAAAGTTTTAAGTATATCTAAACATAGTACACATGATAAAATGAAAGATGAGATTAGATTAACGCTATCACGTGGTTATGTTGTTTTTTTTTTTTAAAAAGATATCTTAAGCTTTAGTATTAAGCTTTAGCTGAAATTAAAGTTTATATCTATTCCAAGAATAATATGATAATCTTTAGCTTAATAAATGATTAGTAATAATCGCTAATATATTTGTCTAAAAATAGATTGTGTCAAAGTTGTAAGTTCAGAAAGTTTGACACTTTTAATATTTAAAAGTATATCTGTTTAAACACATGAAAATCATTTATTTTTGTTCTTTCCATATTTTCCGTTCATCTATAAATTGACTGAATAATAGTGGTGACAGTCCAATCAATTTCAAAGTCAATGCAGATATAAGACTTAGGACAACAAAAATACATTGAAAGAGTTAGTTTGTAAAAGATATTTTAAAAAATGTATTGTTATAGATTTAGAGTTATTAAGCAAACTTTTTCTTCTATTTTAATTTTTGCTCTCTAATCTCTTATGGTTTTTTATAGACCACTTAAAATTCTTTTTAAAATATCCATTATTTTGCATTTTAAATTAAATATTTAATCCTACTTCTTTTCTTTTTTTTGATAATAGATTCTATCTCTTCACAGAATTTTTGTATTTAATATTCTTCCAGCCTACTTCTTGGGAAGTTTCAACTCCTCCCACTCTCCTTATCCTCTGCGCGCGCTCTCTCTCTCTTTTTAAAAAAATCTCTATATCTCTGGAAAATCTTTATAAGATTAACAAAGGAAGCATTTTACTAACTGCTTAAAAACCTTTTTCATTTCAATCCCAATTCTATAATTCCCTTCCTACTTTAATCCAATTATTTATATATAATCTTAGTCTAATCAATTTATTACTTATTTTAAACTTTCTATTGTAACCTTTGATTTAAAGTAAAATATTCTGAAAATAAACACTTCCTCCATATTGTTGACCATCTAAGGCATGATTATTTCCGAAAGCTCTTTACAACAATGTTTACATCTTTATTTTTCTACGACAAAAAATTTGCACTAAAGTGGGCTTTGAGCATTCTATCATCAGATTTTCAATGAAATGGAAGGCTGAAGAGTTGTGGGTTGGAATAGTTTGAAGCCTGTCCATTAAAGTATGAAGATTGGTTATCTTAATATAAAGCTGAGTACTGATTGTATAATGTGTGGAGATGGTAACCTGAACCAACTGATGAGTGCTGGTTTAGCACGAAATACGCATATTGGTGATTATTTATCTTTTCAACATGTGTGTGATCAGGTGGATCAGCAATATAAGATGGCACTGAGAATTGTGGGTTGTGTGAAAGTCTGTTCGAATCCTGCATATATTACATATATAAATGCAGGTGTTAGGACTGAACAATGTACTAACTTTTTATATAAATTATTTTTTTCAACTTGACTATAATTAATTGCTTGATATATATATTTTCTGTTAGTCTTTTTTTTTTTGCAGTTTATAGATCTAAAAGTATTCATTAATTTAATTCTGTGCAAAAACCATTTCTAAATCCTTTAATTTTTTTTTTGTTATTTATCTTTTGACAATGATTTTTATACCAAACTTTATAGTTTACCCTTCTGTAGATTTAAATTTTTTGTTTCTGTACAAATGCAAAATCCATATTTCTTCATTTTTTTTATATAAATAAATATTATTATTGTAAAACCAATAAAATATCACATGACTTACAGTAAATGGCATAGAATTAGGGGGGGGATTTATTGTTATTATTATTATTATTATGATGATGATGATGATGATGATGATGATGTCACACTAAGTCAAGAATATTATCTCTTAATAATCACATGACTAATTGTTTAGCTTTCAGAATATTCAAATCAGATTCAATATTGTGCTGATTAAAGTTTATCTATCTCATTGTGGAGTATCCATTTCTTCTTTAATTCCATTCTTTCTGAGCATTATGCATTTTTTAATGAACTAAATAATAACTAACATGATTAAAACAATATAGTGTCAGGTTAATCATTTGCTCTTCAGATGAGAGTTCAAATTTCATATAGTTAATATTTTCTGTTCTTTTTTGCTGGTTCACAAAGACTTTGCCAGCACTACAATGTCAAATTCTTTTTCTTTAGTGTCTAAAGTTGACCCTTATATTAATGTGCTGAGCACATTTTAGTGAAGTAATAAAATGGTATATTCAAAATTAAAGGTTATCAGATTTAAGTGAATATCACATGACTTTTCAAGCCATTCTTTTTTAAAGTCTAACTCTCATTTCCATAGAAAATATCATAGCTTGAAAGACAAAAGATAATTTTCTTGAGATAATGGAATGGCTTTATTGCTTGACAATTCATAAAAAGTTCAACCATCAGAAATGACAAAATCCCAGAGCCTGATATTCTACCACGACACTAACCACACAGGATTTGAGAAACTATGAATTTGTACACTTAGGCAGGAAATTGAAAAATAAATGAACTGGAAGAGAAATTATATATGAAAATGAATTGCAGTCAAAGTAAAAAAAAAAAAGATTTGATGAAATAAAAAAATAACTAATAAAAGATACATTATAATGAAGCATGAATAAATATTATAAAATATAATGTTGAAACAGTTAAAATGATAATTATTATAATTTTATTTAAAATCTCCACACCCATTCTTGAAAAAGTGAATTAAGACATCTGAAAAAGACAAAAAAATTTTGTACTTAAAACTTTGACACCATCCACTTCAAATAAAAAAAAAACATTAATGATTATTACTATTCATTTATTAGGCTAGAAATAATTAAGACTGAAAAACCGACTTGAAGAGCTGAGAAAATTTTCGCAAAGAGTATTACCAATCATAAGAAATAAAAATAGAAATTGTATGTATTGGATATGATAATATGTTCCATCATCTATCAGTAAATAGTGAATGAATAGAAAATTTTAAACTTTATTTAAAACTTTCAAATACAAACAACTTGTTAGTAATAACACACATATAGACGACATGGGCTGGCAATAACATTCTACTTTAGCCAGTTTTAGACATAATTTTTCATGTCTAAACTTCAACATAGTATCGGTCCATACCGAGCACTTAGTGCTTGCCTGAAGGTTTGTGATGATGGTGTATTAGATGTGATAATATTTGTGTGTTATTACTAACAAGTTGTTAGCATTTGAAAAGCTTAAATAAAGTTTAAAATTTTCTATACATTTAACATTTATCGATAGAAGATGGAAATAGTCCAACATATTATCAAATCTAATATACCATCATCAAAAACCTTCAGGTAAATTATATGTATTATTTTGTCTAGATTAGTTTATTTGGACAAGGTTGTCTTTTTAGAATTAATACCCTCTTCCCCTATCCCTCCCCATACTATACACCTGGATATGAATTATTTCAAGCACGTGATTTCGATAATGCATTACGTCATTTAGTACCGATGTTTGTTTGTTTTTACAAATTGTTGTTATTACAAAATTATTATTGGACAAGCTAATCTAAGCTAGTCTACGTCGACTTCTGGCGAAAAATACGAATGACAATTTTATGATCGCTATTAGAATCATGTTATGCATTGTATATTCTTACTAATTAAAAGATTAGAAAAAAGAGAAGAATCCTTTAATTAAATTAATAAATGATAATTCCTCTTAATCATTCTCACAATCTAAAAATTCATCTAATTTCAAGCTAATTGACTTCCGATAATTGATCAAACAAAGGTGATCTCTTGTTTATCTGTATTTAGAGTACGATATATCATTAAGGAAGTGTCCATAAATAGTATTTTGTGTATTGTCAAAATTGAATGTTGACAGTTTTAAAAAGCAATCATTCTGAATGGTAAAATTAATAAAAAGATAAAAAAATCAATATTAGAAGAATAGAAATTTTGAAAGAGTTAATACAAACAGATTTGTCAAAGGCAATCAACATCAATCATTTTCTTATCAGTAATACGTGGTTACTGCTAAACAGAAGTAAAAAGATAATTTTAATATTTGCTATTTGATTACCTGTTTATATAAAATTAAAAAATACAAAGAAGGAGGGGTGGTGAGGATTTATAAATTAGAACATTCATGTAAAGTAGTAGCATTTAAAGTAAATAAGATGTTTATAGAGGTAAAATGTATAAATAAAAATTATTTTTTGCATGATATATTATACAAATCAGAAATATACATATACAGCATATATATGTAATAATACCACAATATTTCAAAAATATAATATTAAGAAGCATTATTAATAAAACAATTTGAAGTCCAGAATTTTCACTTTTGTGGTCATAATCTCGGTTTCTCCTTTGCAACAGCAACCCTTTAAAATTTTAAACTATGAAAAATCAGAACTTACTGGCTTATTATTACCATTATTTTTAATCACCGTCGATCCACCTGTTGCAGGACAGTCTCTTTAAGATTAGACCCTTTTTCTTGATTCATAGCTTCTCTTTTTCACACCATTTCAGCAAATTTGCTTATTTTATTTATTCAACTTTCACGTCGTCTCTTTATAATCTCTTGAGATCCAGTTTAAGATGGCAATTGACCATCTATCGCCATATCTTCTAACAACATGTCTCTTTCTTCTTCATTTTTAGCTTCTTATTGTTTTTTTAAATTATGATAATGATACCTATTTATTCTCTTATTGGTTTATTTCATTTTCAATCAATTCTTGTTAGTAACAATGTATATCTCTGTATAGTTGATAATATATGACGAGTCAATACATTTTGGAGTTTTTAGTTCATAGCAAATGAAAGCATTTATTATAATATATATATTATTTTTTATGCAATTACAGCCCAAATACTTCTCAACTATGACTTAATAAAATTAAACAAGTACAAATTTAAAAGCATGAATTTATAAACGAAATAATTGTTTATAAATCAAAATTTGACTGAGTTTTTACATTTTACTTTATTTTTCAAAATAAAATATTTCGTGTACAATTTTTATTTTAAAGAAGAAAATACTCATTTATAATTAGAGGATTAAATGTCTATTTAATCTTTTATATTTGATTTTTAAACCATTTTCAATATTGTCAAAATATCAATATTATTATTTAATTTTTATTTTTAAATATTTATTTATGCGAGTTTTTGCATATGTTCATTTCTATTTTTCCATATTTAATCTTCAACTACATACATACATGTCAAGCATTGGTGGTCGAGAGGTCTGCGACAGCTGCTTTGCATGCAGTTATCCCGGAGTGAGCGGGTTCGCTTCCGGCTGATGCTATGACACATGAGAAAAAAAAACTATATACATACATTATGTTGCATGAGATTATTTTGTCTCTCTCTATATATATATAATCTATTATCATTATTTATTTACACTTTTATAAAAATTTATAGAAACTTATAGTCTTACATATGACAACATTTGATACAGAACAAACACAAGGAACACATATTTCTTTCACTCAAACTTGACATAATTAACTGACCAGAAAATCAGTAGAAATTACATCAGTATAGAAAATCATGTATCCTATAACAAGTTAGTTGATTTTTCACCAAAGTGTAGGTTTTTATATAAGTCTGAGTTCAAACCCCGCATATATTACATATATAAATGCAGGTTTAAGCCTGTACAATGTATAAAGGCATAAATAAATAACATTAGTAAATAACATATTTATGTGGTATCTTTAGAAATCATTTTATATTTTGTTAATAGTTAAGGTACCTAATTTTAAAAAAATCATGTGTATATGTGTGCATTTTATATCTTTTGGTAAAAAATATATAAAGTAAGTGAAACCTTAAGAAAAAAGAAGTAGATATTAATCAATGATTCAACTATAAATAACACTATATATTTCATTACAATGATAGATTGGCAGGCTCTGAAGCTCAAAGTCCACGGGCTGTGGCCAATTCTGCATTTCCAATGCTCAAACTTATGAACTTTCTAGCAATAAATTATTTAATTATTTATTTTATTTCTTTATTCAGCAGTAAACAAGTCTTTAAAGAAAATAAGCAATGTTTATAGATATGGATCATTTTGGAAAAAATAAATAATGAAGATACAAAAATGTTTCTATTCATTTTAATACCCTTGGGGACACTTAACTGAATGTCAAATATATAAACACCAATTAATACAGCATTAACAATAAACACCAATTAAAATGATACACTTTCCAAATATTTTATAATGAGCATGCTAATAGCTCTAAACAAGCTTTTGTGATAAATGCTGGAAGAGAATGCATTTAAAATTTCTATCTAGAATTATCCCTATCCCCAAACCAGTTTTGAGCTGATGGCTATAGGGTATTCAAAAATTAGATCTACAATACCAACTCAAGCACAGCATTTATCTAATACTTAATCATTAAGTAGAAAAGCTGAAATATTCAGACATCTATATGACTTCAAAACCAACTATACCTGGTTTGGGGTTAGGGATAATTCTAGACAGAGATCTTAAATGCCTTCTCTTCTAGCAGTTATTAGAAAAGCTTGTTTAGAGTTATTAGCATGCTTAAGTCATATGATATATGACTTGCTTTTCTTACTATTTCCAAATGTTGTTTATATCTTTTGTCTATTGTCAATTCTGTTTTGCAAACAAATAATGAATCAATTTTCATTTGCTTTTCTCAGTTTTTATAACAATAGCAAGCCTGACAAATGATATTAAACTGGGAAAAATTTTAATCTAAATGGTCTCACTCAGTAATAATTTAACTTCATGAGATGAAATTAATTTCTATTCACTTCAGTACTCTTGTAAATCAGTAACCAAGTGTCCTATTTGTAAATACCAATTATTAAGGTGTTAATAATATATAGATATTAGAATAATAAACTGTCTGAGTGCTGTTTATATATATATGTTCCAGTTTTTCTGTATGGAGAAATATATGTTAGGAGTAACAAGAAAGTAACAAAAGCAAAGTATATGGGTAACACAATAAACATGAATCATTGACTTGATTAAAATAACTAAAAAACTGAAATAGAAACAGAATTAATATATTATTGAAATCTTAAACCGGATCTCAAGAGATCGTAAAAAATCTAAAAAATGATCAGTGGAAGTTGGATGATATTTGTTGGCATGTTGTTAAGAAGAGAAGCTAAGGTTTGGAAAGACTGGTATTAAACTTGAGGATACCTTCATGTTGCACTGAATCTGTAATGGTTAAAATTCATGATGATAACTGATTCTAGTCTCACTTCAAAATGCATTTTAATCAAACAGTTTAAAACTTTTGATTATTATCAGAAATATCTTAGCATTGGCATCCATCTAATTCTTAGTAAAATTAATACAATAATAGTCAAAATTCAATGCTTATATGTATGTTTATATTATAATGAAGATTTTCATGGGTAAAAAATGTAAACATAGATTTTAGATTTGTTTTTGAAATGGATAGTGAATGTGGCTCAACAGTTGTTGTTAAACAATGACAGTAATACCTGCTGGTGATTTATCTTTTAATTATTTTATTCAATAGAATGGTAAATTTGCTATAGTAGATGGGATTGTACCCAGAACCAAAGATATATAATGATATATAATGATATGTGCCATAAATTTTGATTTGAATAAATATGAAAATTGAATAGTTAATAAAATTCAAATTAAAAAAAGATTCCATTTAAATATATAATAATAAAACCAACACTGTGATGATGATTTATAATTTAAAAATACAAGCCCCCCAAAAGTATTTTATTTATTTTTCAGTTTCCATAAAAATGAAACTCAAAATTACCAAACCTTCTAAAAAGTAAGTTTACTTTTGGAAAACTTTTAAAGGAAAGATCATCATCAATTATGAATTATTATCATCATCCCTGCATGCTTCTGGTGGATTGCATGATTTCTAAAGATTGTGAATACTAACTAGAATATTGGACATTAAAAATATTATTTGGAATGAGATACAAAGACAAACTAAATGGATTAATAATAAAAATTTTTTTTATATTAATAATGAATAAATAAAGTTTAAACCAATAAACACCACACGATCACCATTCTTTATGCTTACACAAGCTGTTTACACAGAGGCTAAACTCTGCATACAATAATGCCACTCAGTGCAAGCCAGAGTAATCAATGGATGCAATTAAGGTTTAAGGCATAAATCCCTATCTAGTGCCTACTTATCCAATATCCCCAGACTAGTTTCTAAGTGCAGTTCTTTCAGATCCAAGTCTCCTCACTGATGAAAATCACAAACTAGAAACTAGTCTGGAAATATTGGATGAGTAGGCACTAGATAGAAATTTTATGCACAAACCTTCTTGTAACCATTGATTACTCTGGCTTGTACTTAGTGGTGCTACTGTAGGGAGAGTTTAGCCTCTGTACTCACATTATTATCACATATCAAAATTTTAAATATCATTGTAATAAAACATATTTTTTAAAGTTAAGTTTAGGTTTAAGTCCTTATAGTATTTATAATAATAAAATATTACTAAGTTAAATATTGAAATAGTCACTAACCATGTTTTTCTACAGATTTAATAAATTTTAATTGCTTTCATTAATTGCTCTGAAGACAATACTTCTCCTACTCAGCATTAGTAATGTTAGAGAGTAAATACAACAGCACTGATAACATTATATAAGGTACAATATAAGTAGGTCTTGAGTAATTTATATGGCACTGTTCATTTTTTTCATTATGGTATTGTAGAGATAATACACAGGCTGATTTTGCAAACTTCAGTGTTAGTTTCTGGATCTGAATGCATTTTTCAGGTATTTAGCTGGAATGGTTTTTTCCACTACCCAAAGACACATTTTAGAAAGTTTTCTGATGGATAAAATCGTCATACTGGCTGTTGAACTAAAAAAACAGTCAGCAAAATACAGTTACAGTAGAAAAATGGTTTTAATCAGTGCAAAGTTGTTTCTCTTTTTAGCATTGGATCATTGGAACCATTCTTCTTAAATAGACTGGATTGAAATGCAAAGGAATGAAATGTGGAATGCCTATCTACTTGTTTCAGACCTATTTATCTTATTCAATGTTGTTCAACAACATAATTTTCAAACAGTGAATTCACAACCATCTATTTACAAGATTTGACTTTGTTTTTATACATCAACATGTTTTTTGAAAAACACGCTATGGAAACAAATTTACAAATCTCATGATTTGATACATAACTGAACAAATTATAATTTTCTACCCAAATATATGGAAAAAAAAAGATTTTCCCCTCTCCTTTATTTGCATTAGCTAACAGTTTAGGAAGAAAGAAAAATCATTGCCAACATTTAAATATAGTTTGATAATTTCTAAAATATTATTAATTCCAAAATGTTAATATTATATTTAGCTTTGCCATATAGTTTTACTATAAAAATGTGGAAAATTGTATTTAAAACTCAGTTCAGGAAAGGCAAACCAGAAAAGGTTCAAATTTAGATTTTTAGAAACTATGCATTTCAAATTCTTTTACATATTGAGTCTATTTTTCCTTCTTCCTTTACATTGCAATTTATCATTATTATTTTACATATTTCAAAGTAAATTTATAAAATATGACCAAATGCATACACCCCCCTCCCATTTTTTTAGACAGTTTACTCAAGTGACATGTATATATGCACACATATGCAAATGGAGTTTGTATATTTATTAGTCAGTTCATATAAGTTTTTTTTATTATTTTTTTTCTGCAGCTTTATAATACAACCAATCAGAATTGCATTGGATTTGTTATTCTTGCAAGTCCCCTTCCTTTAAAGACAACAGGATGATAACTTTACATTTCTCATTTATATTCTGACTACAAATCTTTTAACTTTTATTCATTTCTCTAATTATATTTTTTTTTGTATTTCAGTTCCACAAATAATATTTTACAGAATATATATGTTTATAATGTGGAGAGATTTGTTTGACATCATACACTATAAAGAATATATAGGATTTCAACTCTAGGAGCTATAAAAATTCCATCATATGATATTAAAGCATGTACATGAAGGATTATCTCAGATTGATTTTTGTTGAGCTACCCACAATACATCATAATAATATATAAGCCTTAATCTCTTTTGAGTCTTTATCATCATTGTCAACCATTATCTATCCACTATATGATAAAGGTCTTCCAAGTTCAATCCATCTTCTCCAATCTCTATTCTCTCTTTGCCATATCACTCCTTCACACTTCCTTATTTCATCCATCCATAGCACATGTGATCACTTTCTGGATCTTTTACAATCTCTTTGAATCCAGTTTAAGATTTTAACTGTCCATATATTATCAGCTCTTCTAGAAATATGTCCAGCCCAACTCCACATCAGTTTATTAATTATTTCAATGACATCAGTAACACTTGTTTGTTCTCTTATCCACGTATTTTATTTTCAATCTCTTCTTGTTACACTTAATATAAATCCCTACATATTTCTTTGAGTGGTTTGAAATCTGTATGTTGTTGTTCTTTTAAGTGTAAGAGGCTGTTAAATACCATTTGAAAAATAAGACTTGCTTCTTTTGAGTCTTATAGACTGCTAAATTCAACAAAATCTCAACTGCACTTTACTTCCTTTCAGCCTTACACCATTTTGGAAAAATAGATTGTGGCAGCACTTGAGACAATATATACTTCAAAACATCATATGATAACATAGTGTGTCACATACCCCATCAAATTCCAATACATCACTAAAAATAGAGTATATCTAAACAAACTTTAATAAGAAAATTTTTCATCACTCTTGCTTTCTAGCAATCTAGTAATTTTTCTTTTTGGTAATTTTAATGTCAGTTTCAGGATTGTCACATATTTTAACTCTTGAAAATATTATTTAATTTTATTTCTCCTTAAAACATTTTTCTTTTAATAGAGTCGGGATCAACAGAGAATAAGCCATCCTTTATTGTTCTGAAATCAAGTTTTACTTCTCTTCAGGTGAGATGATTTAAAAAAATTTAATAATTCTCTTCATTCTGGAGTTTGTTTACTTTTTTTTTCTCTATTTTTACCATTTTATTTTTCATTACACACATTAGCAGTGGTACTTTGACCATCTATCAAAGTTAATTCATTGTTTTAAATTCATCTGGATCTGACTGCATTTTCCGGGTATTTGGCTGGAGTGCATTTTTCTACTGCCTACCCACATATTGTAGAAATTTTTCTGCTAGATAAAATCATCATTCTGGCTATTAGACTAGATTATTGAAAAACAGTTAAAAAAAATAAAAAAATACAGCTATCTAGATGATCAGGTTAGTTTTAATCAGCAGTTATTCCTCTCCTAGGCAATATATCCCGTGACACTGCTTCTTAAATAAACTGAATTGGAATACAAAGCAACATGGAATGAAATGCTGGACTCAACTGGAATGCTTAATTACTTGTTTCAGACCTATTTATACCTATATGATGTTTTTCAACAACATGTTTTCCTAACAATGAATTCACCACCAACTAGTTGCAAGATTAGACTTGTTTTTAAACATCAACATGTTTTTCGAAAAACATGCAATGGAAACAAATTTACAAATATATCATGATTTGATTTTTTTCCCTCATGTGTCATAGCATTAGCCGGGAAGCAAACCCGCTGCTGTCGCTGACCTCTCGACCATCAATGCTTGATTTTCTACCCAAATATATGAAAGAAAAAATAGCTTTTTTTTTCTCCTTTATTTGAAGTAACTAACGATTTAGGAAGAAAGAAAAATCATTGCCGACATTTAAATATAGTTTGATAATTTCTAAAATATTATTAATTCCTAAGTTTAATATAGTTTTACTTCTCAATATTATGTAACAAAAAACACTTATTTATAATTGTTCTCGAAAACGTTAAGCCGATAAACTTTAATAATAATTTATATATTCTTCTTTATTAACAATTATAAAAAAGTTTAATATTATAATTCTGCCATACAGTTTTACTATAAAAATATGGGAATTTTTTATTTAAAACTCAGTTCAGGAAAGGCAAACCAGTAAAGGTTCAAATTTAGATTTTTAAAAATTATGCAATTCAAATTCTTTCGTTTATCGAGACTACTTTTTTTTCTTCCTTTACATTATTTCACATATTACAAAGTAAATTTAGAAAATATGACTGAATGCATAAATTAATATTTCTTTTAATTTTTTTAGGCAGTTTACTCAAGTGACATGTATTTACTTGCACATACGCAAATGGCAGTTTGTATATTTATTAGTCAGTTCATATGATTTTTTATTAAACATTTTTTTTCCTCTGCAACTTTTAAAATAACCACTCTGAGCTGCAACAGATAGTTACAATATCTTTATATTATAAGGAAGATTTTTACGACCAAAAATATCAATATAGATTTTAGATTTACTTGTGTATGGGTATTAGAGTTGGTTCAGTAGTTGTTGTTAAATAATGACAGTAATACCTGCTGGTGATTTATCTACTGATTATACTAATTTGATAATTTTTGTTTCTGATGATAATTTTTATAAACTGTTTCCACATCTTTATCTTTCTTATTGTATCCAAATCCATTTAATATTAAATTATCTAGGCTCTTTATTACTGTTTTGTAAAACAGTAATAAAGACCATAGATGATATAACATTTTCCCATATCAATGGAAACTTCTCTGCTCATTACATATATAAATATAATTGAGTTTTTTTTTTTTTTTTAGAATTTCAAGGGCCTCTTTGATAAAGTATGTCATATCTGAATGAAATTTATAACGTAACCACTAAAATTTAAAATATATAAAATTGATTTTTTAAAAAACTTTTCATTTGTTCTAGTACTGATCTGATATTGATAATACTCAAATAAGAAACCTTATAAACTCCACCAAGATTTTGTAAACACTATAAGTCTCAAGAAGTTACAAAATTTTGCCAATTTTTTGATGGGTCGTAAAAACTATAGTGCTTTAAGACACAACTAATTTTGTCAGCTTTTATTATAAATGATTTACCTTTTTCTTTTTAAACATTAATAATGAATAGATAATTTTGATTATAATTTTTAACACCGTATCCATTTTATATCCATATGATCATATTTTTTCAAGGATATGTTTAGCAGACAATAGAAATATTGTTTTGAAAAGAGATTTCGCTATTGGGGAACAGTTGTGCAAATTGATGTAGAAGAATGTTTTCAAGTATCTCTTGGAAGTATGGTTTTTTAAAAAAAGCAATCGTCGTTTGTTTTGATACAAAAACATAAAAAAAAAACAAGAGGATCCTCACTTTCTGTTTTTATAATAAAATTGATATATGGATGGAGGTTGTTAATGCAGGCAAAAATTTCAAAGAAATAAGAAATAAAATTTTAATTTTTATGTAAAATGAAATGGGGGGGAGGGGTATTAAATACACGGTCTTTGGACGAAAATGAGAATCAGATTAGAATAAGATTTCGGAAAAATATACGAGATCGCCATTATTAAATGATAAATTATTGAAAACCAACAAATTGTGGAAAAGATTAGCCATTTGAGATTTACTATACTACCAAATAAATTGTGAAATATTAATAGCCCCCCCCCCCACCTTTCTTTGCATTAAAGGACTACGTAATTTCATAGGATTATTTTTTTTTTTGTTCTAAATATCCTATTTCTAAACGAGTTTATACTGGTTTGTTTTATTATTTCCGGAGAATGAAACGGCAGAATTCGAAGTTTTATTATTATTAAAATTAGCGTTTGCAATTTTACCTTTTGCAATAAAGTTAATTTTTAACTTCGACTATTTTACAACTACATTTATATATATGTATAACATTGAAATAGGGTGAGAAAGTTATTTTTTAATGTTTTTTTTATCTTTTAGATAAAAAAAACAAAACAAACTAATATATTGAGAACGTTGAAAATAAAAGACGCGAAGACCAACCAGCGATAAGATAAATAATCTCAATCGTCACAAAAGCCAAAATGATGCTGAGAAAAAAAACAGGACATTCTGGAAAGCTGCCATCTAGTTGGCCTCCAAAAGTCGAGCATTGGTTTCATGGCCCTTAATCTAGAACAATTTTGTATCTTTAGTTGTAAATTAATATTTTTTTTTTAAATTATAAAACTGCATAAATGTATTATAAATATTAATTCATATGCCCTACTATTATTTACAAGTAGTTTATATTGTTTCTATTTATTATTAATATAAATGCATTTAAAAATTTAATTTAGCAATATTTTATTTCGAACAAATAATAGAAAATTTCCATTTTAATTGAAATAGTGATGTAAATTATTACTCTTTTGTTTTGTTCGCTTCCTATACATTTTATTTGTTATAAATTATGATATCAAAAGTCAGTTTATAATTTGTTTTGAAAATCATTACTTGGATTATTTTTAGTTTGCAATTTAGGAAGAATTATTTTTTTTAAAAAAAAGTCATTAAAAGAGGTCGCTAATTTTCTCAGTTTTCTAGTAAAAAAAGATGGCGGTCTTAACACGAATCGTGCGTGAGTTATCTGTGCAGCCATCAATACCGCTTCATGTCCTCAAACAAATACTTTAAACATTTTATTATTGATCATAATGAATACATCTATAAATTTTATGATAAATAAGGATAAAGTTGAATTACTACAAAATTTGAAACCTGGAATTGAAAGCTCGTTTAAAGTAATAATAACGCTAGGCAATGAAGGACCAGGGACGAGACGGGTTACTATATCCACTCCTACTGGAAATTCAAAGACAGTACAATCTGCAAAGGTATCTATATATGATTTATTATTAAAGTACACATTTTAATATTAATTCTAAATGATTATTTAATTTATTTTAAATATGTAACAAAGCGTGACATTTATTTAAAGACTTGCAACAATCTGATGAAACTAGGATATTAAAAAATATATATATCACGATCATTAATATATTTATTGTCAGCTTTCTGTTTACTTTTTTCTTGCTATATAATTTGAATACGTTAGGCTCGCTTAAAAATATCAAATTGAATGATTAAGTCCAAAGTAAGCTGTTGATATTTTAGTAATGTAGAAGTGTGTTTATAATTCTAAGTGATTAATGTATTTATTTCTTTTACGGATTTAATTATTTTAAATGAGAACAACTAATACGAATTTGGATTTAATCTTTTTTTTTTTTATTATCTCCATCTTGATAAGGATGTTGTCACTTTTAAATTTGCAAATCATTTATAAATCAATAACCCTGTCCTCAACCCTACATCCTGTTTGTTTTCACGATCGCAATAAATTGTTTTACCGAACAAAGTATTTGTTTAAGTGTATTTAAAATTTTTATTTATGTTTTATATAATTAAGTCTGTCATTTTAATTTATAATATATATACGTACACACACACACACACACACAAAACAAATAAATAAATTATTGAATCATCTTTATTTTATTTTGAAGATTTGACGAGAGTTAGAAAGCTACCGAAAATACTAACAATTATGGTCGTGCATTTTTTTATTGCTTGGTTATATCTTTTTTATTTATTTGGGGGATTCATTTAAGCCATTAAATTTGTTTTCATTCTCTCGCACAGGTCTATATTTATTCCTGAGACTGATACATTTAAGATTGCGAGGTAGAGCATTCAAACGACCATAACTTCTATGTAGGTGTGGTTTCGAAAAATTATCTGGGAAAAGTGTGCTCAATAAATTGATTTAATTGATAGATTTTGGTGAGTTCGTAGGAATATTTTTTCAATATGATGTTCGTACTTGTTTTGAATATTCGGCTTTCGTAGAAATATAAATAAAATGTATTGGAATACTTCGAATCATTTTTCTATTTGTTTTCATTTTACGCATACATATGTAGCAGTGTATTATGCAGGACTCGCAATAATATGCTGCAAACTTATTTGAAGTGTTTATTAAATCACATTTCGAAAATTTAGTCATAAAAAATTTAAATTTGCATACCCATACTTTTTGTATTATAAACTATTGTTTTATGAATTTAAACTGTAAATAGCAATGATGTTTATATTTTGATAACTAGTGAGCGCTCTAGTAATTGTTCCTACCGATGTTGCTATGAAATTTAAAATATTTTTGTGCATGTGAATATCTATACTCCTAAGAAAACTGATTTTCTTTTTTGTTTTGTTTAAATTATTGTAATATTATCGTTTATCTGAAAACATGCTTTTAAAAAAACACAGTCGCCCGTCATGCACGTGGCTGTTATTATTTTTAAATATTTCATTATTCGCGAATATTGTTGCCGCCACCGATAAATATTATATAGTCTGATAATCAGAATTCTGCTTACTGCGTCAATTCTTTGGGAATACTACTGTGTTTAATTCAAAATTATCATAAAACTTACTACAGTGTTTATTATTTTAATTAAATGCTGAAAGTATGCTTCTTTGCTTATATGTTGTTGTTTTTTCAATTGTTTAATCCCGCTTCTCCTTGCCTTAGAAGTCCCATTGTACAATTTTTTTTTTTTTTAAAAAATTGATCGTCAATAAAAGACCGAAAACCAACATTCGTTGATTAATTAAGAACACAAAATCCGGTAGCAGTTAAATCTTGTTTCCAATACTTGCATTTTGTAATATATAGTATATATTGTAATTGTAAAGAAGGGGCGTTGCATTATTGCCTTATTAGACAGAGTTTTACTTCGCTCACGGCTAATTTGCTCGCGTCACCAGTTTAAGGATATTTTTATGCCATGAAGACCGGATCTTATTTTTGAGGATTACTAACTTAATTCTTATTAATCATTCTAAGGTAAAAGTGCTTGACATTCGTATGGAAAAGTAATTTTTAAATTCTGTGATGAAATTGACAGCTATGAAGAAGGTAAGAATTACTTTGTAAAAAATTATGATAAAGGTTTAATTCAGAAATACTAATTTGTTTTAACACATTTATATCGCTTAATACATTTATGGTGTTAGAAAGATAGTCACGTGAAAATGAATTTCTTTCTTCTATACGTATATATTGTGAAAGGTTTGATTTTTGGACTCGATGAATATTAACTCGCTCTAAAAGATTGCACACGTCTGTGCTGTACGCACTAAGCCTAATTTAATTTGGTAATACTGTATATAATACAATAAAATAAATATTTACGTTTGAAGTTTTGTGAAACTTTTCTAATCTGAAATTAATTATTATAGATATAATATATTTTTCATAATTGATTAGTTTAAAATAAATAAACTAATGTAATTGCTTCATTGTTCGGAGGATTATTAAGAAGTTCGAACACCGGAAATACCCGAATTGGAACTGGCACTCTACCATTATAATAAACCACATAAGGGATTTTGATACTTCATTATAGCTTTTTAATTAATTTTGGAAGAAAATAATTTTGATAAAGTGTTGACCAAGCCCATTATTCAAGAGCCACTCAATTCTTATCTGAACATTTTATATTGTTCCATTTGTAGATGTTGTATAGATAATAACTTCTATATCCTTACAAAACATGCACCATTTTTATTTAATGCTTTAATTAAGTAGACAAGAAGGTTCGCTGAAACCAAATAATAAGATCTTCGAAAAAATAAAAATTGGCATTTTCATTTATTTTCACTAATCGTCTTCTAATGCCTCTTTGGAGTTTTTTAATACTTTAATTCATTTTTCCTTACTAGTGTTTTAATTCATTTCGGAAATATTAAAATAAATGTAAGATTTGAAATACAGGCATTCTTATGCCTGGAACTTAATTGTAAATATAGGGGATTTGAACTCAGACTTTCAAGCAACCTACAGCTATCCACACTATCTCATACTACTGATACACCTGACCACACACATGTAGAAATGATGAATAATCACCAATATATATATTTCGTGCTGAACCAGCCCTCATCATGGATACTGTCCTATACATGAGGGGTCAGAATGACTTGAGGTCAACATGGGCATAACAACAATATTGGCATCAGCATGGGATTTGGGTATTCTATCATCAGATTTTCAATGATATGGATGGCTGAAGAGTTGGAGGTTGGAGTAGATTAAAGCCTGTCCATTAAGCTATAAGATTTACTATCTTAATATGAACTGAGCACTGATTATATATATATATGAGGGAGATGATAATCTGAATCAACTGATGAATGCTGGTTCAGCATGAAATACGTATATTGGTGATTATTTATCTTATTACATATGTGTGGTTAGGTGTATCAGTAGTGTGGATAGTTGAAGGTTGCTTGAAAGTCTGAGTTCAAATCCCCTATATTTAAAATAAATGTAGTAAATTTCACATAAATTTTTTATTAGATGAAAGAATGAATATTGTTCATTAGCTCTGGAAATTAGTCTTTTATAAATTGTACTATAATATTTAAAAGTATGAAATATGAAAAGTGATAGGAAAAATTCATTCAAGTATTGTGTGTGTGTATATATATAAATTCAGTTCTTAGTTTATATTTTTTGAACCAAGTGTTGAATTTAAATATGGGTCTATTTCTTTAAAAATCAAACAAAAGCAAACAGGATAAAAAACTTTGCTATCTCCATATTCATGATCTTTGAGATCCATTATAATTGCAAACAGGATAAAAAACTTTGCTATCTCCATATTCATGATCTTTGAGATCCATTATAATTGTTTGAATAAAATACATTATGCACAGTTTTGTGAACATAATTACATTTTCAAATAATTATGTACAAGTACACAATTTATTATCTCATGATGTAGTGGTAGCATATCTGCATGTCATTCCTATAACTTGGATTTGAATTCAGGTTGAGTAAAATTTAATTTGTCTTAGATTCTTTTAAATAGTCTTAAGTCAAATGCTTTTTCAAACACTACTACCCACACACAAATTGTCAGATGGTAATGGGTTTGAGCATCCTTCTGTTTGTTTTTTATCCTTAATCTAAAAATAGCTAGATACTTTTTTATTGGTAAATATAGTTAAGTGAATTATCTATAGTATATCTATTAAAGGCTATTTTAGTTTTTTTTTTTTTTTTACATAAAAGATTGATGTGAACTTTTGCAAAGGCTTGGTTTAAAACTTTTTGGTTAAATATAAATAGATTTATTTTATATAATTAGAATATATAGCATTAATGTTTGTGTTTCTAATGCAAAGTAAATATAATTTTTAATAATTAACCGAATGTATTCTTGGTGTTGAATTCATAATTATGGCAAGCTAATTTTTATTATTATCAACAACCCTATTTTATATATATGTAAAGGTTTATTCCTTTATGTTCCATTGTGAAAAGCAACCAGCAAAGAGAGAAAAAGCAAAATAAATCAAACCTATTTATTGTAATTTTAAGCATGTTTCTAGAATAAATAAAAGATGACTTGAGAATTTTTGATGATTTCTGGACATTATCTGCCATTACATAGAAAAATATATTATTATGCTAGTTTTTGCCTTAAGAGCTTTTAATTCAGAACTATTTAATGCAAGCTCGAATAATCAGTTAAATACTATTATCTACTATCAGTTGGTTACTCAAACTTAGCATAAATTGTTCTGAAGTTGCTGCTTCTGTACATGTTGAAAGTAAATTGTAAGCAGAATATGGTTTTGTTTGATAAATATTAGTGGGTATTTTTATACATATTTAAATTTTTGTTTCTAAATAAAATAATTAGTCCCATGCTATTAGTTTCTAGTTATTTGATTTAGAAACTAAAATTTAAATGTTATTTGCATTGCCCTGCATTTGATGCATTAGCGGAGTAGCAATTGTTGGAGCTTAAAAGTCTGGATATCAAAACAGGCAAAACTCACTATATGTATTGCCACTCAGTGCAAGCTAGAGTAATCAGTGGATGCAAGAAGGCTTGTGCCTAAAATCTCCATGTAGTGCCTACTCATCCAATATCGCCAGACTAATTTCTGGCTTGGGTCTGTGAGGAGCCTTGGATCTGAGAGCACTGCACATAGATTTTAGGATCTACTGCAACCCTACAGCAGCCACCTTTTATCTCTACTTAATTACAAAACTATGAGTCTTAAATTGAAAATGCTATAATATTTTCAATCGAAGCTCAGTAGCTTATATAGTCATATAGGTCTGAACTCAATTCAGTACCTATACATTTTGATGTCTTTGGTTCTTTAATAACCATAGCCACCACTATCCTATTAGGCAGGATTGGTTTTAAGCCAATAAACATCACATGATTACCATTTCTTATGTTTGCTTATAACTGTTATTTAAACAGGCAAAACTCACTGATGGTGATCGTGTGATGTTTATTGGCTTAAAACCAATCCTGCCTAATAGGATAGTGGTGGCTATGGTTATTAAAAAATCAATTGACACCAAAATGTATAGGTACTGAACTGAGTTCAGACCTATATGACTATATAAGCTACTGAGCTTGGATTGAAAATATTATAGTGTTTTCAATTTAAGACTCATAGTTAAGTAGAGATAAAAGGTGGCTGCTGGAGGGCTGCATTAGATCCTAAGATCTAGGTACAGTGCTCTCAGATTCAAGGCCCCTCACTGACGAAGGCCACAAACCAGAAACTAGTCTGGGAATAATGAATGAGTAGGCACTAGATAGGGATTTTATGTACAAGCCTTCTGACATCCATTGATTACTCTAGCTTGCAGTGAGTGGCAATATGTATAGTGAGTTTTGCTTGTTTTAATAACAGTTATAAGCAAGCATAAGAAATGGTGATCATGTGATGTTTATTGTCTCTGGATATCAATGACACCTGTTGTTCTCTCATCCATACTTCTTCGAGCGATCTGAAGTTTGTTCTGTTGTGTTCAAGTCTCAGATTCATAAATAAAAACTAGTAAAACTTATCTATTAAAAAATTTTTTTTCCCAAGCATACAGACATATTTCCTTTCAATATTTATTTCTACCAAAAGCACTCCATCCAAATTTAATTATGATTAATTTCTCCATTATGTTTTTGTCTATATTAAAAATTTGATCCTTGTATTTGTAGCTAATAGTTTCTTCTAATTCATGATTATCAATCTTTATTTTCTTCTGAGAACTTTCATTTAATAGGTCTTTTTAGTGCTTATGTTTAGTCCATTTTCTTGTTTCAAATGACAGGTTTTGCAACATTTCCCAAAGTTCTGGCATTAGTTGCAAGAACGTCATTTGTGAAATCTAGACTTAAATAATCTTCGTTTACTTTTCTCTTCCTATTTGGTGCTGGAATTCTTCTTGTAAAATTGCTATAAAAAGTTTTGGAGATATGAGTCATAATATTATACATTCTTCTTATTGCTAATCCTCTTAGTATTAACGTATTATAATTCTTTGTAGAATTCTTAAACATTATTTGTGATGCCGTTCCTCTTTTTATTAATAGTTACACCTTTTTTTCCTCATTGGTGAAATAAACTTTTCTTTCAATATCAAGATATTGTTTTATAATTTTGAAATTTGTTTTCATCTATAGCTTTCATTCCAATTCATACTGATATTTTTTTAATAACAAATTGGCTAAAATGTTTCAAACATTAAATGGTTTATTATATGTGTTTATTTTTATTAAACATAACTGAGCATATTTTCGGTTTAGAAAACCAGAATCAGCACTCGTGAGTTGGCTAGATATGTTGCAATATTTATTGGTGAAGTTATATTTTTTTATATCTTTATTAACCTTTTTTCTATTATTTTACAGAACTCCAAATATTCAATTTCTTCTAAATTTGGATAATTATTTAATATTTCTTCTTTTTTTTTTTTTACATTATCTTAGTTAATAATTTATTGGTTAATTGTTGCCTTTTTGTATCAGTTATCTTTGTTGCAGTTAATAGTAGATACTACATTTTTCTCTCATTGATCTTCCATCTTCAAAGTCTGTCAATGTTTTAAGATGATTGGCTAGTTTTAATTTAAATTTATTGGAATAGTTCTGAAGATTAGGAATATCAATTTTTCATACAGCCTTTTTTAATCATTTTCATCTTTCTAGTCTTACGCATTCCCCCCCCCCCCTGAAAATTCCATTAACTCTGCATTCCTCTCTTACTTCTATCGCACCATAGCAAATTTACTCTCAACATTTTCATCTTTCAATTGCTTTCCAATCCTATCATTAAAGTTTCTTCAGTAATTTAAAGATGTTTGGCATGATCAAAAGAATTGTAAAACATTTTTGTAAAAATTCCTTATTTCTTTGTCATAATGATATCTGCATTTGATATCTTTTATTAAGTTGAAAATTAATCTAGCTCCTCTATCTGATATACATCAAACACTGTAATGTTATTGCTCTTTTTATTTATAATGAATCTAACTTCATTTGTACTTATAATATATGTTCATGTAGTAAAGTACAAACCCATTTTTCAAATCGTGTATCTCTTCATCTAAGTTCACAAAGTCTTGCAATATCCCATTTAATATTAGACAGTTATTTTTCCAATTTGTATAATTGTCCTTAGTTTAAAAATGATATTAGCGGATAAATAAAAAGTTTTCATCAAATGATAGATTGAATTTTCATCAGAGATTTTTAACACTCTTTCTTTGGCCGTCAACTGCTTTGGCTGATGATTTTACAGTCTCCTGGGAATGAAGGCCATAATTTAGTTTTGTCTATCATGATTATAAATATTTAATAACAATAATAATAAAGCATTCACATACCCAATCATCCTCAGACATATTCCAGTTAAGAAATATCAAGCGACTGAAAAAAAAAAGATTGTGGTGTTTCTTAGATTTAAACTCAGAAGTAAAAGTCAATATACTCAGCACACTGGTAGATGTATGTTGATGAATATCCCATCTATGTTAATTTACCATATGAATAATCACATAGTAATAATAGCTGCAACGACAAGAAGGAATGGAGTGGATATTAAAATTTACCCTGCTTAATTCCTTTAAAATCTCAAAGAGAAATCCAAGAGTTTCTTTTCTATTGAACTTCAAACTCATTTCTGCAGTCATACATTTATATATAGTTACATTACTCAAGTTTATAATAGATAATGTTAGAGTAAAGATATGAGAATTATTTATGGTATTAATACAATGGAAGAACTCAATTCATGTTGTGTTTATACATCTCAATTTAGAAGAAATTACTTTGTTTAAAAAATTTTGAAACAAATTACTAATCAAAGACCTTGTTTCTGTAATCACTGTAATTAGTTTTCCATTTTCTTTTAGTTGACTCATATTTACTGTATCATACTGGAGATTTCATTAACAATCCAAATGTGCCTTAAAATTAAGTATAAAAATTTATATTCATAGCATAAATTGGAAAAGTATAGTTGGGACTGTTAAAACTGCTTTACTGCAGTACATTTCTTGGAATAAAATCACTTTACTTACTATTTTCAATTATTATCAGTCCATTTGAAGATGAAGTCTATTCCAGTTTTCTGATCCATAACTTCTCCATATTACTCCAGAAAAATTTTCTATTTATCCAGCTCACATGCAATCTTTTTAGGTTTTAACATATAGAATAAAAGATTAGGACTTCATTGTCCATATATTGCTATTTATTCTAACAACTTGCCCATCCCTGCTTTTCAATTTCCTACATATATATATATATATCATTCAATCTTTTCTTATTAAATCGTAATATACGCTTCATATTTCTCCTTGTGATTTAAAGTTTTTGTGACTTAAATTTCAGCTCCATAAGTAAGCTGTAGCAGAACACATTAAAAAAAATTTTTTTTTTCAGACATTAAATTCCTTTTAGTAACATATAAACTTAATTCTGATTAATTTTAGCCATTATAATTTTTTTTAATAAATTACAATCAATGTTTTTTATTTATTTTTGTAAAGATTGGTTGGACATTCATTATCTTAGGCTTTTTAGTGTTTAGCTTTGGTTTTAATGTTAGTTTGGTTTTTTAATCTCATTGCTCTTGTAATATTTCCTGTGCAAAATATTTTCTGCAAAATTGCTATAAAATGATTTTGGGAGATGGAATCACACTGCTGTGCACTCATGTGAGTGTTAATTTTTTTTTATTAAAATTATATAGTCAAATCTTATATTTTTCAACTTTAATCATACAAAATTTCCTGTTTTCATAATCTACAAATCCATGCAAAAATGGCAGACATATCTTATTGTTGTTTTTTATTTATTAAATTCCTTTAATACTTGGCTATAATAATTTTCAAATCTAACTTGTTCCTTTGATTGGTTTGAGTTTAGTGTATTTTGTAGATAATTGTAATGATTTTAATAACATATATAATTGATAGATTTATTGATCAGTAATTTCCCTAATATTGTCTTTTTACTTTTCTTAACTATCATACTTTCATTCCTCTAGTCATAGAATGTATTCTTAGTCATTTTCTATGCAATTAATCCAACAATTTCTCTAATTCTTATATTTTTTAAAAAACATCTATCATTATTATTTTGTGGGATTTTTGTTTTTTAAATAGCTTTATTTAATAGTACATCTCATCTATTCTTTAAAGTATGGGACATTTCAATTAATGATGTTATTTGATGAATACTTTGTTTTCATGCCCTTCTTTGCTACTGTATGATTAGACTGTGAGCCTTTTTTTATTGATGCAATAACTATTCTTACAGTTGTCTTATGTTTTATTTATTTTGCATCTTTTCTCATTATTTCACTTTTTGTCATTGTTAACTTTTAATTTCATACTATATTGATGTATTAACACACTCCACTTCTCTCGCTCTCTCTTCATTTACTCATATAAATAAAGATACAATAAAAGACAAATGACTGCAAAGATGCATTTCATGCTGAACCAGCACTCATCAGTTGGCCCAGGTCATATTACAGAATTTAATATTTTTCAATCTTTTTTTTTCTTCCTGCATATAATTATTGGATAGTTATTTTTTTTTTTTGGTTTAGTTTTTAAGTAAAATTTTTTATGTAACTTAAATTCATTGGAATATTTCTGATGCTTAGTTATCACAGTCTATCTTTTTATATTTTTTCATTAATGGAGATCGTATTTATTACACGTGAAAATATGGTTCTCAACTTGTATACCTTAAAATGATAGTAACCCATTTATTTTAACTACTGTATTGACTAAAAATATATAAAGACGGAATAGAAGCTAGATTCTTAAATAGGATTTAAATAGAGAAATGCTTTAACCGTTATCATATGTACCTTTAATGTTCGTAATAGTCAAACAATGTAGTTTTTTGATTAAAACTATTTAAATGTATATTATGGCAAGTTTAATTACAAAGATAAATAGGAAAGAACGTAAATAAATTTAGAAAATAAAAATTTTTCTGTGATACTTTTCTTATATTGTGCTTTTTTAAAAAAATTTTATTAATGAAAGATTTGGATGCAATAGATTTCACCAATCTATGATTTTAAAACACACTTGCAGAATTTAATGAAGACAAGAAATAAGTAATTTCAGTCTTGGTATAGTGGTCAAGAATATACATATGATACAGATTTGAGATTTTTTCCATTTGTTAAATGGCAAAAAATATTTATTTGTTGGAAGATCTCTTTAGTAAGGTCTTCTATATGTTATCAAAAGAAATATTTCATTAGTTACAAGGATTCTATTTGGATTTTCCAGAATCTTTTTTATTTTCAATATTTTGACAGGACATGGATTTTTATAATTTACTGGATTTATATATATATATATAATTATTCACTTAGCACTGGATTTAATAATTTTGAGCTATTTATATTTTTATTATTGATTTAGATGATTGTACTGAAGTAAGTAGACTTCTCCCTGTTAGAGCTATCATCTCAAATGTTTCAAATTGAAACTGACATAGTTGTCAATTAACTTTTTAATAATTTAATTAATCATACAATAATAAACAATCTATTTCACTTATGGAGCTATGGTTTGATGTGTTTTGGAATTATAATTGTGTTAGACTTGCAACAGAACAGAAGTTTTTTAATAATTAACCTCTCTTCTAGAAAGATATTTTAATATTATCTTACCTAAAAGAATTGAATCAGCAAGATTCTTTTACAAAACATTTTCTAAGAAAAAATAATTCAGCATTAGATTTTAGATTAGACCACTTCCTCTTTGATCAATAATAACGATGAACAAAACACTCTCTACATAAATTGAAAAGAAATAATTGTATTTAAAAACATTCCAAGAATAGATTCTCTTTTCTACTATTAAAATATTGCATATACTTTAAATCCTTTATGGTTTCTTAGAATCTTTCAAGAGATCTGAAAACGTTTCATAATGATTGTTATATGTAATATCAAGAAATGCTCCATGGAATTCAAAGGTCATAGATTATAGTCCAGTTCTATCATTTTTTATGTTTGAATTACTTATAAACTTCTGAGCATTACACTCTTTATTTTATTAGTTTTTTCACCTGTTCTCATCAGATGCACCTACAATTTTTGAGAAGCTTTATCCCTATGATACATTGCTTCATAAATGTTTCTATTACAGTTGAATTATACATTTTAAAGACTCACTTAATTTAATCTAAGTATTTCTAGCAATCTGCTCTTGCTAGATATTTTCAGTTTAATTAATGTATGGTTTGATAGATTTACTCCATTTGTTCTCAGTTCTGCTACTGTTTTTTATTGTTCTAACTTGTTATCTTTAGTTTAAAATTCTTTACATCTTACATCAATTCAAAAACAAGAAATAAAACATTATCTTATTTTGTGATAATATTTTTAAATACCATAGAAATCTTAATTTTGAATTAAAAAAATATTTTCTTGTTGATATCTATGTGTAATCATTATAATGATTTATTATTTTTATTTTTAAATGCTTTAAGAAATAAATATTAAAAAATTCCGCCGTTTTAATGTTAATATAGCAAATGTAAGTTTATTTCATCCGAGCTCATGTAAATAATAGTTCTTTGGCAGATTTTCAGAAAGGTTTAGAAGTATAAAGAGAACATTGGACAAAGAAATTGGAGAGCTGTTGAGCTACTATATCAGTTAAAATTTATCATGCACACACACACACACAACAACAACAACATACAGATTAAAAAATAAAGGTAATTTAATAAGCAATAGCTAATGTGATCTTTCCAATGATCTAAAAAAAAATTATTTACTAAACATTATTTGCAACATTTTCTCTCCAATACTGTATAATTTTAACATAAATACAAGAAAATTATTAAACTAAGTCACAATTATCAGCCAAAATTAAATTACAAACCTACTACTAATAGTTTCCCTTCCAATGCAGATTTCTCAAGTGCAAAATGACATAACACAAAAGAAGTATATGCTATTTATCTTCCTATAATCTCGACTCATATCCAATTACAAAAGGTTTTACAATAATAATTTTTTTTAAAAATATCAATATATATTAACACCATCTTCATCAATTGTGGTCTTTTTTATATATATATATAACAAAATTTTGACAATTGAAATTATTTTTTGATTCAAATTGAGAAAAAAAACTTGATACACAAATTCTGTATCTCCTTGCTGACAATGAAATAGCTATGATATTTTCTGTTAATCAAAATATAATCAATTATTATTTTACATTTATTTGGATCCTTTCATGCCCATTTTCACATTGAATTTCTTTTCCAGACAATACATCTAGATTATATTTTCTCTCTTTTTTTTATTATTTCCATATTATCATACTTTTATATTTTAAAAATTTTCAAATTCTTGCATCAAAATCTTGGATGTCAATTCAAAAATGTTCAATCGGTACAAAATATTTCATTTATCCATAGAAAAATCTTTTACTTATTAAGAATACCAATTTCTTGAAGCATATACATAAATTCTCATTTTAAAAAGCTAATCTTCCTACTATGTCTAATATACCTTTAATCTCTTACAGTGGTGTTTCTTTCATCTTTTGCATGTAACAAATTTTATTAATCTGTATTTCCGCTATTTTTGTTTTTTATAATAAAGCATCGTGATAACTTTTATATTGTTTCATTATTTTCTCTCCAACTTCACTTTTAATATGTGATCATTCCATTTCCAATTCATGCAATTTTTTTACCTTTATAAAACTAATCTACGTTTGTAAGAGCCAAATATAAACCATGATCAGCATAGATACTGTAAGTCCAAAACTAACAAATTTTTAGCATCTGCCTTTAGTCACCAATTGCCGTTTTCCGTTGATTAATTTACAGCCTCTGAGGAATAAAGTTAATAATTGTCATAAGTATTGAATTGTACATTATTTGGTCAAGTAATTTGCATTTCTCTTGAGCAGAATGCAGTCAAAATCTTACGGTTGCTGTTTTGATTGCATCTAATTTATTTGGTGATATCATTGACTCATCCATATAAATGCATTTATTTATTTTGTCTTTCAAGAAAATCTATTGTTTTAGTCAATGACTGTGATAATCCAAAAAGGAAGGTTGTGTTTTTTTGGTCCAAAGCCCAAGAGATGAAAAGCATGCTAGATGATGAATAGCTAAGCTACATTTTATACTATTTCATCTTATTCAAACAGCCTTTGTAAAGGAAATTCAAAAAATAATATTAAAGAGTTTAGTGTTAGATATGGTAATAGTTAAACTTTTAATAAGACTCTTGGCAATTGTTGAATCTGTTCAGTCATTATAATAATTCTTCAGGTCATAAAATAATTTGCTCTGATATATCTGTTGTTGTAAATAAATTCTTATATTGAAATTACGTGTTAATGATATAATAGGCCATTAAAGTCTATAATATAGCTCTACAAATAAATTATATTAAGGAAATGGCAAACATTGACAAGCTATTTCTAGTAATGATTAATAAATGTTTTTTTTGCTCATGGTACCCTATTGTCAAATAATTTCAAGCTATCTCAAGCAGAGGATTTAAAAAACAAAAAGGTATTGTAAGAAGTTATTCCAATGTTATTTGACCAAAACATGCACATATAAGATTAGAATGTGAAAAAGCTGTAATTTCTATAATACGACATTAATATCACAATTTATATTTATATGGAATAATTCCAATAAGATTATTTTTTGTAAATGAAAATGGCAACAATTATCCAAGTGATCATTTGCAAGGCGCTACAAATTACTTGCATAAGAATTCATTTTCTGATATTTTTTAAGTTGACAAATTTAGGAAAAATCTTACAATAATTCAACAAAATTATTTTTAAATCACTTTATAAAGTCTTTTATTTAAAATGTATAGAAGATAATAATTCTTAAATGCTTCACCTAGGTAAATGTTATCAACAATTTGTATCCAACAGATTTATTTTATATGATGTATAAAATTTTTTTTACCAAGACTTGCAGAATCAAGGTAACATAATATTTTGACCAATTATCAAATATATTTAATCTGGGATGTATTTACAGCAGTTTATATATATTGATAGGTTTTGATATAACATATATGAGATTCAAGTGAAATTTTTTTTAGTTTAGAAACATTTGTAGAGAAGTTGAGTTAATATTTATTATGCATTACACAAAGATGACTTATTATTAAAAGTCTAATCAGTGTAATATTGTAGACAGTGACCAATTCTAATCATGTCAAATATTACAAGATTATAAAAAAATAAGATTAAAATGGGGGAATAATATTTAAACTCATATATTTTTAAAGTAATAATATGGATTGATTTAATTAAATGTTTTTCCTCACCAAATGATAGGCAAATTCTAGACAATTTTTTTAAATAATGTGAATATTTTTTGTTACAAGTGGATAGAAGAGAAAGAAAAGTATTGTTAATGTAAAGAATTTTTTTAGTCTCTCTTTTCATTAATTATTTAATAGTTTTAATGCTAAAAAAGTAATAGAATGAATATTTTCTTCTCCTTAGTAAGTTAGTGAACCATTTTAATTTGACCTTTTAAGAGATAAATTAGGTAAAGTTTTATATTTAATAATATTTTTTTTAAAAAAGAGAAAAGTTTTAACATTTTTTAAAAATTTTGTTTCAATTAATAACTTTTTTTCTTTTCTCTTTATCTCTCCAAAAGAAAAGGCAATGTTTTCCAAATCAGTGTAATTAACTGATTATCTTGTTTTCTTTTAACACAAGAGAAAAACACTTTAGACAATTTTTTATCTTTGACTTGTTTTGCAATTTTAATTTTGAATGAGGGAAAGAACCTTTTCTAAAAATAAACCCAATTGGTTGGATTTAAATTTAGTCAGATGGGAGATAGGATTCTTGGTTAAGCTGTTGAAGACAGTAGAAGTTATTCTTGACTCAACTATTGAAGGAAACAGTAGCAACAGTCAGTCTTGGTTAAACTATTGAAGTCAGCAGCAGCAAAGATTCCTGATTTAGGTGTTGAAGAAGACAAACAAAAGTTCAGTTGTGAAAAGCACACTACAGCTAAAAGAAGAGTTTTTAAAATGGAGTTAAAGAAAACCACATACTAATTTTTAACAATAAGCTGAACATCTTCAACTATGTAACCTTCACTGGAAAAACATAAAGGAGATTACCATTGAAGTAATTTGCAACAAGCCATCTCTATCAAAGAGAATGTCTTTTTCTGGGTTAGCCTGGCCTAGAAAATTATTAGAAAGAAATATGAAAAAATTCAACCTGTGTGAAACCTGAAAACATGGATAAATTTAACTGTATACATTGCCCTAGAAATAAGAAGGAAAAGATTGTTAAACTTAACAATAGAAGTAAACAGGAAAGCTGAAAATTGCAGTGATCAAAGAAGATTTAAAAAAAATAAAAATAAAATCATGGTAAAGTTATTTAATGTGCACATTATATCTTCTTTTATAGATAAAAAAATTAATAGAAATAATATCAAGGAATATATTTATTAATTTAACATTTTCTGTTGACACATGATTTGTTTATATACATTATTTTCCCTCCAAAATTCTGAAAATGGTTTTAGCTAATTTAAATTTTTTTTATCTTTATTGAAAGATTGTTTTCCAATTTTAACTATTGAAAAGGAAATCCTATTTAAGGTTAAGCTTAATTAATTGAATCATTAAGAATCAACAATAAGTTAAGGTTACACACTATAGGAAATTATATATATATATTTGATCAAGCTGTTTGAATTATTATATTGTGCCATTTTTAATTTTTTTAAAAAATTATTAACTAGTTAGTTTATTAAATAATTGTTTTAATATCTTTATTCCTCCAGTTATCTGTTTTATGAGTGATTTGATTTCATAATAGCTTAGTGTTTTAGGGATTTTTAAATTATTCCAATAAAGCTATTCAATTATAATAGATTAAACGTATAAATATTTATCTTTCTCTTATTCACAGTTGAGTCTTGTGATCTTGAGCTAACTCTAAAGGGCAAGAATTAGTTATATAGATACAGAAGTTTGGACATCTAGATAGTTCTATGAATGGCACAAAAGTATCATCTTCCAAGTCCATTACCTGCATTTTGTTTTTTTATATTAGAAATTAAGTTTGTAGTTGGCCTGTACACTCGTGGTACCATATGGCCAGAGTATTGATGGTGATCAGCATGTATAAGTATCCCAGCATTATTTTTTTTTATTATGAGTGAGGTGCATCCAGTTGATTGTTGTATAAGATGCCCTAAGTTTGGTAATGGCTAGATAAATAGCCTGTTTCATAGGGTAACTCTTAGATCCAGTCACAAAGGTTGACTGTTGAGTGCTGATGAGTTGTTGATTTAATTATTATTGTTTAATGCTAGATAATTTATAGTTTATTGGTATAATTACTTATTGTTAGTCTACACTGAGTCTCCTGCTTCTTATCTCTTCAAATTTCTTTATTCTATATTTGCTCATTGTCCTGATTCTTTCATTCTTTCTCCATATATACTAGATTCATGTGAAACTTTCTTTAGTTTAGAAACATTTGTAGAGAAGTTCATGCTTTACGCAAAGATGACTTATATGATTAAAAGTCTAGTCAGTGAACAAGAATAATGAATCTTAAAATACATTTCTTTAATATATAAAGTGTTTGACTTATGCTAATTTTATTTGTGATTAAATGAAATTGTATATTTGGAATTATAAATAATCCTTAATAATGTGAATCATATACTCAACATTTTTTAACACAATAAAAAATATAAATTTTTAATGTATCAATAAGGTATTCTGTCTACAAGAGTGGTATAATTATTTAGAAATAGATACACTGTAGAAACTTAAAATTAGCTTGGTTCAACAAATTTTATTTATTTTTTGCAAGGTATTCTGTTTTACACAAATAATTCATCTTGTAGTTATAAATTATCAACTTGGAATATAGTGGTGGTAATATCAGGATGCAGCATTATTTGTATAAATACATATACAGGTTGGACAAAATAAGGAAAACTTCATATTATGATCATAATTTTGAAAGTATGCAGAGCAGAGATTTTAAATTCATACCAATATAGCATTTTTTTTTTTTTTTACAGATAGAATTGTAAAGAGTTGGGTTTATTTGTCAGAAAATTAGTATTCAGTTTCATAAATTGAGAAATAGTATCAGATCCAAGCTTTAAAGGGATCAGATTGTTAGTGCCAATTAAAACATTGGTTTCAAATAAATGATCTATTTAATGTTTCCAGATTGACATTCTGTAGGACGATGTTTGCTGGAAACTTTTGAGAATCACTTGTGGTCAGAAATCAATGTCAATTGAAAAGGACTTATGAATATTATGGATTGTAGCAAAAAAAATTTTAAAAAGACAAAAAAAAAAATCACTGTAAAATGATGCATTATGAATTTCACACACAGAATATTTATTGTATGCTAGAAGTTTAATAGAACAGATGCATGACCACAAGTTTCTTTGAAAGGGCATATCAGTCAATGAAAGGAGAATACTTCCATATGCCATAGCATTGGCCGGGAGGCGAACCCGCAACAACCGTCTGCAACCAACTACTTGCTTGCAAGGTGGCTGCGCTGACCTCTGGGCTAACGCTTGACAAAAGGAGAATACTTGGTGTTGGATATACTGTAAACTTTAATTTAGTATTTTTTTGTTTTTTCAAATTTCTTGTTCTATAAGTGAAAGGCTAATGGTGTTAAAACTCATCGTGCTCAATGGCATTTGTGCCCATTTTATTAGTGCCTATGCTCCAATTTTAGATTCGGAGAATTCAGAGAAGGAAAATTTTTATTATCATAATACCTTTAAATGATCAATTTTTTTATTCCTGGAAACTTTAATGCATATATTGGTACAAATAGTAGTCTTTGACTAAAAAGTATTGGAAGTATGTTCAGATAGTTAGTTATTACTGAATTTCTGCCAACACTGATTATTACAAACATTCAAAACAATGGCGTTTAATAGATTATGTTATAGATAGGCGACAGAATACAAGAGAAGTTCACATTATATAATCAATTATAAGCTCGGATTGTTGAACAAATCATAGATTACTATGCTCCAGGATTAAAATGATTTTGACATATTAAAAAATATTATTCCATTTACATTTACAAAAAAATTGATATTTGTTCTTTAGAAGAATTTACTGTAAATACTAAATTTCAACAGCTATTAAACACTAAAATTGCCAATTTGGATCTTCATGTTTATCATATTACTGAAGTATGGTATTCTTTTATGAAATGTATTGTGGATATAAATAAATCATGATTGGTTTTCTGAAAATGATCTTATTAATGATTTGAATAAGAAGAAATTTTCTACTTGTCAGATAATAAATTAAATGTGGAGTTTTATAATAAATATAGATTTTTAAAGCAAATGGTATCACAATTCTTTTCGATGACAATGATATTTTGAACAGGTGGAAATAGTATTTTGATTATCTTTTGAATAATGATATAAAAATTGAAGTAATGACTTTTAATGATGCATTTATTTTATCTATTCATTTATATTTGACGAAGTTATCCATCTTAGTGAAATTAAAATAGCTCTTTATCATTTTAAAAATGGAAAGACTGCATTTCCTGATGAAATATCTGGAGAAATTTTAAAATGTAGTGATGATATGTTAACTTCAAAATATTAATTTTTTTAAGAAATATATGAGCCAATGAGATGTGCTGACTATTCTATTGTTCCAATTTTTCAAAATAAATGGAAGGGAGAAGATTGCAATAAAAGGTACTTTCAAGGATTTTGATGAAAAGGTCATTTCCAATCTTAGATGAATGCTTACCAGAGATTCATTGTGGTTTTAGAGAGTTACGAAGTACCATAGACATGATTTTTTTTGTCACCAGAAAAATGTAAGAAAGGTATCGTGAACGAAAAAAGTGATTTACATATGGCTTTTATTGATTTGGTCAAGGCATTTGACTCATTTAATCAAATAGATCTATGACATTGTTTGAAATTAGTTGATTATTTTCAAAATTTATTCACATACAAACTTCTAAACTACATAATGGATGGAATAAGGGGAACTGTTATTATTAACAGGTTGAAAATTGAGGCATTTGAAATGAAAACTGGTGTTAAACAGGAAAATTTGCTTGTTCCACATTGTTTTCAATTTTTATGACAGTAGTCTTTGGAATTGTCTACAAGTGGCTTGATCTAAGGGAACAAAATACAATACAGGTTTGATGATAAATTTTTAATTTGAATGAATTAAAAGTAAAAACAAGAACTTCTTGATTTCTGGATTTACAATATACTAATGATTATGCTATTTTTATCAGTTCAAAAGATGATATAACTTAATATTTTGAATGCAACATATAAAGACTTTGATATAAAAATTAATTTAAAAAAAACTTGAGTTCTTTATCAACCAATAATGGCAGAAAATCATTGGCAACCTTGAGTTTGAATGATTATCAATTTAAAATGTAAACCAATTTAAATATCTTGGTAGTTTTATAAATAGAAAAGTTGACTTAAATGCTGAGATCCTGCATTGACTCCAATGTTCTACTACTGTTTTTAACAAAATAAAGGATGGAGTATATTATTACAGGGAAGTAACTATTGCAACTAAGTTAGCTGTATATGGAACTAAATTGTTTTACTTAATTTATTGTATGGACACTCTAACAATGTGATGTAAAGACGTTAGAAACATTTTCTTTAGATTGCTCTATAAAATTTTAAAAATATAATGGCAAGAACCTAAAAACAATCAATATGATTTTCAACTTACTGGATTTGATATTTTGGAGTTTGTTATTGTCAAAACACTCCTTCATTGGATTAGACATATAAAACAAATGAACAATGCAAGATTTTCGAAAGGGTGTTGGAGTTTGTTATTGTCAAAACACTCCTTCATTGGATTAGACATATAAAACAAATGAACAATGCAAGATTTTCGAAAGGGTGTTTGTGGTGAACTTGAACATGGTTTTCATGAGAGGGATAGATCCAGCCTACGGGATGAGGATTATCTTAAATTTGGTCTAAAATGCACTATTGATTGTTTCCATAGGGAAGATGTGACAGAGAATGGAATACATTAGAAAGGTACAATTATATACGGAGTTGAAGTATTTCAGAAAGAAAAGATTTTTGCTGAAGAAATTAAAACAGCATCACAAAATATCAAACAAACAGAAAAATGGACTAGGGTGTTTTATATGTGGACAAATTTTTGGTTCACATATTAGTTTATTTAGTTATTGTAAAACTCATTTCTAGAGAAGTTTTTTTTTTCTTCTTGGAGTTGGAATCACCAAACTCATTTAACAGTGGCTGCTACATGTATGTATGCTATTTTAAATTTAGTTATTGGTTTAGAATATGAATGCTTCCATAAAAATATAGTAGTGTTATAAGAACTGACAGAGGATTAATGGAATGGTCCTTATTCTCATATAGTTGGACAGATTATTTAATGTTTTTTTCAATCATTAATAGAAATGTATGTAATTATAAAAAAAAAAAAGCCTTTTAAATAAAACTGTCTTATCCCAACTATGAAAAACCTTTATGTTATTTAAGTCTGAATAATCTCGTCTGTAATATATCTTATGGTTTAATCATTAATCTGCGTGTGCACATCATGGCCATAGTCTATATGAATCTTTTGTATTGATAAGTTTCATCTTATTCTACAAAGATTTCCTGACAATCGTTATCTTCCAAGATGATAAGATTCCAATTACAGTCCACATAGTTAAGTATTAAGAAATATGTGGATGATATTACACATTTCTCACAACTTTCATAAGATCGCCTTATTTTTTTGAACTATTCTTGAATTTTGATTGAAAAATTGATACCTTCCATTGATATCTCTCGGAGAACTTTTTTTTTATTCTATGAGGAATATCTTTACATTCTCCCAATTACTGGCCAAATATTATTTAATTTCATCCTATTTAAAATACAAGCAGAAATTGGTCAATCAGAAACTAGTCAGATATAAATGTAACTGCCATTTCCATTCAGTACCCATTGTTTATTTAAGCTTATAATAGATGGCTCTGGAGTAGATAAAGTGAATTTATTTTTATCCTATCCACCCCCTGTTTATAACCCAGTATAATATATTTGTACATTTCTATAGAAAATGACATAGTTCCTTTATATTCATTTACATACGTATATTCAATGTTACGTGTAAAAGTAGTATGCATATTTGAAGGATATAATTGCTACTAAGTTGCTGTATATATATATTTAAAAGCACTTCAATTAATATTAAATTTGGATATAATTATCAATGCTATATTGATAATTGTTACTAAGTAATAAATGTAATCACTTATTTGATTTTATATCTATAAATTTAAACTCTATATATCTGCAGTTACATATGACTTATTTTTCTGATGTCATATCAATAAGGCTTAAGTATTACCCTATTAAATAGTAAATGTATTTTCCTGTTGCCTTCATAGTCATTAAAATACTACAACTACAATTTAAGTGCAACAATGGAAATTATAATTTAGGTTAGTCGGAACTAGGCCAGAAGTAGTGCAGGAAGTTAACTGCCAGCTTAATCATACATTTTAAAATTAAAATGAGGGTGAATAAAATTGGAAACATCCTGATTTAAGAGTTGTCCTTATTAATGAATCTTCTATTGTGAATGGAGATTCTATTTATAAAATTAAAGGTTATTTATTATTTTTTTCCTCTTCAGAATATAAACTCAAAACTTGAGTAGTTGTTTAAAATAAATAATTGCAAGTTGCCAAACTAGAAAGAATGAGTGTAGTTTTTATTTTTTATTTTAAATACAAACTAGGTTTAGACATTCATGCAGGCAATAGTGTGCTAGTATATACTGTGAGCAAACAGTATTATATCATCATCATCATCATCAACCATTATCAATCCACTGCAGGATGAAGGTCTCTCCAAGTTTAATCCATCTTCTCCGATCTTTAGCTTCTCTTTTCCACAACACCCCTGCACATTTTCTTATTTCATCCATCCATCTCACATGTGGTCTCTTTCTGGGTCTTTTACAATCTCTTGGAATCCAGTTTAAAATTTCAATTGTCCATCTATTATCATTTCTTCTAGCAATATGTCCAGCCCAACTCCATTTCAATCTTTTATTTTTTTCAATAAGGTCAGTAACACCTGTTTGTTGTCTTACCCATACATTGCGTTTTCGATCTCTTCTTGTTACTCCCAACATACATCTCTTCATACTCCTTTGAGTGGTCTGAAGTCTCTGTATTGCTCTTCTGTTAAGTGTCCAAGTCTCAGATCCATAAGTAAGAACTGGTAAAATACATTTGTTAAAAACCATTCTTTTCAAACACATAGGCATATTTCCTTTTAGTATCAAGTTATTTCTACCAAAAGCACTCCAAACAAGTTTAATTCTATGATTAATTTCCTCCATTATGTTTCCATCTGTATTAATAATCTGACCTAGGTATTTGTAACTGTTAACTTCTTCTAATTCTTCATAATCAATCTTTATTTTCATATTTTGAGCAAATCGATTAAACATTACTTTAGTCTTTTTAACATTTATCTTTAGTCCTGCTTTTCTACTTTCATCTGCTAACTCCTGCAACATTTCCTGCAGCTCTGAAGCATTATTTGCAAAAACAACTACATCATCTGCAAAATCTAAATGACTTAAATACTCTCCATTTACTTTCATTCCTTTAGTTTCCCATTTTAATCCACAAAATACTTCTTGCAGCACTGCTGTAAAAAGTTTTGGAGATATGGAGTCACCTTGCCTTACACCTTTCTCAATGTTGATTTTTCCAGTATCATTATGTAATCTAATTGTTGCTGTTGCATTTTTATAAATATTCTTTAAAATATGACAATATCCTGGATCTATACCTTGATGATCCAATGCTTTAATCACTGAAGAAAATAGAATCGAATGCCTTTTCATAATCTACAAATCCAAAACATAATGACAACTCATATTCATTTGTCCTTTCTATGACTTCTCTCAATACCTGGATATGATCTATTGTACTAAAACCACTTTTAAATCCAGCTTGTTCTCTTGGTTGGTGGAAATCCAAAGTTCTCTGTAGACAAGTTGTAATTATCTTGGTAAAAATTTTATATAAAACTGATAAAAGGCTGACAGGTCTGTAATTTCTAATATCTTCTTTATCACCTTTTTTAAATATTAATATTATTACTGCATTCTTCCAATCTTCCAGTACATCTTTATCATTTAGACATTTGGTATATAACTTTGCTAAAATTGTTTCTATTTCTTCACCTCCTTCTTTTAATATATGAATTATAATTCCATCATTTCCTGGAGCCTTTCCTTTCTTCATACATTTAATTGCATGTCTCACTTCTTCATTTAAAATTCTGGGCAATTCAGAAGATGTAATAGATATAGGAGGTACTTGTTCTTTATTACTATATAATTCTTGATAAAAATCTTCTACCAATTTCATGATGTCATCTCTCTTTTTAGTAATAATTCCATCTTTTTTTCTTATTGCAGATATAAATTTCCTACCAATACCAAAATGTTGTTTAACATTCTTGAGACTTTTATTTTCTTCTACAGCTTTCCTTGCTATTTCACAGTTATACTTTCTTATATCATTTTCAACTTACTTAAGTATGATCTCTTGTAAACCACTGAACATCACATGATCACCATTTTCTCTATGCTTGCTCATAACTGTTATTAAACAGGCAAATTCTGGCATCCATTGATTACTCTGGCTTGCACTAGGTGGCACTACTGTATGATCTCTTCTAGTTTCTTTTAAGCATTATAGTCTGGGAGCTTTCTAACAGTGCATGCTTTTTGCTTTCATCCATCCATCTTGTATAGCTTTTAACTTTCTGGACCCTTGTTCAAAATTTAAATCTATATATAATTTTAAACTATTATTATTTTATAGCTTTAGGTTTTGTTTCTCTCATTTTACCTTTCCTCCTCCTCAAGTATTTTTTTTTCAGTCATGACTTCTGATGATCGCACATAATTTATTGATGAAAATGATTTTTATCTTAAGTATCTTAAGTTTTGCTAGTAATGCTTAAATATTCTTTTTTAATGTTTCGTTGCTTTAATCATTTAGACTACAATAATCAGCCATTTTCAGCATTGATTTAGGGGTTATTAAATCAATGCTTGCTCTAATGGCTATTAATAAAGAGTGATTGCCACTCTCTAGTGTACTTTATAAGGGCATCCATCTATACAAGACTTGCACAACATGTTTATGCATACAATAAGGCTTTGGCGGATCCATCCCACCCATCTATTTTTGCGCAGCACGCAGCTTCTATGGGACACCAGTGCAGGCCAGACAAGCCTCGCGTTGTGTGCAGAGAGCAGCATGAGTTGTGAAGGAGAGTTAAAGCTGTATGTTATATCATCTCTGATGTCCATGCCATGAATAAAAAGGAAACATTTTATGCCATCTCTAGGAAGTGGTAGATCCAGGTCAATGAAGATCTAGTCCATCCTTATTTGCATATCTAGTCCACCCTAATTTGCATAGTTTATTCCAGCTACTTCTTGAAAACGAAGGCTTAGACCTTTGAAAGCGCTTGAGTAAATTGATAAAAATTTGTCATTCGTTTGAGACAGTGATTATATATTTTAGTTTATATTTAATTTATACGTGTGTATTTGTATTAACACAAATATAGAGTTTACAAATAAGCTATGAGTAATGCTTTATCAATGAAACCCCCATATAAATTTCACTCTTGATTTATTTTTAATAATGATTCTTTTTAAAAAATTTTTTTTAACAAGACAACATTTACTATTGATGGTTTATTTGTATTTATAAATGTATTATAAGATAGAAATAAATATCCATTATGTTATTTTTTGATATAAGTAAATAACAACAAATATTGTATTATTTAAGGAAAATAAAACTTTCAACAAAGGTTTATTGTTCACTTCTGTGTAATTATATATTATTATAAATGTTTATATCATTATTAGATTTTGTAAACTTTTATGATGATATATGTTACTTTGAGATGGACATGGATACAGGGCTAAAAGAAGTTACAATGCTATATTAAGTTTTCCTGCTTTGTTTACATACTTGTAAATTTATTGATTTCATTTTTTTTTCTTCCAAAATTTATTCTGAGCTTTACTTTTCTGTTACTCTTGATGAGACTTAAATTGCATCTAGGATTATCAAATCCAGCTGGTTTTATTATTGGATCTGGACGAATAAATTCATTTGGAATATCATAAGAATTTTCTTCTATACCCCAATTTTTTGAATATTCAAAAAGAGTATCTTGATTTGAGTTGAATCTTAAATGGTGAAATTATATTTTGAATTATTGGCAAGTGTGAATTGCTTAACAGGGTTTTATACATTTTCTGTGAAGTGTTTTCTCTTTAATATCTAGTGAAAGAATATGCGGAGGAACAGGAAGCCCCTACAAAGAAGGTTTAAGTATAGCAGTAATATTTCTCATGGTAATATTTGAATATCCAGAAGTTTAGTGCAAGAACTTTTCCCCCAAACAGAGGCCCAATATTCACCAGTAGAATATGCTAATTGTAATAAAGCTGTTCCTAAAGTACTTGCACGACGACTCCAAACAGTATCAGCCGGTTTTTGAAGGAGGTTATTCCTGAAAATTAATTTTCATCTAATTTTAGATAAAGAAGAAAAATAAGTTAGATTATGGCCCATGGTTATTCCTAAATAGTATATTTCTGACTAATATTGCAAAAAAAGATTATGAGATGATTCTATCATTTAGATGATTGTCTTCATTGGATTAGGAATAAGGCCACAGTCATTTGAAAAAGATTTTTAATCTTTTTTAAAATCTTTATTGATAGACTGTTCCATTTTTGAAAAGTATCTCATTTGAAGTCAAAACAATAGCAGAATAGATTAATTTTCTGCATTTTGTGGATGGACAATTGTTTTGGCTTGGGGGGTGCAGAAATTGGCGGAGGGCCACATCGGGGGCCACTTTGTGGAAGTGAAGGTTAGCGGAGGGCCGCACCTTTCATCACACAATAAACACACTGCTTTCTTCCCTGTATTACCAAAGAAATATATGTTTGTCTATTCTTCATTAAACATATGACATTCATCACTGATTTTACATTTTTTCGGAGGGTTCATGGTTTAACCAAAGTTGGAAATGTATATATTTGCTAATGCAAAGATAAAATTAAAATTAACCTGATCAACTGGAAAAGCACTGCACATCGTATCTATACTGCACATGTATATTGACATGGCCATCCTAATGGAAAATACGAGACGAATCTTTGGTCACGCATGAGAAGGAAATCTCAGTTCAAGGTGGATTTTTTTGATTGTCTTGGCGGGCCGCACAAAAACTCTTAGTGGGCTGCATGTGTCCCTCAGGCCGCTATTACCCCTGTTCTAGTAGATGTTTCTGTAAAATTTTGAAATTTTCTGTTGGAGAGTTTTGTGTGTGTGTATCTAAGAATTTTGGAAACTTTAGAAGAAAATTATTTTGCAAACAGAATGAACAAAAATTGCACCAGTTTTTAATTTATTGTGATAGCTTTTTTCAATGTGAGTTGTTAAATATAACATTTGTTCACAACAGCTTCTTCAAGGTGGATTTTTTTGATTGTCTTGGCAGGCCGCACAAAAACTCTTAGTGGGCTGCATGTGGCCCTCAGGCCGCTATTTGCCCACCCCTGTTCTAGTAGATGTTTCTGTAAAATTTTGAAATTTTCTGTTGGAGAGCTTTGTGTGTGTGTATCTAAGAATTTTAAACTTTAGAAGAAAATTATTTTGCAAACAGAATGAACAAAAATTGCACCAGTTTTTAATTTATTGTGATAGCTTTTTTCAATGTGAGTTGTTAAATATAACATTTGTTCACAACAGCTTCTTCCTGGCTTAAAACCAGCCTGCTGTATAAGAAGCTGGCTCTTGACTATTGGCAAAATTCTTGTTAACATAATTCTTTCAAAAAGCTTATAGGATACATATAATAATGATATTGAGCAATAATTTTTTGAATCATTGTTGGTTTTATTTACTTTTAAGATTGCTATAGATTTTCTTATATGCCAAATTTTTTGAATACTTCATATATGAATAATGTTATTGAATAATTATACCAACCATGCTTTAGTTTGAATACAAATTTTTTTTTAGAGATTTTAGAAGTATGTTGATTGCTCCTGAAGCTTTTCCTGATTTAAGACAAAGCCAAATTCAAGTTCACCAATAATCTACAGGTTTTATCAGAGAAATGTCATAAGAACATTATCACATGTTTTCCTCATTTTATCAATCTTGTGTTTAGAAGTTTGGTGTATAAAATTGACATTTATGATTAGTAATGGTTCTTTTAGAGGTACTTTTACATCTACCAAACTATTGTAAAGGTTTCTATGCTTTACAATTTGATCTTGTAAGGGTTTGTTGTCCATGGTATTTGATCTAATGATTTTATGTTTATCAGCAATTTCTGGATCTATGGGAGACAAAAATTGACTATAGAGAGCATTACTAGTTTGTTTCAAATTGAAATGAATTGCTTTTGATATCCACAAATGATGGACTCTCTGCTAGATGTTATTGAAAGATTCTATTAATATTTTTATTAAAGATATCCTGTTTATTGACTCCAGTTAGCTTTTGTTTAATTTCATCTTCGAGCAGAATAGCTTTCAACTATAGGAATGCCATTTCCATAAGTGATTAGATTAGATTTTTTTTGACTATGAGGAAAATGATCTAATATTAGTAGTTTAGCAGATAATGATGAACATGTTTTTGTTGAAACAAAACAAATTAGAAACTTTTTGTTATCAGCTGCTTGAATGAAATGTCTTTCTTGCTTGGCAATGATTATAAATTGGTAACTTGCTTGTTATTTATTTACACAACCCCAGAGACTACTATGATAATTGATATCTCTTATAAATGAAGAAGGTGTAAGATCTGGAAGTTAGTGTCATTTTGTATTGGGGAGCATGTAAACATTGCATACATAAAAATTATCTGAGTGGTGATTGCAATATCATTTGAACTATCTTTGACAGAAGTTGTTTGCTTTATAAGATAGTTTGAAACAAAAGTAGCCATACTATATTTATAAAGCATTCTATTAATAATCAACATAAATCCAGAAATTTTGGGACAATATGCATTATTAGAAAGAATGGAGAGTTTCCCGAAGGGCAGTGGCATCATCATTGAGCTGACCAGATAGTTTATAGAGCATCTCCATTTTCAATTTTGATATATCCTCAATGTCAAATTGAAATAATTTTATTGTTTTCTAGATGAAAAGATTATTCTGTAGAAGGTATAACCTGGTACTTGACATGTTCCATAATCGCAGACACCATGTAGTCATTTTTCATTTTAAGAGCTTAAGACTGTCACCTCTGTATTCCTAGCATGGCTATCCCCCATAATACTGCTTACGTTCATCAAAATGAAATTTGGTTTCCATGTGAAGACATTAATTTCATGAACAAACACATTCCATTTGTAGCGTAGATCATGGAGAAACTCATCCATCCACCTCATAAAATTCAAGTTTTACAGCAGAATCAACTTAGATTTAAAAAAAAAAAAAATCAATAAATGGGATTTCCCTATGATAAATCCTCGTAATGCAAAAAAATCCTTATATATATATTGAATTTACATTAGAATCTATGTATTATCTATCTCAAAACCCACATATTTACTTATCCATGATTTGGAAAAAATATTAAATTAAAAATTAATGGAAAGAAAAAATTTAATTTTCTAATTTACATTGTGATCACTTGTACTGCACCACTGATTACATGTCAAGAAAATGGATGCTGTTGCTTTTACATAACAGACAAACGTGTGCTTAAAATTTATCAATTTAAATCACTTAGATGTTGTTTCTTATTTTGTCCTCAATAGTTTTTGTCATAAGAAGAATGAATAAAGATAGTTTATTCTTGTTTGATAGTTTTAATGTGCATATGCAATTTTTAAATAATTGTAATGTAGATATGTACATTATGTATATACCTTTAAAAGTGTAATTGTTTTTAAATAATTATATCATAGATATATATGTACTATATCCACAGATTGGGGGGGGGGGTTAGAACAGAATGGCATAATATCATTAAGTTTTGCAACTGTGTTTCTGTATTATAATGCAACTTCATTATTTCAGAGTTATTTTCCAGCTCTACAGTTAGAAAACTAATTGATCGTAGTGTTATTTTTATCAGGTTATTTGAGAAAGCTGGCCTTTCTTTAGATAAAAAACTTCACGTAAATCATGCAATAAAGTTCTGTTGCACATGTATTCAAGTAAAAATTATTAATTACCACAACTATAATTGTTATTATTTTTTATTCTTATTTTCTGTGTAGTATTTAGATATTATTAAAAGTAATAGTTTGAAATTGATTATTTTCTCAAGTAAATTACCCATTTTAATTATTGAAATAAAAAAATTACTAACTGTAATTTTATCGCTTTTTTTGATAAAACAAAGAGATAAATTTAATTTGTTTTTTAAGAATTTTCTTATCTGTTTGCAATCTATTATAATTTACCACATAATTAATATGGAAGTATATTTTTTTTCCAAAGATTTAATATACTCGCACACACAAATGAACATATAAAGACAAGTTAAAACAGAAGCAACTCTTTCCAAAACAAATTTAAAATCTATTTACTAATGTATGCTTAATAAACTGTAAAATCTTAATACAAATGCAAAGTTGATTGGTACATAACTATTTTTCTTGTCATTTCTTGTCAAGCGTTGGTAGTTGAGAGGTCAGCGCAGCAGCTTTGCAAGCAACCAGTTGGTTGCAGCCAGTTGTCGCGGGTTCGCTTCCCAGTGATGCTTTGACATATGGGGAAAAAAAAAAAAATTTATAAAAAGTGTAAAATCAACTGTTGATGTCTAATTGTGAAAAATCAGATATTGATTTTTTATTTTGTTTTTAAATTGAGAAAAATAAATAATTTTATGTATTTATAACTACAATTTTATTCATTTAAGATAATAAATATATTTGTAGATTAATGATATGGAAAGTAGGCTTAGTTTACTTTGAGTAGGATATCCCTGGGTTTTTAAATATGATGCTTCACTTGAGTCTTGCATTATTTCATTGTTTAGAAGGCTAGAATGACATAAAAGGAAATAAAAGAAGAAAATTCCTATATATTCTTGATTTTAAAGAAGTGTAAAAATATCTTGTAAAATTGGAAGAATGTGAATTTGAAGTCTTTACTTCCTTAAAGAAATTATGTGGTTAGTTACTCAATGGCTTTGAGTACTCAAATTACAGATTGAGTACGAACAGTTACATGGTTATTGACTATGCAGATTTTTATTACTTTATTTGGCTGTAAATCACTGTCAAAAAACCACTCTATCAATGTACATAGAACATTTATTTCATTACATATTTGTAGTACATTTAATTTTTATAAACTATAAAATTTTTTACTACTTGAGATAGGACAGATGTCTCATATCTTCCATGTTATACCCGAATAATTCAAAGGAGCTTGTTTGAAGGCTGGGCAGTTGACACTAGAATTATTTCATTAGAAGACCCTCTGTGACTAATTATATGTATAGGATAATTAAATTTGAAGTATCATAGGTTGAAATTATTGGAGACATTATCATGTTTGCCTTATGAATGATCTTGTATTTTACTTAATTGTTGGTCACTGCTTTGCCTGATTAGTCCATGTCATTGGAACTTTCTAAAGTAGTTAAAATTATTTCTTTAATACATAAAATCAAAATTTTCCACCATAATGTAGATTCATCAATTGGTGTTTTGGATTTTTAATAATTATGTTCTGCTAATTTTGTTATTAATCATTTTAATTTGTTTTCCTTTTTGTGGTTTGGTGCAGAAGTAGAGTAACTGATGATGAGTTAAGTCCTTGAATTGGCTTTCAATTCTAGCATTTTTGATATATGAACATTATATGATCTCCCAAGCAATAAACTTATTCGATTACTTTTGTTACTTAAATATTTTTTTTGTTAGTCATTTTCATGTTAAAATAACTAGTAAATTTGCTTTTATCAATATTCTAATTTGTTATAATCTTGTTTTTATGAATATATATTTATATAACAGGTTATAATGCACAGAATTAAATGGAAAATGCTTAAAAGATAGCTTAATTGTATATATAATATATACCTATATCTTTTTTTTTTTTTTTAGGATTATGTTCATTCTCTGTGTTTTTCTGACTTGGAGCTGCAGGCAAGCAAACATTCAGTTGATAGATGGTCAGGAGAGGATTATAGTGCCTGTTCAAGGTTTGATCAGAATCCACGAGAAGCAGATGAACAATTATTTTTTAAAAACCGCCTTTTAGAACAAACAAAAAAATTAGCTGAATCAAAAGCTAAATTGGAATCGGAAGATTCTAGTTATGACTCCGAAGGTTGTGAAGAAGAAATCCAGCATGAAGAAGTCCACAGGACTGTTTCAGATACACTTCAGGCAGAGTATGCCGATTTTGTAGATAGTAGGCAAAAATTAGATAATTCTTCTGGGGGGAGTTTACAGGAAGAGGAGCAACAATTGAATGATCCTTACTTTACTTCAAAAATAGAGTTTGGTTTGAAATTAGGATATACGGAAAAGCAGGTTTTACAAGCTTTAAAAAAGTTAGGACCTAGTCCTGATGAAAATGAATTTCTTGGAGAATTGATCAAAGTTGGAGCAACCTCCAAAGGTGTGAGTCTTGAAGCAGATTTATCGATAGAAATAAAAGATGAATCATCAAATCTGCGTCATATAGTAGTGGATGGTAGTAATGTCGCAAAAAGGTAATAGATATATTTAATTTTCATTCAACAGAATATTAATATATTTGCTTAGTTTTTTTTAATGTAAAATATTTAAATCTGTCATTTTTACAGAGAGAATACGAGATTGTATTTACAAGACATAGTAATGCATTTATTCAAATTTTAATTTATAATAATGTTTATAAAATTATAATTTGGGAGAATAATAAATATCAGATTTCATTGTACCTTTTTTGTATTTTTAAATCATAATTTTTAGAAAAAAAGTCTTCATTTGTTTTAGCTAACAGATTATAATTTGAAAAATATTATTATAGACCAAACTTTGAATAAATAAAATTTATTTATTTATTGTTTTTTAAAATCATCACATAATTTTTAACATACATTTTACAGAATGAAGTCAGCTCCCCCCCCTCCCCCAATTGTTGTGAATTATAATTAGATTTTTTTTTCACATTCTGGACAATTGATTTCTAAAAATTAATTATTCTTAACTTAGAGGATACAAATTTTAGCATAATCTAGATAAGTTAGATGTATATTGAGGTGTTGTTGATTATAAAAGTTAAAACCTTTCCTAATAACATTATACATCTAGTCAAGCATTGTTAGCCGAGAAGTCATCGCACCCGCCTTGCAAGCAAGTAGTTGGTTGCAGACTGGTGTGAATTCGTGTCCCGGCCGATGCTATGACATATAGGAACATTATACATCTATGGGTACTAAGTTATGATTTGGTTTGCATTTATTTTACAAGCTGCTATTATATTTAAAACAGCATTGCGCTGTTGCACATGTGCTTTGAAGATTTTAACTATAAATGAATGAATACTAACACTCAACCACATGATAAAGTCTTTGGAAAAGATAGAATGGCCATCTATCTTTTCGAACCCAAACGCTTTTGTATGGGCGAATCTTAAGTGTTTGAAAGTGAAAGCGTGAATATATTAAATAATAACTTTAAATTATTACATGCTTGAATGAAAGACGCTATATTCACGCTTTCACTTTCAAATACTTAAGATTCGCCCATACAAAAGCGTTTGGGTTCGAAAAGATAGATGGCCATTCTATCTTTTCCAAAGACTTTATCATGTGGTTGAGTGTTAGTATTCATTCATTTATAGTTAAAATCTTCAAAGCGCATGTGCAACAGCATAATGCTGTTTTAAATATTACAGTTTACAAACATCACGCTATATAAAAAAGCTGCTATTATGTTAATTCCAACTGAAACTTGAATAGCAAGAAATGTTTTAATATTAAACTGTGATTTGGGCTCTTCTTTTAAATCCTGAAGTGAACATTAGTAAATATTTCGTGGTTAAAAATTATCGTTTTTTTTTTTTTCAATTTTAAATAATTTTGATAAGATAAAAGTAAAGAATTTAAAGTCATAAAGATCTATCTATAGTAATGAGATATTGACAACATTTTCACAGGCTTATAGTAAATCTTGACTATGTAAGGAGAAACATTTCAATGCAATCTTCAAATCTTATAAATACATCTTTGTAAATTCGGTTGCACTATTTTTTCTGCTCCCAAAATTTAACCATTCAAAATTGGATGTATATTCTATTATAGTCTTGGAAGCTGCAAAATATTACATTATTTTTGCAGTGAATCTGATATTTACCTTCAAAATATTTAAACAAAAATCAAAGATGTAATTGTAATACATTAATTTAGAAGCAGTTTACTTAAGTGTCATATTGTTATTATTTGAGGTTCACTAATGAAATATAGGTTAATTTAAAAAAAAATAAATAAATTATATTTTAATTTTAATTGAGTTATTAGTTGCTCATTGTTTATTTAATATTGTAATATAGGTATAGTGTATACATTTAATACATATATTGGAGATCATTTATCTTTTTCACATACATGTGGTCATGTGTATCAGTTATATTGAATAAAGTGGATGATTGGTAGGAGCTTGAAAGTCTGGGTTCAAATACCCTTCAAAAGAGCAATTGCTATACAATACCACTTATATATCAGTTTGGTTTTTTTAACTTTTCTGATTAACAATTTTATCAGAACTAGTCAAGCGTTGGTAGCCGAGAGGTCAGCGCAGCTGCCTTGCAATCAAGCAATTGCTTGCAGACGGTTTCGCGGGTTCGCTTCCTGCCGATGCTTTGACATATGGAAAATAAAAAAATTTATCAGAAGTATAATAATCTAATATGTACACATTAAGTTGATATTATGTTAGGAATATATTTACATAATTTTCTATTTATTTATTTTTATACTGTTTTAATCAAAAATAAATTACCAGTTAGATGGTTTTTTTTTTTTGTAAACTTTATTAGCTTATTTGCTGCAGATTAATTAGTGCCACCTCCTCTTTAAAAAAATAAAGTTTTCTTTCATTTGCTTATTTCATGTCAGATTATTTAAAAATAAGTCCTTGCCCCCTATTTACTTTTTTTTTAAAAAATGGGAATATTTTTAAATATGTGATTAAAGTTTTCAATTGATGTTGTTAAGAAAAAATGAATAATATTTGGATATGGAAGTAAAAATAATCATTAATATGTTTTTATAATTGCAAGTAAAATTATGTTAAAAATGACATTGAGATTCATATAAATTACATTATTAATGATTAGTTATAAAAAAGATAAAGGAAACTGTCAAAACTCCTCTTCTCCTAAATCTGTTGTTCTGATCAAGCCAGAATAACTTGAGAACTTTTGTCTCTAGCTAATGATGATGGTTATATTGGTTATGGACTCACTACTTGAAAAAATTTTCTAAACCTGTTTGTGATATGAAAAAGTTCTCCTTATTTAGCTAGACTTGGCTTCCAGATTGTTAACAGACTTGAGTTCCAGGTAGGACATGTGCTAAATAATTTGAAATCATTAGATCATCATCATCAATCATTATCAATCCATTACAGGATGAAGGTCTCTCCAAGTTTAATCCATCTTCTCTACTCCACATCACTCCTGCACACTTTCTTATTTTATCCATCCATTTCACACGTGGTTTCTTTCTGGGTCTTTTACAATCTCTTGGAATCCAGTTTAAAATTTCAATTGTCCATCCATTATTATCTCTTCTACCAATATGTCTAGCCCAACTACACTTTAATCTTTTAATTTTTTCAATGAGGTCAGTAACACCTGTTTGTCCTCTTACCCATACATTGTGTTTTCGATCTCTTCTTGTTACTCCCAACATACATCTCTCCATATTTCTTTGAATAGTCTGAAGTCTCTGTATTGCTCTTCTATGTAAGTGTCCAAGTCTCAGATCCATAAGTAAGAATTGGTAAAACACCTTAAAAACCTTCCTTTTCAAACACAATCATTAAATATTAGTTTATAAAGATGTTTCATGTACATTTAAAAAAAAAAAAGAATAATTACTCTATTCAAACATTGTTCCATATTTTAAAAAATAATTTTAAGTGTCTAAGAAAACAATCTCCTTGCTTTTGTGGTATTTGCAGAAAGAATAATTAGAATAGTTTAGTTTCAAACAATGCAAATAATGTTGCGAAACAAACAAACCATGAACCCTTGGGTCTTAGGGATTCTTTTGTTTTATATGTACAGTATATTCAAAAAAAATATTAAAGCATCTATTAAAAATATTAAAAAAAGGCTTTCTTTGAAATTGTGCTTAGGGGCCCCAAAAATGTATCTATCCTAGTGCCCAATACAATTTTTTCAGAATAGCAGTTATATTGATTATAATTGTATTTTTGAGGTTTATAAAACCTTTAAATTAGAATGAGCTTAAGGATATTTTTTATATGCATGTCTCCATACATGTAAATAAATTATTTTAAATTTCAATATCATCATAATTTAAAAAAGTGTTTGGATTTTTAATATCAATAATAGGAAAAAGGAAAAATGATTTTAAAATATTACTTTAAAACTAATCTTATTTGAAACAAGATATAGATGTGCTTCTCTATATAAAGCCGTTTTTTTTTTTTTTGTCATAATCTATTTGAAATGAATTACCTAATAAAATTAGAAAGCCTTTTAATAAAACCCTTATTATTAATCATGGGTACAATTTCAATTAATGTGTCATATTTTTGGCACATGTTAAACTTAATGATGTAAAGGCACTTTAAAGTTTACATGCAACTCTAAAATTGAGATGCTAAGAGTAAATGAAAAAGAGGGAGGGGCACAATATTTTAGTTAGGTTAAACACATTCCTGAAATATCTATTAAAACTAAACATCATTTAATATGGAAAAATGGAAGGTGCCTGTCTTAATTTAAAAACCAACACAATAAATCAATTAATATAATGAGTTCAAACAAATTATATGAAAATCGGTGTTTAAATCTTAATTTGGTTTCTATATATCACATATTTTCTAGTAGCATTGAATTTTTCATAATTATTCTCATTTTAGTTTTGTTCAAAGCAAAATATTTTACCTACAAATGTTGAACCTTTTTATCTTGTAACATAATCTAAAAATTGGATTTTAGTATGTAAACCCCCCCCTCTCGCCACACACTTTTTTATAACTGAATTGTCTGACATTGTAGTAAAATGCTTTATAAAAAATATTTCAGTTTAGTGATTAATAAAATTAGAGGAAGGAAAATTATAACTTTCTTTTTCAGAAAAGTTTAATAAAATTTATATATTATTAATTTTATTTTCTGTTAGTCTTTTTCAATTAAATACCCAAAATACCTTTAGTTTTCAATATCAAATGGTACATAAAGAATATTCCATAGGGATAGAGATTGGAAGAAATATCATACAAACAAATCAAATGCTGAATTTACCTTTTTTATAGCTGATTCACTCACAGATTAAAGTCTGATTGAAAAGCTGTTTGCTTCTGCGTGCTCAAGACAAATATTAAGATTAAATGTAAAATCTACATTTAAAAATTAAGAGCAGTTTTTAGAAAAGCAAGTAGGATTATCTTATCTTAGAATTAAAATTAAATGGAAATTTTTAAAAAAGCTTAATTGTCTAAAAAATAAATGGAGTCCCCCTCCCTCCATAAGGTATTAAATCACAATTATCTAAAATAAGTGTGTAAAAACAGAATTAGGTGTTAATTATTTTTATTGATGACTTAATGTATACAATTTTTAAATTAAATTATGTCATTAAATATGTTTAAAATGTCTGATGTGCTTCCTGTAGTATATACAGTTTGATCTATCCACACAAATGTTTGGAACTTAAATGACTTAGAGAGGGGGGGGGGTCAGAAACTTTTGATATAATTAAATTAATGTAGATAGATACTATGAAAATAATTTAGCAGAACCAGAAATTATTTCAAAGTTAACAAAGGTAGACCTAAAGTTTAGTTTAATAGAATGAGGATTATCTCATTACGAATGATTCAAGATATTAGTTATCCTAACCATTACCCTTTCCTATTCACATGCAAAATTGCAAAATTATAGTATATCCAGCATTAGTAATAATTCTTATTACTTGAAAGTTTTCATTTTTAGATAATTATTTGAAGGTAAATGCAATAAGATATTTATTTGATATATTTTTATAAGAAAAATTATTATGATTATGAGCGAAAAAAAAAATTGTCAAAATTATTTCAGAAAACTTGAGAAATGTTTATTTAGGACTGCATTTTTATTGTTAATAAGGTTCAGATTAAAATATACAGTTTCTGAACACATAATAAAACTAATTATTCTTAATTTAATCTTAAGTAAAAAAAAACATTATTGTGATACATCTTTGAATATTCACATATAGCAATATTTGAAATGTTTTTATTTTTATATTTTAATTTATACCTTGTTAAAATAAATTTATTTAAAGCTGCTTTGCTTATCATTTTAGGTATTTATATTTAAGTTCTAATCAAAGTCTGAATATAGATTGTTTTGCTTATTATTTAAAAGCCTAAACCAATTATTTTTATATAATATTTTGGTAGTTTATTGTTAGGTGTACTGTGGCCGCTAGGTGATGCTGCAATACCAGCAAGAAGGATTTGTTCAATTTACTTTGTCTTACGTGTTTTAATTTGTCGATTGCAGCGATTTTTGGATAGAAATTTATCACTTGCAGGCTTCTTGGGGGTTCTTGATGGTACTGCAGTGTCACCTAGTGGCCACAGTATACCTAACAGTAAACTACCGTTATTTCATATTTTAAATATAAAGCTAATAATGTTTCCTATTATTTGGGCTTACTCATGTAAGATTATCTAAACCATTTGTTTCTCTGAATTATCCTGGAATGCGATTAGTTCAGGTAATTGATATCCTCCTGTATTATTTTAAAATAACCATATTTATTAAATATCATCTGCTCATTCTTGATATGAGTTGTCACAATTTATATTTTTATTTAATATATATATATAGAAAAATGTCAGCAAATATGACAATAAATTTTAATTGATTATGTCAATATCAATTCCTCTTATTTGAACCTTTATATATATATTATATTTTTGTGTATTAATGTCAGATTTGGATATAATTTAATGATCAAAATTTTTTTTTGAGCATTTGAATTTATTATATATTTTTTATGCTGGTTTAATATTTTTTTTCTCCTTAGTTGTAATAAATGTTTCAAAATTTTTTATAGCAATTTAATTTCTTGAAAGTATTTCACTGTGAATCATATTGATTAGTTATCTTTATAGATTTTTTTTTTTTTTTTGATAAGCGATATCCTATCAAAAAAAGAAGTAACTTTTATTAAGAAAGATGATTAGATTTAGCTATGTTCTTTTAGTTTAATTATAAATATAGTTCACTTGTAGGAAATAGATTTCATTTTAATACCACACACATAAAAATGCTACGTGTCAAAAGTTAGATAGATTTATAAAGAAAAAAGGAAATAGTTCAATAAAAAGAAAATCTAAATAATTCCCCAGTTATTTCTTTCCTTTGAGAACATATAAAGATATATGTACACACACAGTATTTGATAAATTTATTAGCTTGATGAATAGAATTTAAATATAGGAAATATTTGGCTATTTATACACATTTTTGATTATAAAGAAAGTTAAGAAATCTATATTTTATTAATCTATATTTTCATTAAAATATTATTTGTGAAATCATTATATATTTATATATTTAGAAGGAAACTTGAAAATTTAATTGTTAGTCTAAATATGTACATGAAAGTTGTTAAAATTTATGTAGTGGCAGTATTAATTACTGATGGTAGATGTGGGCAAGTTTTTCAGTAATAAGAGCTACATATAATATTTTTTTGTAAATTTTCAAATGATCAAATGCTGAAGGCTATCAAATGTCAAAATACTTTTTACCAATCAAATACTGTATAACAATAAATTCCATGCTAACAACTTTTGGAGTGATATTATTTAAACATTAAAAATTTAGGGTTGTAAAATGTTTTTTACTTTATAAAGCATTTATATTCTATTATTAGTATATACTATACTACTATAGATTATTGATATAAAAATTTAGAAAAATGGCAGTGAAATTCAATATTGTCTTGGGAACTGCTTATGGCTGTCAAGCTATAATTTTCAGTTACAAGAAGAATTATATATTTTTTGTTTATTAAAAAATTAGGAAAACATAGAATTATAAATTACTTTAAAAAAAATTAAAAATGAGTGGGGAGTAGTGGTGGTTTGAAAAATGATATTAAATATGATAAACAGAAGATCAAATTATTCAAGGGGAGAGAGAGCAGATGTATGACTATTTTCAAAAATGGTAGGCAGAGGATTGTTGATCAGTTTTTTTTTTTTTTGTAAAATATTTTTGGTCTGTTTATTTACAATTTATTTTTAATTCAAATTCGATTTGCACTCATTGTACTTTAATTAATTCAAATTTAGTAATTATTTTTTTGTATCACAAGTTATTTGCTTATATTATTTTTATAATTATAAATTTAGTCTTACTTTAATGATGCATCCTCTTTTGTGAAAGTAACTTGATTTCCCAACTGCCAAGAAAAAAAAAAATGCTTGCAAATCAAAATGTTAAGAAAAGCATTTTTTTAAAACTGTTTTTAGTGCTAAAATATTTTAATTAGTTATTGCATGTTCAAAAGCCAGCATAACATATTCAATAAAAACCACATTTCCATCAAATTCAAATACACACACTCTCACACCAAGCCGTAATAATTGTATGAAGTGTGCGAATTCGCCAAATTTATTTGCTGCGATGCGACATACATGCTGTACTATGACGTGACATAGCAGCCTGCAATCTGTAGCACAACAATAAAAGTTGTATTATAGAAAACACAGGTTCGAACATGTCGGCCGCGGAAATGGCATTTTTATGTGCTTTAGCACGGAAACGGCGCCATCGAGCGGCATCTTTGTCCATCATACTACAACCTAAAGAAGTATATGAATAGGATTACTTTAATTTATCTTGTCCTTAATCATGTAATAATTAATCATATAGTGATTTATGTATATATGTAAAACTGGAACTACTCTTCATATATGTGGTAGAAAATTGATGTGCATTCTCTTGGCAATAATTGTTTTAAAACTATAGGTTGTCCACCAGGTTAGAGTTTATTTTTTAAATAAATCAACTGGCTAAAAAATTCAAAATGCTTTTGTTATTTAAGTTAAAAGTTTTTCTAATTTATCTTTTTTTAAGCATGTCTACATTTTATTATGATTAGAAAACAATTTTAGGTATTGATCTAGTCGGTTATCTACATTTCCCTTTCTCTTTGTTTCTTTAAAATATTGATTTGATATCATGAAAGAATAGTATGATTAATTGAACCATTGAAGATTCTTTGAATTTGGAAAAAGGGATTTATTGTAATACTACGTAATTCCTAAAAATTCAAGGTGGAATCTGAGATCTTTTTTTTTTGCAAACATTTACTACTATTTGTGTTTTCAATTTCTTGTTTAAAGTTTTGAGAAAATGGGAAATGGAGGAAATTGGAGAGGGGGAAATTATGGTCAATTCTAAGTTTTCAGGATATCTTTTGGATTTCTCACCATAATACTACCTAATATTGACTTTACAAAATTAATTGATGTATAATTTCCAACAACCTCTTTTAGTATTTGTAAATGACAGATTTGTTTGGAAATTTTTAATCTTATTATTTATAATTTATTCTTTCTTATTTGCTTTTTAAAAAGTGAAAAGAGGGGAGGAGGAAGTCAATCAATCATAGCACTTTTATTGACTTTGATGAAAACAATAACTGTCAACTGCATTAACTACAAATTACAAATCAGACCAACATTGTCAGGCATTGGTGGCCTAGTGGTTAGCATAGCTGCCTTCCAAGCAGCTGGCTTTCTGGTCAATGCATTTGACATATGAAACAAAAAAAAAAAAAAATCAAACCAACAATCCAAATAAAAATGATCTAGCTGGTTTTGAAACAACAACAACAAATTAAAAAAAAAAGGGTTATAATGAAACTTTTTTATTTATTTATTTGGATTCCCACCACCCACCCGATAACTGTTTATTTTTTGACACCACAAAAATTTAAAAATATAAGGCATGGTTACTTTTGTTTTGAACTGAGTAATTTATTGATATGTGATGACTATGTAAAATTGCTCTAAACTATTTCCTTTACCTTCTTATCTCTATCATAGATGACCCCATATTTCTAAATAAAGAATGTAAAGAGGTTTATTTTTTACTTTTTAAATGAAAAATAATCATTTAAATAAACACTTCCAAGTCTAATGTTTCCAATTGCTTTTCAAATAAAAAATATTTTAACAATATTATCAATGAAGAATACAAAGCTTATTTTTAAATTATTTTCTAACAAGTTAAAAAGAAAAAAAGTATTTATTGTAAAATATGGTAATAGGGAAAACTTTCCTTTTTATCTTTTAATTTTCTGTTGTATTTTTTTAACTCTTTAATGAATATAAATTTTATGTAGATAAAGTACATTGAATCTTCACAATACCAAAAGTTTGCAAAAAAAGACCTATCATTGAAATGTAGTAAGGGGTTTAGATGCCATCTTTTTTTTTTCATGTCAAAGCATCGGCGGGGAAGCGAATCTGTGACAACTGTCTGTGAGCAACTGCTTGCTTGCAAGGTGGCTGCGCTAACCTCTCGGCTCCCAACTTGACTAGATGCCATCTTGAATGATAAATTATGTAGTATTACGATAAATCCCTTTTTCAAATCCAAAAAAATCTCAGTTAATCAAGTTATTCACCTAAGTATTCTTTCCTGATGTCAAAGCATTGTTTCAAAGAAACAAAGAGAAAATGGAATGCAATCCAGTAGATCTGTGTACAATTTTTGATATTTTTGATTGAAATTGTAGTTTTAAAACTAATTTGTTAACATTTATTATTTGTAAACATTAATAGTTTAAGTGAAAACTTTACATACAAAAAAAAAGGATAAATCCAAATGTTTGGAAATATCTTTTTACAGGATCTCTCTTACATATTTCTGTGTTAATGTGTTAAATACATAGTGTGAATTTTAGAATGTACATTTTATAAATGTGCGTAATGAAAATGATTATTTTCTCAGCTATCAGTTTTCTTAATCTACAAACTTCTTTTTGGTTCTATTCTATTGTTTATTTTCTTTTATCTCTTGAAAAATAATTGGTAGAGTTTTTATTTAGAATAATTATTTAGTTATTGCATTTGTTTTTTCTTCTCAAGCTAACAAATATTTAAGGCAAAATTGTCATATAAATATTAATATGTATTAGTATATTGCAATTAAGAAAAGGATAAATATATTTTTTATTTAGAAGCACATTAATATTTTTTGGTACTTATGTATTATTCCGTCAGTGAAATTTTAGTCATTATTTATGATAGTTAAATATTTGATAATATGTTTTATTTAATTAAGTAAGTAAATTTAACTTTCAAAGATTTAAAGAATCATTTTAAAGTAAGTTGTAAATAGAAACTCCACTTTCTGTATTATTTTGCCTATCTTTAAAGCATGAGTAGGTCAGTTATAGCTAGAAGTTAATAAAGAACGTATAGTAGATTTAAAAATACTCTAGAGATCTTCAACAACTTATCTTTGAAAGTTCAATTTACTTAATTAAATACTATCAAATATTTAGCAATTATAGATAATCATAATGATTTAAATGAAAACTAAAATTTCACAGCTGGACTAATAGGTAAGTACCTATTTTTTTTTCATTCTTTATGCATTAAACAAGGCAAAACTCTCCATACAGTAGTGCCACCCTGGCCAATTAGAGTAATCAATGGATGCCAGAAGGCTAGTATAAAAGATAGTGATCATGTGATGTTTAGTAGTACTTTATGCATATGGCTTCTCTCTTTTATATATATATTACTGACATTGTTAAAATAAGTGATTATGTATTTGAGATTTCTTTCTTTATTTGTTTCTAAAAAATTAATTTATCAAATAATTAATCACTTTTAAGAATCAAATATAAAAATAGCAAGCCTTTAGGTGTTAGTTTCTCATGGTGAAATATCAAGTGTTTTTCAATGAGAAAGAGGCAATCAAGATTTTCTGGGCTATCTGTATATTAGTCAAGCATTCCTCATAATATTTATTAGTTGGGGCTATATCTGGGCAGAAGACTTTGTATATAGCAATAGTTTTTTTTATTTTTTATGGTAGGATTAAATGTACATATTAGTATTGTAACACTGATTCTCAATTCTTATGCATGGAAAATTGCTTGAAGGAATGTATTATGGCATAGTTGTGCATGCAATTTACCAGGGATCTGGGTATGACACAGCACCAACAATAATGCAAACATTAAGAATATAGCACCATAATATTTATTAGTTGGAGCTATATCTGGGCAGAAGACTTTGTATATAGCAATAGTTTTTTTTATTTTTTATGGTAGGATTAAATGTACATATTAGTATTGTAACACTGATTCTCAATTCTTATGCATGGAAAATTGCTTGAAGGAATGTATTATGGCATAGTTGTGCATGCAATTTACCAGGGATCTGGGTATGACACAGCACCAACAATAATGCAACCATTAAGAATATAGCAACTGGTTGCAAAAATGAGTCACTTTTAATTTATTCAAAATAGTATCAAAATTTGATGTGGAAAGGGGTTGATATGTTTACCTTTAATAATTTTTAGATACAAAATTAACTTTGAGCTTTGATTCGTATTAAGAAATGATTTTTAGAAAAATAACCTGTTTTGTAATCAAGCCATGTTTATATAAGTGATTACTGATTGTACTTACATGTTTAAGATATTTATAGAGTTCTTTTTTAAATGAGGAATGACTATCATTATTTTGGTAATAGTGTGAATTTCTTATCTCTTCTTATAATCTGTTGTCTAGAACTACATCATAAACAATGAATCTTTCAATATCAAATTGCTATGTCATCATAATTGGTCATCTACCAAGAGATGTAGGTGATCTACGTTTCATTCTAGTTCACTTTCTTGCTTAACTCTTCAAATACTCCTAGCTATATTCTTTCTTTAAATCACATAACGTTTTTTTTTTTTAATATCCTTTTTCTTATATTCTCCAATGATTTTTGAAAGTTATCATTTTTAATTTCTTTCTGAATCTTTTTAATTTTTCTTCTTCTAATTTTTCTTTCTTCTTCCATCTCCATGATTCACTTTATTTACATCAACTCCCATAAATTGTAATGACTAATGCTATGTGAAAATTATTATTATTACCATCATTTATTCTATAAATTATTTTTTATTTGCTTATTTTAACCCATTTATATTTTTAATCTTATGTTGCGAATATCTTTTTTTAATATATAAAGTCTGCAGTTTTTTCATTCTTAATCATTCATGTTTGTGTCCCGTAAGGTATATTCCAAATAGAACATATAAATCTATACTTCAACAGAGCATTTACTCAATAACTTCCATCCCCTGTTTAATATAGGTTTAACTTTGGTGGACTTCAGGATAATCTCTTACATTTAAATAATATCTGTTTGACTATTTTACGTTTTTTTGTTACTGTTTGTATTATATTTGCCAAGGAATTAACTTTGCTTGTGATTTTTTGCCCAGCTATTTATTATCTCTTTTTATTTTTTATCCAAACTTTCTCAAAATTTCATTACTCTTTATTTTAACATTTTGTTTAAATCATCCTCGTTATCTGTATTATCTCATCATCTGATACAAAGAACCTTTCTTTCCTCAATTTGAATTCTATCCTTATTGAAATAACATTTATTCTGCAACTGATGTAAATACATATTAAAGAAAATATAAACGTCTTTGTCTACATCTATATTTTTTAGGAAGATCATTAATCTTTGAAATACACATATCTTTTTACCTTATTAAAATACTTTATTGCTGTGATCAGGCATCTATCTTGTCATTCTTCTTCTCTTTTTAAATATTTAAGAAAAGGAATCAAATTTGTTTTATAAAATGTTTTTGACTTTCTTTTTTCTCAATTGAAATGTTGTTTGATTGACTAGAAATATATCATCCATTTAAATCGTGGGTCAATATCTTAATAGCTTTTAAGATTAATTAATTGACCTAAAAATCATCACATTTCACTACATTAGATCTTTTCTTCATGTATATATGTTTTCTTATTTAATTACCTAAAGCTAATATAGGTTTAATAACTAGACATGAAGTTATTAAAACAAATCTTGTTAGTGGTATTTTATGATGGCTGGTGACTCTCTTGTTATAATTTGTTTTTAGCATCATAAAGCTTAAGTGAACTCCTCAATATAATTATAATTGTTGATTCCACTTTGCTAATCAATTCATTTTTTTGGTACTTGTGAGTTTTTCTGTAAACCAAAATGGCAGACTGTATTTTTGATAAATATACAGTTTCAAGGGCCTACAAAAATGCTGATAAAAAATGACTTCTAGGAAACATCGTATTTAATATATACATTTTCATATTTTATTATTATTGTCATTTTTTAAAAAAGAAATCATTGTTGAAAATTTGATTACAATATTTACACTATTTTTTTTTTGTGTATTAACTTTTTAACAGAAAAATGAATAAAAATATATATAAATACAATATATTTACACTTTATTCATGTCGGTGGTGTGCAATCCTTAATGGCCTCCCAAATCACCACAAATCAATCATGTTGGTGCAGTGATTACCACATAAATTTGGCTAAATAGGAATCGATGCATTTCCCTGGTGTTTTATGTTTCCCATTTCGCCAGCCCCCAAAATCTTTCAATGTTTTGCATATGCAGGTCAGTAGCTGAATCACCAAAGTTATACTGATGATTGACTTGGAAATGTTCAAATCCCGCATGCCTTATTTCATCACTTTTATATGCCTTCTAATAGTTTGGATAAATTGTAAATTTGTCTGCAACATTTTGCTCTATCGCATCCATAAGAATAGCCTCTGTTCTACCTGGAACAATTACAATAAAGCACTCATTGGTTTCTCTGCACAAGCTAATCGAATGACCATTGTTGTGGAAATATTGTCCCTTGTTGGTTTTTGCACATAATAAAAAGAGTTTCATTGATTTCAACAATTCTATTAAGCCTTTTAATTATGTACAATGGTCATGATAAAAGCTAGAAGTGCAGATTTCCCTCAATAATTGTTCCGATTTATGATGATTTGGTTGCACAAATCCAGTTAATCTTTCCCCCATTCAATTGACCTTACATCTCTATTTTAGAAGTAAATAAATCTGAGTAGTCAGAAACAGCATTTTAGGGCCCTTAAACCATGTTCCTTTATGAAGAGATATTTTTTTAAAACCAAGATTTTATATTGCATTGCCATTGCAGGGGTGTTTGATTGTAAAGTTTCGTATTGTGACCATTAACCCACATTTTTGCAGAAAGCAGGATCTTGTATCTTTGAAATACTCCACTGCATCACAATCTGTGACAGGAAGGTCCCAAATTTTAATCATGATGACAATTTATATATCTAAAAAAAAAAAAACTACTGGAAAAAAAAAAAGAAACACGCTGAATTGAACCAAAGTATGACAAAAAAAAAAAAAAAAATTGAAATAAAGATTCTTGATGAAATTTATTGGAATGTATTACTTTTTTTTTAATTTAACAATTGATTTTTTTTTTTTTTAAGTTAACAAGTAACACATCTTCGACTGATTGTAGGCCCTTGAAACTATATTTATAAAAAATACAGGCTGCCATTTTGATCTACAGGAAAACTCATAAGTACCTTTGTTTTTTTAAAAATAAAATAAAAGGTATAGATTACTAAGACAGGGTGACTCCATATCTCCAAAACTTTTTACAGCAGTGCTGCAAGAATTATTTTATGGATTAAAATGGGATGCTTAAGAAATAAATATTAAATGTAGATTATTTAAATCATGTAGATTTTACAGATGATGTAGTTGCTTTTGCAAATAATGCTTCAGAGCTTCAGGAAATGTTGCAAGATTTATCAATTGAAAGTAAGAAAGGTAAACATTAAAAAGACTAAAGTAATATAATGTTCAATGGATTTTCTTAAAAGATGAAAACAAAAATTGATAATGATGAGTTAGAAGAAATTAACAGCTACAAATATCTTGGTTAGATTATTACTACAGATGGAAACATAATGGATGAAATTAATTATAGAATTAAACTTGGTTTGGAGTGCTTTTGGTAGAAATAACTTGATACTAAAAGGAAATATGCCTATATGTTTGAAAAGGAAGGTTTTTAATAAATGTATTTTACCAATTCTTACCTATGTATCTGAGACTTGGACACTTAATAGATGAGCAATACAGAGACTTCAGACCAATACAGAAATTTCAGACCACTCAAAGAAGTATGGAGAGATGCATTTAGGAGTAACTAGAAGAGTTCAAAAATGCAATATATAGGTAAGAGAACAAACAGGTATTACTGATATCATTGAAAGGATTAAAAGACTGAAGTGGAGTTGGCTGGACAGAAGAGATAATAACAGATGGACAATTGAAATCTTAACCTGGATTCCAAGAGATTGTAAAAGACCCAGAAAGAGACCACATGTGAACTAGGTGGATGAAGTGATGTGGAAAAGAGAAGCTAGAGATGGAGAAGAAGGATTGAAATTGGAAGTCCTTCATCCTACAGTGAATTGATAATGGTTGATGATGATAGAACAGTTTTAGAAGTATATTGTATTTATGTGAACAAAATAATTAAGTTTGATTAAACTATCTTGTTTTTATTTAAGTACAGTACTTGCTATTAAGCAGAAAATTTTATTCTTATTTTTGTATCATAAAGTGCCTATTTTTTTTTATTTATTTATTATCACCACTATCAATAATCATCTGCATGGGACACCATACTCCATTATGCCATTCCAAAACATTATTTTATTGTCTTATGTTTTATTCTTTAAATACATTTTATTTACAATCCTTTTAAAGATTATATTATTTGTTTTGTGGAATTTCTTTTTATCTTTTACAGAGCTCTATGTGGTTAAATGTCATGATAAGAGTTGTGAAAGTAAGAGCTAAAAAGTTATCAATAAGATGTCTAACTGAGGGAGGGACAATAAAAATACCCCCCCCCCCAGTTTGGTCATTTGAGCAAATTCCTGCACTCTTTCTATCAGATTCGTGCTTAAATATCATTTTACATGCCAAATAACTAATCAAATAACTAGTTATTTTTTATGCACTTTTTAAATGCATTCCTATTATCTCTCTATTTCTAAGCACATGCCTAATCTAGTTCATCTCTATTTTAACTTTTCTTTTAAATGTTTTTTTGTCATCTTATTCTTTATTCTTATTAACAATGTCCTTCTTTTTTTTTTTTGCCCCAAGAACATCTTATAAAATTTCAGTCTTTTTTTAATAGATCATGCTCCATTTAAATGTTTAATAGTTTTTTTAAATTTCAAATTCAGTAATTCTAAATAATCTTATTTTCTTTAGGTCTTATTTATTGCAAGTTTTATTCTTACTCATTCCATCTCTTATAATAATAATTTATCTTCATAAGCAATCTTTATAACTTTTTCTTTTTAATCCATATTTTAAAGATTTCTAATTAGAATACTGTAATTCGATTTATTTCAAGTTCCAATAAAACAAATGATAACCTGTTAATAGTCAACAAAATATCAAAGTCATATATCACATGACTCAATTTTTAAGCTTGTAAATAAAAAACAAAGAGCTCTGCTAATTTGCTCTATCAAGCTTTATTGATAAATGCCAGCTAAACAAAGCACTTAAAAAATCTCTTATTTTGAAAACCACTTCTTAGTCTCGACCAATGGTTTCATGCTTTGGTACTCCTCAGTGAGGCACTAAGATAAAGCCAGCATTTATCTAAAAGTTAACTATTAAGTAGAAAATCTGAAAATTTTAAACACCCAAATGTCTTCAAACCCAGCTATCTAACTTAAATAGCTATATGGGGCTGAGAGTCATTGCTTTAAAATCTTAAGCAATGCTATATTTCTAAGGCTATTAATATATGGTTTGGCTGAAGATCTCTCAGCCCATATAGCTATTTGAGTTGGATAGCTGGGTTTGAAGACATTTAAATGTCTGAAAATTTCAGATTTTCTACTTAATAGTTAACTTTTAGATAAATGCTGGCTTTGACTTGGTATTTTTAGATCTAATATCTGAAACTATCCTAGGGCCTCACTGAGGAGTGCCAAAGCATGAAACCATTGGTCTGAGGCTAAGGAGTGGTTTTCAAGATAAGATATTTTTAAATGCTTTGTTTATCTATCATTTATCATAAAGCTTGCTAGAGCATCTTAGCAGCGCTCTTTATTTGTCACCCCCCAAGTAATAGTTTTCTACGTTCAAGTTGTTTTTATTTTTAAATGACCCACTAGTAATTATTATTTTCTAATTAAATCTCATATTGATAGATCATCTTATTTAAGTTGCAGAGAAGTTAGTTATTCTACAATCATTACACTTAATTTTAAAAAATGGTAATAGTTCACTAAATTTGTATTTAGAAAATTATGAAGAAAATTGATTATGCATAATTAGGAGACTATTCAATATTTTGAATTTGGTTATTGTAATATGGATTTTTTTTTTTTCTGTAATTATATTCAGGATTTAGATTGCCAGCCTAGCTATCAAATTATTGCTAGATATTCATTCACTGATTAGTGTTATCTGCTAACTCAACCTCAATCTGGAATTGTACTTGGATCCATTAAATTCTTTTGAAGAGATTTGATTTTTTTTTTTTCAGATAGCTGGCTTCAAACTATTCCCATCACTTGGTCAATAAATGGATATCCAGCTATTCTTAGCTGGAGAGAAAAATAAAAATTATTCAAATCCTCATTAACCAGTAATTGCTTTCTTTTGATTGCTCCTCTATGAGGGGATGTTAGAGAGGTCTTTGCTCTGTAGTAGGCTATCAGTAAAAAAAGATTGTTGTACCTTATATATATGAAATTAAAGTGAAAGTAATGAATCCTCATGAGCTATGTATAAAATAATAATTCTCCATCAATAAATGAAAAGAATAGAAATGGTACCCTCCCATTCTTTTAGCTCTGGTGGTATTTAAGGAACATTTATTGACACGTTATATTACAGAACATGAACTCTGTATATTAGCTTGACTTGAATATGGTTATAAAGGATAAAAGCAATGGCAAATTACAAATGCAATGGGTGAGCGTTATTATCTGGTCATACAAGGTGTCAATAAAAAATTAATTACTGTAATGACCAATTGTTATAGTTTAATTATAAAGGGTAGCAAGCAGTGGCAAACTGTCACTGCTGAATATTCTCATTTGATCATAAAGTTTGGCAAGCAGTGAAGATACTACCACTATAATGGTCAAATATTATTGTTTCCTCATAAATGTTGATAGGCAATGCAAATTGCCATGTTTAGTTGTAACACCTATAATGTTGGCTAGATAATAATTGATTTTATGAAAACATTTAGAAGAATGTCTTATTATCAGTAAAGTTAACATTATGACATTTTCCCAGATGTTTTATAGGAAAAATTCAGGATAGAAAATACTTTGACAAAATGATTCAGTTTATTTCAGTTTACTTTTACGATTTTTTTTTTCTGGAATGAAACAAGATATAATCAGCTTCATGTAGTATTTGGTAAGACTGCTGTTAAATATGAAGACATTACGATGACAGAGTGAAGTATTAATGTAATGGATATTTCCTTCCACTTATATAACAAGTAATCCAATAACCAAAAGACTCTTCACACAATAGCATATAGAGTTGCAATGAAAACCTGGAAAAGAATTTTACATATAAGGACATATAAAAAATAACCCTATGTCTAAAATTCTTTTTGGGGATTTTACTTGCAAGCTGTCATGTTTATTATGAGTTTCTATGGATAGGAAAGCTGAACCTTCTGAATTATGATGCTACTGAGTACTTTTAAGAATCCTATGGACAGCAAAGTAAAAGAATAAGTAGATACAGGATTAGATTATGTAGGAACTCTTATTTATGCAAATTCAAATTATCCTGGTAATCTCATTTGTAATTAACAATGTTCAAAAAAGTTGATGATGAAAGAAGAGGGTAACCTACAATGAGGTAGATGTACTGTAGCATCACAAGCCTGACAAACCTAGCAGGTGATAGATAATGTATTCCTGAAGAAATGATATTCTTTTATGATCAGTAGGAGTGAACATTAATTTAATAAAGCCTACTAGTAATAATGATAATAATAGCAACAATAACAGTAATAAAAATCAAGAATTTGTAAAATAAATTTAGTTGATGTAATTTTAGATAGATTTGCAAATACATTTCTGTTACTTAGAGATGTTGTAATGAAAGAGAATAGAATACTCAAGCAAATAAAATAGAAAAAATAAAAATGATATAAAATACATTTGATAGTATAATACCACACTCTTATATATATATATATAAAAGAAACACTTTAATCATTAGTCAAAATAAGTCATAGATAACATGACCCTATACCTTAAGCTTGTAAGTTATAAACAATGAGGAATTGCCAATTCCTCAGCAAGCTTTGTGATAAATGCTTAGCCAGAGCCAGCACTTAAAATATCCCTGTCAGGAACCCCCCCTCCAACCCCTGATCATGGTTTCGTGCTTTGGCACGCCTCAGAGAGGTGCTAGAGTAGGTTCAGACACAAGATCTAAAAATACCAACCCAAAGCCAAGCACTTTAATCATTGTATCTTAATTATTTAAATTTATGATTGTGAAATGTGGACTTAGGATTCTAAAGTGAAAATGACTAAGCAGTACAAAAAAAAAAAAAATGGAAATAATAAAAAGTATGCTAGAAATAACTTTGTGAAAAATAAATTTGGATCTAAATTGAAATTAGCATTGTTATTATAAGGATTGAAGAATTTATGTAATGATTTGGGCAAGTAGGATAGTTGATTATTTAGAACTGTATTTAATGTAACTATGCTTGCAAAAATCTTCATTGAGTTGGGATGATAAATCAAAAAATTTTCTGGTTTATTTTGGAAAACTTACAATAGGTATTTGTAAAATATTGAGAAAGCTTATGCTATCAGTAGATTGTTGAATGCTAAATATAAATTGAATTAAAAATAACCAAATTAAATATACTGATTTCTTTACTTTATCAGGCTGTCTTAAATTTCATGTTTCTTTATACCTATTTGAACTTGCCTTGAATTTTCCCAATTGAATAGTGATAAAAATAACTATCTATGGTAACCCAAGCCCAACTATTATTAAGATAGAAAATATGGTATTGGTTTAGAATGCGCTCCACTATTTTCACTTCTAAGAGTATTTGATTTTTTTTTTTTTTTGATTGAGCTTAGTTCTATAAAATTTGCATATTTATTTTTTAATTTTTGATGGAAATTGCAGTTTTAAAACTAGTGGACAAAATATTGGGAACACTATCATCGGCACACTGACATCTGACTTTATTTAGCGTTTGGTTGTGTTAGTGGTAGTTTTGGTGCTACCCTTAGAAGTGAAACTAGTAGAGAATGCATTCTAATCTAGTATTAATATTGCTTCATAGTCTGAGAAAACGTTAAAAATATTAAAAGTAATTTTAATGGATTAAGATTGTATTTAATTATTTCAATCTTTTCCTCTAACCGTGATGCATTATTTTTAATTTATTACATTTTATTGACGGTGTTATTCCAGTACTCCCAATTGCAGTGCACTGTTTTCTTATTCTTTATTAGAAACTTAGTTACTTAATATCTTTCTCCTTGCTTTTACACATAGGCACACATATATATTTAAATTATTAAATGCACAAAGTAGTTTGCTTTAAAAAAAAAACAAACAAACAAAAAAAACATTTACTATATATATATATTGCATAAGAATGAGGAAATATTTTTGTTTTATTAGTTGCTTGAACAGGATTTCTGTGTTTTATTATAGTTATTGACCTTTTTTTTCCTGCATTAAAAAAAAAAAAATAGTATGAAGATCATGAAAATTGGGCCAAGTCCAAGTAACATGGTAAGATCCGGCTTAAAGGCATGACCTCATTTACATCCACTAACTTTAAAAAAAGTGTTTTCTTTTCAAATATATATATTATTAATTGCTAATATTATAGATTATTTGAATTATAAAACAAACATTTTTATGTCAAAATGTTTCTGATTTTGTATAATAACAAACATCCATATATGCATATATATTTGAAAAGAAAGGTTTTTAAAAATGCATTTAAGGATCTGAGACGTGGATTCTTTAACAGAAGAGCAGCGTAAAGACTTCAGACCATATGGGGAATTATATGTTGGGGTAGAACACATGGATATTATTGATATCATTGAAAGAGTGAAGACTAAAAGGGAGCTGAACTGGACTTATGGCTAGAAGAAGTGTAAAAGTCATAGAAGGGGAGACTACATATGGGATGGAAGATGAAATAGGAAAATTTGTTAGTATGATGAGGAGTAAGCTTAAGGATCAGAAAAACAAACTTGAAAAGATTTTCATCCTGCAGTATATTGTTAGCAGTTGAAAATGATTTAATTGTATATGCGTGTATCTATTTCTCTTGATGTTTGTATGTATGTATAGCAGTCTTCCTTTATCCAATGTAGAGTACTTAGTTCCTGTGGGTATTTAATACTGTGGATAATAGCACACTTTTTATAAGATATGCATTTAACATTTATCCACACATCTACAGTATAATTTAATTCAAAAGATGTAATCATTGCTATGTAAAAAAAATAGAATAATGCAATTATGAAAAAGATAATACAATAAATTAAGAGAAAAGGAGAAAAAGAAATCTGGTGTCTTCACAAAATAAAGAAATGATTAAGAAGTGATTCGTTATGATATATATGGCATTTGGGAATTCAAATTTTTTATTTTGTTTTTTCAAACTGAAATTATGGATAGTGGGTCCACTGAATATGTCTGTATTGGAAAGAGTGTGTGTGTGTGTGATTATTATATATAGTGAAACAATATTTTTGTAATTTTTTTATATATAATATGTATATTGCATAATTAAAAATTCAAATCACAAATTTTATTTACCTGCAGAAATATCTAATATCAGATTATTTTTTTGGTTTTTAATATTTAATATTAATTCCATCTCAATAGATTCATTCAAAAGCAATTGATATATTCTGCCTATTACATTAATATTCAGAAGTCACTTGCCCTTCTCAACAAAACTGCGAATTTGCAATTGACAGGAATATTGAAGGGTTCTTTAATGGGGAATATATATATGTTATTTAAATAAAGATTAGAAATAAGGAGATAATATTTATGTAAATAAAAATAATTTGTAATTTCTGATTTTGCAAGAAATTACCAATTACTACTAATTGATAATCCCTGAGACCTAAGTAGTTTTTTGTTGAAGTAAAAGGGTCCTCTTTTACTTCAAATCCAAGTTTTTTTATATAGACTTAAACCCAGAAAGCTATTGTATATCTTAAATTAAATATTTCTATGGATTGTTATTATAATAAAGAATAGAAATGATGAGATAATATCCATGTAAATAGAAATAACCATTAACCATTGATGTTACCAAGACATTATTCATTAATAATAATCGATTTATGGATATTATCTCCTCATTTCTATTCATTATTATATTAGCAAACAATGGAAATATTTAATTCAACATATACAACTCTCTGAAGTTTAAAATATTATTTGCAGAATATCAAGAGAAATGATATTCTTTCACATTCTCAAATGGATAAGAAATAGCTTTCTGGATTTAAATCTGTATAAGAACTTGGGTTTGAAGTAAAAGAAGAACCCTTTTATTTCAGCAAAAAGTAAAAACAAAAGAGCTATCATAGATTTAAAGAAAAAATTAGTTTGGCTTCAGGAATTGTCAATTAGTAGTAATTGATAATCTTGATAACATCAAAGGTTAAAGATTATTTCTATTTATGTGGATATCTCCTAATAAAACCCCATGGAAATATTTAATTCAATATGTAATTTAAAGTTTATACAAATAGAATTTGAAATTGTTGATTGTTATGGACAAAAAATTAATGGCATTTATATATATCAACTTTTTTATTTTTATATCTCATTTTCAAAGTTCTCACCATTCTACTCTTATTAATTTCTTTTCCTTTATATACACACCCAAAGTAATAATAGTATAACTAATGAAGGTAGAAATAAAACAATTAAAAGAATTCATGTTTAGATTTCCTTCATAAGATAAACTATAAACTGAGATTAAAGTCAGAGATAATGATGTAAATTCTTGTATGGAGCATTGAAATGAGGAATCATCTGAGTGGATAGATGGAAGTATGAGCCAATCAACTTCAGAGATAAAAACAATGAATGCCTCAACACAAATTGGATCAGAAAGACTTCGCTTGATTCTTGGAGGTTCACCTGCGTACATAGATATAAGCTGGGGCAGATCATCTATCTTGGCACAGTGATGTGAAGTGCAGATATCTGGCCTCCGAACATAGGAACAGCCAGTTAGAATTTTTACAGGTCGTATTGATCTACATTATTATTTATGTATGCCTTCGGGCCTTATATAAAACAATCGTATGTATGTAAATAGTTAAAACGTTATTAATTATCATTTATTAAATTATCTAAATATTAACTGTTTAGTGGTGATTTGTACTTTTGGGAAGTGCCCTCTTAGATCAGCTAAACATAGCACAACATTATTTTGTTAAATAAATTGCTGTGTTTTAAACATGCCTAAAATAGATATAAATAAGAAAAAAACAATTTTCATGGATCTTCATTCTGTAGATATGGTAAGTTGATCCTACTTGCTCTATCTATTTTTTTCTCCATTTGTTAATTTTATTTTCCTAAACTCTCAGTGCTTTACTTTTTTCCAAAGATCTAAATCTCTATTTCATATAAAGTTACTTATAACAAAGCATTTAATAAGCTATTTTTCTTAAATCTAACTGAAGTAAAGCTGCAGAATAATTTATCCTTATTAACAGTTTGAGCAATTTTATATAATTTGTATCAGCAGGATTTTAAGTGTTTAAATCCATTTGCGTATTCTATGATATTTTGAAACTTATTCTATCGATAGATATTTGTTTCTTTTCTTTTTTTGCTACCAGTTTATTGATTCTCTCATTGCTAATTCAAGACTATTTTGTTTTTACCTTTGTACAGCCTCTGACCACTGTAATTTTTTGTAACATTTTTCTTAAATAATTTCTATATTTTGTCTCAATTAACTTTTGCTGTGTTTGTACTTATTTTCTTCTCTAACAAATTTGTCCGCTGTCATCTGGCATTTCTTATCAGTTTATCAAATAGTTCATTTCTTTATGAGTTCAATGTTTTTATTTTGTGAAATGTTAATTTCATTATATCAGATACAGTTTCAGATTCTAGGAAATAAGATCTTAGAAACGATTCCTGTTTTGATGTTCCTAAAGCTCCAACTTCTTATGAACTTCAAACAGTAAAGCTATTTGATTTGTTTTTTTACTCGTGCAGTTTACAGTAGTGGTAGAATGTGAGACTCTGGAAGGTGAGTGCTTTAAGATTGATTCTGATGCTGGCATTTCACATGCTGAAACTTCTTATAAGCTCTCGAGCAATGCAACTAAATATTTTACCCATGCAGTTTAGTGTAATGGTAGAATGTTAAAAATGGAATATGGAATCCTGGGATTGATTTCAATGTTAACATTTTTGGTCCTCAAATTTCTTATGAAGTCATTCAATTTTTTTGTTACTAAGTTGCGATAGGAATCTACACATGTTCTATATTAACCACTATCAATCCACTGCAGGATGGTTTCTCCAAGTTCAATCCATTTTTTCCAATGTCTAGCTTCTCTCCACCTCACTCCAGCACACTTTCTTATTTCATCTATCCATCTCACATGTGGTCTCTTTCTGGGTTTTTTACAGTCTCTTGGAATCCAGTTTAATATTTCAATTGTCCATCTATTATCATCTCTTCTAGCAATATGTCCAGCCCAATTCCACTTCAGTCTTTTAATTTTTTCAATGAGGTCAGTAACACCAGTTTGTTCTCTTATCCATATATTGCATTTTTGATCTCTTCTTGTTACTCCCAACATGTATCTCATACTTTTTTGAGTGGCCTGAAAGTCTCTGTATTGCTCTTCTATTAAGTGTCCAAGTCTCAGATCCATAAGTAAGAACTGGTAAAACACATATATTAAAAACCTTCCTTTTCAAACACGTAGGCATATTTCATTTTAGTATCAAGTTATTTCTACCAAAAGCACTCTAGCAAAGTTTAATTCTATGATTAATTTCATCCATTATGTTTCCGTGTTAATAATCTGACCAAGGTATTTGTAACTATTAACTTCTTCTAACTCATCATAATGAATCTTCATATTTTGAGAAAATCCATTAAACATTACTTTAGTTTTTTTAACATTTATATTTAGTCCTACTTTCATCTGATAACTCCTACATTTTCTGCAGCTCTAAAGCATTATTTGCAAAAACAACTACATCATCTGCAAAATCTAAATGACTTAAATATTCTCCATTTACTTTCACACCTTTAGCTTCCCATTTTAATCCATAAAATACTTCTTGGAGCACTGCTGTAAAACGTTTTGGAGATATGGAGTCACCCTGTCTTACACCCTTCTCAATGTTCACTCTCTCAGTATCATTATGTAGTTTAATTGTTGCTGTCGCATTTTTATAAATATTCTTTAAAATATGACAATATCCTGTATCTATATCTTGATGATCCAATGCTTTAATCACTGAAGAAATGTTTATAGAATCAAATGCCTTTTCATAATCTACAAATCCAAAGCATAATGGCAACTCTTATTCATTTGTCCTTTCTATAACTTCTCTCAATACCTGGATATGATCTACTGTACTAAAACCACTTTTAAATTCAGTTTGTTCTCTTGGTTGGTGGAAATCCAATGTTCTCTGTAGATGAGTTGTAATTATCTTGGTAAAATGTTTGCATAAAACTGATAATAGGCTGATAGGTCTGTAATTTCTAATATCCTCTTTATCACCTTTTTTAAATATTAATATTAATACTGCATTCTTCCAATCATCTGGTATATCTTTATCATTTAGACATTTGGTATATAACTTTGCTAAAAAAAATTCTATTTCTTCACCTGCTTCTTTTAATATATCAATTATAATTTCATCATTACCTGGACTCTTTCCTTTCTTCAGACATTTAATTGCATGTCTCACTTCTTCATTTAAAATTATGGGCAATATAATATAATTTTGTATCTTTTGAGTTACATAATTCATTTGAATCTGTTTTTGCTCATGTGCTAATTTTTCATATATCTATCCTTTTGTGATTTTTAAATTTATGCTTTATTGTAAACTTTATGGTGTGATATTTTTGTATATTTGGTCCTAAGAATGATATTTGAGATCATAACACTGTAGAGCATCCCTGAGCCTAAAAACTTTAGGTAACATATATTTATTTAGGAAAGTCAAATTTCTATAATTAAACTAAGCAAGTTAATTTGAGTTCTGAAATTTAGAGTGTTTAATATCAGATCATTAGCTAGGATAGTGTCAAATGAGCAAAGATGATTGTTGGTGTAAATTCGATGATTTTCACTGATGAAGCCCAATAGGCAGAAAATAACAAAATAATATAGAAATAGATATAATACACCGATTTAGTGTCTATTGATTACTCAAGCTTACAGTAATAAATTACTGCTCTTAATTGTAAATAAAGACACACTTTCATGCATGCATATAAATATTAAATCAAGGAAAGTGATTTTTCTGGTGTTTAGCTTTCAACTAGATATTATTTATTTATTTATAACTTAAATATTAAACTAGATATTATTTATTTAAAATTCTTATGAAGCCTAACTTTTAGTATGCCAAAAATTGCAAGAATTCCATTACTCTAATTAGCAGAATGGAAGATTAAAATAGAATTTTAAAAATGTAAAAAAAAGAAAACAACGGTCACATGATTTTAAAAAAAAAAGCTGTCAAAGTGAATAAGAAAATTTTGTAAATATTGTCAGAAAAGCACATTAAAAAAAGAAGCCTGCTTGTTGAAAGATAATAAGCATCCCTCCTGTGACTGATTTTTTTAAAGAAATAAAAACAGCTATAATAAATATATTCTATAGAAACCGCATTCCTTGGAAGGCAGGCCAAACATTAGCAATTCAGCCTTTTTGTTTATAAGCCCATTTTGAAAGATTTTGTGCTATACACACAAACATATGCAACTCTTATTTAGTATAGACATGACTGATTCGAAGAAATAATCAAGCTTTACATTGTAATTATATCAAATGTCCTCATCAAGAAAATAGTTATCAGTCAAATTAATAATCGCGCAACAAACAGTTGCTTTATCTAAGATTTTTTTTTTTTTATAACTATAATAGTTATCACCACCTGTTTAAAGAAAACATCTTATCTCATGAATTTTGGAAACTTTTTTATCTAAAGGAAAATATTAATATTTTATTTGATCTTTGGAGGAATTATACATTATATGTTTGGAAGAAATAATTATTCATTACTTGTAAAGTAATATGCTTCATAATAGGAAATTCATGTCACAGTAGAAGATGCAACAATTATAGAATGCATATAATCATTCTAATGAATAATAATAATAATTGAAATGCAATAAATAAATTATCCTGAATTTCTCTATGTATGAAGTACATTCTGAGATTTTAATAAAATTTCACTTTTTACCCTACTCATTAAAATATACTTAAATAGTTTATACTACAAAAGTTTATTGCTATTAATGTATAATTAGTTAACAATCTAAAAAAAATAATAATATTTTTTTATATCATCTATTTTTCACCTCTATTTGTCTAGAATCTTACTATCAACTTAATTCTATTAAAACCTTTTAAAATAAATTTTGCATATTTTGTCATAGCTACTACAATTTCCGTTGTCATTGTTTAATCCTCTTGTTTTGCCTTTTTTTCTAATCTGTTTATTGTTGTATTCAATTTTACATTCGTGACTCCTATTCTCACAACTTAAACTCGTAATGAATTGCACTCATTTAGCAACTCTGCTTTACCCAAAGTTTTTATTAGTAATTCATTAAGTATTTATTCAAGTTGGTCCCTATGTTCATATTATCTTCCCTCCACATTTAATGATATTTTGTTTTCTTTCTTTTTTTTTTTTCCATATAGCTTCAAAATTTTTCATAATTCTCACTTCCTGCACTATTAATTTCCTCCATTAACTTTTTAAAAGTTCATCATATTTCCATTTTAATTCTATTCTAATTATTTCTCTTTTTTTTAAAGTATCCATTCTATCTAATCTATACCTTCTTGTCTCCCAATTACTGCTTAATGGCTTTGTTATTATTCATACATACCTTTTTTTTTGCACTTTCTAAAAAATTTTTTCCTCCATTTTCTCTTATTAATTTTATTGGTTCTAAATAACATTCACTTTCAGTCTTCTTCATTAGAACTAATCACTTTTCATAACTTTCCCATACTATTATCAAGTCTACTTATTTTAACCATGTTGTTTATTTCCCCCATATCCATATCAATTTTGCTATAAATTTCATTTCTTAGCCTTTCAAATACTTTTGTTTCCACCAACATAAATTTAATTATGATCAGTAGTACATATTTTTCATCATCATTAAACATTAATTCTTTTCATCTTTTATAATTCCTTTTTATCTACCAAAATATAATCAACAATATACTTCAGATACTGTTTCAATATATAAACTCCTCATCGTATACTTTACTTAAATTGTCAAATTTTAATACACTATTCACAAATAATCTTTAATAATGCTCCACCCTCCCCCTCTATTGAACTTGATTAATATAATTATACTATTAATTTAATCATTTGTTCTAAACTTATTTTTATCTCTGTATAAATATTTTCCAATATTCTCATTCCTTTCTTTCATATCCTCCCAATTTCCCATTATCAAAATATATCACACCCATTTCTTTTTAGCCAATTTCAGTCTAATTAGCATATGATCTTTACAGTTTATTTCTAAATTATTCTCTTTAGCAATAACCTTTGTATCCTTTTCTTATCTTTTTATATATATTTAGCTTCTTCCATTCAAATGTCTGGAAATGTGGGATTTCATCCCTCAAATGTATTTTCATCATTGCTAATATAATTTTTTCCAATAGAATACTTCAAATTCTATTTATTTATATCTCCATTTCTGCATGTTATAAAACCAATTTTATATTGACATTCTTAGTCCTTCTTTTAAATATTATTTTCTTACAAATTTCCAAATTCTCTGTAAAAAAAAAAAAAAATCTGTCCTTACATTCTCCATCATCCATCTTCACCTACATTATCTTTTATCTTATTCACTTCTTAAATATAGCCATATCCTTCCTTTTTGTATCTATCTCTAATATTGTGTTTTTATTCTTATCTCTCTCTATGTATGTATACCACCCTCTTTCTTTAATTTAACGGATATTAAAATTTATTATAAATTAATTCAAAACTAATATTTTATTATCTTTCTAATTAGGAGGGATAACCTCCTATGTGTATGCGACACACACACACACGCACTCAAATTGTAAATTTATTTTCATTTGCTTCTTTTCATTTTACATATTGATTATTATTTACTTCATGTAGGACTTTTTTTTTCATAGTCAGTATAATTTAGAATTAAATCATGTATTTATAATAAAAACTCTTCCCCGTATATTAAATTTCATTCTACAATTTCCAGTTGGTTGATTTCGTTACTTTTTTGTCATATTATATATATATTTTTATTATACTTTTTTTAAAAAAAATCATTTTATTAAAGTAATGATTAAGTATGTTTTTTAACATATACCTTTTCTTCAATTAATTTGGTTCAGTTATTAATTACAAAATAATTTTTCTTCCCTAATCTTTTTAAACTTTTATAAAATAATTGTCTTAATTTACGTAAATGATTGTTATTTGGTCTACATAGTTTCATTTTTTTTTTTTAATTTGTTTTACAGCTTCTATTTTAAGCTAGTGGAAGTACAACTTGTTTAGATGTCTTGTCCCATTAACCTGCTAGCACTGACTTCCTGGCCTCATTTTTTATATACGTAGTTTTCAATGTTTGATTAAATTTTTTATGTTTGAAAAGATGAATGACATTTTTTTTCAGTTTATTTTAGAGAAATATTATATGAAAAACTTTTGTACATTATTTATTTGTAAATTATTTATCATTGATAATAAATAATAAATGATAATACGATTTATGATTATAAATTATAATATACGGTATATATATTTAATTAAATAATTATTAATCTCTTTAAATTACATGTAGAATTTAAAAGTATGTTAATTAATTATATTTAGTTGTTAATGCTGTATTATTTGAGTTCCATAAGATTTTTCTCAATCGAGATCAATATTTCGTTTATCGTATCAATAAGGTCGCCATGTTATTGATAATAATGATCAATAGAGGGCAGTATTGAAGTGTTTATTATTATTATTATTTTTTTAAATGAATTTATTATAATTTGTTAATTAAGTTTAGAAAGTTAATAGTGGAAAAATATTACATTATTCAGATAATTGTACTATACTTAGTTCAGTCAAGAAACTAAAATGAAAAACGCAAAACTATTTGAATTACTGCTAGTAAAAATAAAATTATATTGAAAAATTGATTTCATTAAAAAGTAAAAAAATAATTTATGAATTATTAGATTAAAAAGAATGTAAAATAAGTAAAAATAAACAAAAAAGAAATGTTGATAAGTATTTTATAATTAGATTTTTGTCTAATTAAAGAAAAAGAGTGGATATTATCTCCAATTTTAAATCAGTAAGGTAAGATTTTTGATTTGCTTCCTGTTTCATTCGTAATTGCAGGATGCAATTCTATGAAAGTCTTTAGAAGTGTGGTATGTAACTATGTAAGGGCTTGTTGATGTTTTGGAAGCTTTGGAATGCAATGTTTGTTCATTTAATTAATACTTCACACTTCTTGGTATTTAGATTTCATTAGGTTTTAAATTTAAGATTCAATGCAACTTATATGTTCTGTTTTTGAAAAGAGATTATAAGCAAATAGTTTATACTTTGTGGCTAATTATGAATCAAAATATATAAAATGCGCTAACACGCACAAGCACACAAAGCTAAAAACAAATAAAGCAAATATATATTATTTTAATATCTATTCATTAAATGGCTAAGCGCTTTCAAGGTTCAAGCCCTCATAATCATAGCCGTATTACAAAATATAATAAATTGACTTGGAGTGATGCAAATTTATGCAAATGAAATAATTATGCATTCCATTTCTTGGATATTTTGTAGCAAGAGTCTTTTTTATTGATGGCGTCACCATCTCTAGATATAAAGAAAGCTTCTTGTATCTTTCTTTTTAGATCATGCCGCTCTCTGCATACCACCACTGGATTTCCCGGTTGACAATCATGCCCAGCTAAGTACGGTGCTGCGCAAAAACTGAACTATGAGCAGTGTCCAACAACGCTTTATTATAAGAATAAGTGTGTTGCTATAGCCTAGTGGAGAGAGAGGCCCTAGTCTCACCATAATATGATGATCTACAAAATTTTTCAGGGCAGGCAATATTATAGACCACTTGAGGTGTCAGTGAGGGTGGGAGGCAGTCTTTGGTATTATTAATTAATTTGTTAGAGTTAGGAGGTTGTATTATTGAGATTGTTGTTAATCTGATGAATTCACTTTTGCTTTAAGGTTTTGATAGTTATCTAATTGTTGTAGCATCTGTCTGTGTGTGTATATATATATGGATGCTCAAAAAATTGCATAAATCCAGATTTTAAATTGTAGTTTAAATATTCCAAAGAAAATTTTGTAGTACTATTATATGGAAAAAATTACTATTGTTTACATATTATCCTACTTGAATTAATTTTATAATCAAGAGCTAAAGGTTTGGCCTTTGATATATAAGTAACCATATGGCCACAGAAGTATTTGGTGAAGTATAGAATACGTGAAATTGAATTTCATCTTCTCTGTGTTAAAGTGAACATATCACATCTGTATTATTAATGTATTTTCTGTACTTCATGAAATGTAAAATAGGCAATGTTCATACATTAATTTTAAACAGAAAATCAAAGTATGTCAGTTTCATTTCTAGAATCTAAACTTTCTAATATAGATGTAATAAGTTCACTTTGACCCAGAGAAGATGAAATTCAATTTCACTTATTCAATTTTTGCCAAAGTCTTGACCATAAATGTTCTTTAGCACCACTAATGTATAGAAACTCAAATATTTCTACCCAATCTCTTGTGAATACTTTTGTAGGGGTCTTTTCCTTAATATTTGTGTTGCAAAATTTATACTTTACTCAATATGGTGCACCAGATGCACATATATGTATGAGAATAATAATAGAAGACACCCAAATATTTTTTTTTATAAAGAATTAGAATAAATAAGACTGAGGGATAAGAAGATTACTTCACCAGATACTTTTGTGGCCACATGGTTATTCCTAAATCAAAAATCAAACCTTTAGCTCTGTGAAAGCAGTGATTATAAAATTAATCAAAATAAGATAATATATAAACAATAGCAACTTTTTCCATATAATATGCCACAAAATTTTCCTTGAAATAGTTGAGATTTTAAATCCTCTTTAGAAAATTACAATTTAAAATCTAGATTAAAAAATGATGATTTAAGTCTGTAAGCAATTTTTTGGAACTACATTGTGTCCATATAAATGCACACAGAGACAGAAGTTACAACAATTAGGTAACTATCAATACCAAAGCCTTAAAGCAAAAATGAATTCATCAGATTAACAACAATCTCAATAATATCACAGATATACTTTAAAATTATAATCTCTCTTCAAAAACAAAACATATAAGATGCATTAAAATGAACAGACATTGCATCCCAAAGCTTCCAAAATATCAACAAGTCCTTACATAATTACATACAACACTTCTAAAAACTTTCATATAATTGCATCCTGCAAAATGAAACAGGAAGCAAAGCAAATATCGTACCTTACTGACTTAAAATTGGAGATAATATCCACCCGTTTTCTTTAATTAGACAAAAACTTAATTATAAAATATTCATTATCTATTGTTAATACTAAGCATTGTTGTGGTTATGTCAATAGACAAATTTGGGTTAACTAATTTGTAAATGATTCAGTACATAAATTTTTGTTAGGGAGATATAAATGCTAGGTCTTCAATCGTAATTAGACATCTCTTTAATACTTCTAACAAACTCCTACTCAGGAGTATCTAATTGTGAGAGAAAGATTGATGACAGTGATGATAGATTTAGAGTTTTTTTTTTAAAAAAGATTGTACTGAGGACCATTAAGTGAAGATGGCATTCGCAAATATCACTTTTTTTTTCCCACAATAGTTTTCTGCATTGTGAATTTAAAAATGAGATGAATGATTTAATAAATATTTCTATAGGTAAATAATATACAATTTTTATAGGATTTAGACTGAGAAATAATTATTTTTTTGTGTTTTTTTTTTAAATTTATCTTCTATTGATTTTTACATATGTGAAAAGCTCATGTGAAATGAAAAAGCAAGAACTTGGAGAAGTTTCCTTGAGCAACGGAAACTTGTATATATTGACCATGCATGTGTTTTTTTCATATTAAAAAGCAAGAGTATATTCTTTACTATATTCTTCTAATATGATTAAGTAAAGTGGGTATTTGTTTTTTTTTTTTGTTGTTGTTGTCAAGAATATTGCTATTTTGTCTATGTATTCTGTGTAAGATATATTTGATTGTAATTTAAATATTTATGTACCCAGAAGTTTCAATAAATGGGTTAATGTATATGGTAAATAATATTGGATAATAGTTTATTAGACATAAATGCCACATGATGGCGTTGTTGCTATGCAAAAACTATAAAATATGAACATTCCCAGGCCGTATTTGTTTTGGATTTTTTCTTTTTTCTTATATATATAAATAAAACACAGAATTTGTGCTTTTTAACACTTAGAGATGATTGTGATATTGATTGAAATGGCAGAAATGATGATATTCTTCTATTTAAAGTAATACATATTTCTCTATATAAAAGTAACTTTGTAAGTAGATAGATTAATGATTTTGGTAATGATGTACTTGTTAATATTTCTATGAGTTTATGAATTGGGATTAAATCAAACACTTCCTGGTTATCAAGTTGCTTTGCGATAGGACTATTTTTACTCTGATCTTGCAATTAGAATCTTAATTAAGAATTTATATTTAAATCAATATTTTTTTTTTTGTGATGACATACAAACTTTGTATTAATATGACGTATCTACAAAATCCTGTTCAAATTCACGAATATGAATTTATAACACAGGCTGAGATCTTGTTAACACATTTTAAAATATATCTTAGCAAACTTAATTTGTCGTATTGATTATAATATTAATCTTATACATATATAATACTATATAGGGGATAAAACATATATGAAGTTCTCTATTTAAACCTAAATTAAAATATCTTGAATTATTTATAGACTGATTTCATGGTAAATCAAACTTTTTCAACATTAAGTAATATGCAGAATATATAATGAATAATTAATTTAAATTATGATCACTTATTCTAATCAGAGTATTAAAATATATAATAGTATTTATTATATATACGGGGTTTGAACTCAGACTTTCACATGGCCCTCAACCATCCATACTATCTCATACCACTGACACACTGTATGAGCAAGTGTATCAGTGGTATGAGATAGCATGGATGGTTGAGGGGCATGTGAAAGTCTGAGTTCAAACCCCATATATATCACATATAGAAGTGCAGGTATGAAAAAGCCTATGCTGTAGTAAAAATTATTAGTATTTGTTATTATTTCTAAACTTAATTAGTGTTACCAAAATAAAGTATTTAATGGTAAGACTAATATAAATAATGAACTTACCACAGCCATATTTCTTAGCAGTAATATTTGAAAATTAATATGATTAAAAGCTGTAAAAAATTAGTTTGTAATGAAATTGTGACTGAATGAAATTTGATAAATAGCACTAGATTTTATCAGATTGCAACCATAACTTAGATTTTATCAGATGCCACTGTTACTAATTTATTAAGTATTTATTTTTTTTAATGAATTCAGCACATTCTTTTCTTCTATGTTTTTTTTTTCCAAAAATAAAAGAAATAAAAAATGCACTAAAAGGGATGGTGAATTACGGAATTATTGAATTTTTATCACAATTCATGTTAATCCTATAACTATGGTGACTGAAATTTCAATTTTTATTTTCATTATTGAAGACTTTAATAATAATAGTAATAATCGCATAATTAATTGCTCAGAAAATCATGTGATTTTCAAATATTTAGGTGGCAGGTTGAGCATAATAATTCTATAAGTTTGTGGTGTTTTTTTAATTTTAAAATTTAAATGCTAAAATAAATAAATTAGCAAGAATTGGAAAATTAATTTACTAATGTTGATTAAATATTATTACTGGTCATAATATTCTATTGCGTAGAGACTATTTATTTTTAGAGTGAGAACATAACGCACATATAAACATTTTCCTTATTGAAATTAGGAATTTGATCTCTTGGTTTCTACCATTGCACTAAACTAACACTCTAAAAAAATAATTCTTTGGATTGTATAAAACAGTGAAAAACATTGTGTTTCAGATTTAATGTTTAGACACTATTCTTACCAGTATCTTTAATATTGAAAAATATATTAAAGAAATAAATGACAAAATAATTATTTATGTGAAGATTCTTGCACTGTAGTAGATTGGGTAGAAACGGTTATTAACATGTAGAATCAAGAGTTGAGATTGATAATTGTTAATGAAACAGTAAAACAGATAAATTGAGGAAGTAATAACAGAGTGATATATTAAAAAATTAAAGATTAGTCTTTTTTTAAATAGAGTAGTTGAGTAATTGAAAAAAAAAAAAGGATGTAGATTCTTAAGTTTTATTAAAAATAATTGAGATCTTCATATGAAATACTTGCATATACATATCTGAGACATGGATCCAGAAGTGAAATAAAAAACTAAAACTAATATTTTGAAATATTGAATAGTTGCTGAATTATTCTCACAGACTTGAAGAATATAATATTATTGGTCACATCCCTCAGAATGGTGTAGAATATTTTTATAGCGTGAAACAAAGGAAAATTATAATATAGTAGAAGAACTGTATCTGACAATCAAAAATGGAATGTGAAGCATGGAAATCCCTCAAGAGGCTTATTCAACAGTGGATTGCAGGGGGGAGCCCAACATTATGTCACTTGCCAACATTATTCAAGGAGATTGTTTTGCTGAAATCCGGCTAGCCACCTTCATGAACTTTGCCATCTAGATAGTCAGATGTAATAAGACATTTGAAAGTGGAATGGTGATTGATCTGGAGGATTGCATAATAAAGACCATTGTGGAATTAAGAGAAAAAGACAAGTGGACGGCCAAGCCCCATCTGGCGGCTGACAGTGGGAAAAGACATCCTTTTGACAAATTGAATAAAGCATCACTGATCTAAGCCACATTGGGTATAACTCCACCTAAAACCAACCATCTCAAGGAACTAACCAATGCTGCAACAACTCATGCTTGATGATCCTTACTCATATGCAAGTCCATACAGAATACAGGGAAACTTGTAAACTGATCATACACCACTACCCCTATTGACCCAGATCGAGTTTCACACCTAATTTAGCCCCTATTTTGGTACTTAACCCCTTTACCTAAAGTTACCATCAATGTATTTCTTTCCCTTTTGACTCTCTTTAATGTAAATTATCATAGTAATAAATTTCTTTTGAAAGATAAAAATCTGATTATAGAAAAAATATTACTGGAGTTAAACTAAGTTCTTCACTAAACTTAGAATTGAATAGAGAAGATGATATGAAAGGAGGATAAACAAACAAATAAAAAAACTTTACATCAATCAAAATAAAGTTATAAAGATCTTGATTTTAGAAGCAGAAGTAAAGAATTTAAGAGTAGAATAATTAGAGATAATAATTATGTTTATTTAAAAAAGAGAGGAAGAAATAAACAAACAAACAATAAAAACAAAACATTTGATTATTTATTGTATTTACTTTTGTATGTTATGTTGTAGGTGATATAGTAAAAAATATGCTAAAATTTAATGAAAAAAAAGGCAATTAGTCGTGTTATCAATTGCTTGATTATGATGCCTATTGTCGAGAGATGCTTCAGAGTCAACAAACTTCTATTTACAGCAACTTAAACTATATACATTATATACGATTGAAGAATTACAATCATATTCTCTATATTAGCTTATCATAAAAATGATTTCAGAAATATTTAAATACTGCTACCAATTCAAATTGTTGGTTTCACTATCACTGTAATTGTTTTATTATTCCCAAACATCAGACATTACTCTTTATATTTGAGATATTAAATTTATTTTCTCAATAATTTAGATAATGTAATTAAGTTTAAAGATAAAACATATTGGATAACTTTTAAATATGAAACATATGTTTATAAATTATTATTAGTTTTTAACATATATTTCTTTTTAAGTTCCCTTTATCAACAAGTATATTTAAGAACATTGTAAACACCTGATACAATCAATGCAATATATCAGGAAAAAAAATCACAATTTTGGTGGTGATTGCGAAGTAAAATGATATACAGTTATCAGTGCATTAGTAAAATAAGGTGTCCAAACTTCAATCCTAATGTGCCAAATGATCGTAGAAAATTACTTAGTTGATTGTATTTTTATAGTTTATTATCATATAATGTCTGAAATTGCTATTTTCTAATTATTCTTTTTTTCCATTTGAAATGTATATATTTTTCAAATTTGATCTGGAGATCTTATTTTGAATGCATTTGTTTCTTGTAATTTTTAAATGACTTGTTCATGTCCACAAAATTTTTATTATAACTTCTCGACTGCCATGTGCTAGTGTGCATTTTAAAATAAAAATCAAACTTTTATTTATTTTATATTCATGTTAACATGAAAATAATATAGCTTTATGTAATTGTTTTTCCCATTTTATTCATTTTGTTGTAAGCTTTCTTATAATAATCTTTTTTTTAACTAGTTTAAAAAATCAAATTTTAATAAATTTTCATTAAAAACTTTTTTACGTTTATCATTGAATAATCGAAGGGAAAAAATATGAGCAAATAATGTCAAACTTCATTTCTCGCCCTGTGCAGTTTAGTATAATAGTAAAGTGATAGTTTCAAAAGCTCGATTCCTGGGATAAATTCCAATTTATCATTTCTAGTTTTTTAATGTTACATGACTTCTTTAGCAATTGATTATTTATTTATCATACTTCCATTTTATATATGTAATTAATTTCTGGTTATTGTTGAAGAAACTAACCAATGTAATGGAAGTGTAAATGCAGTTACTATTGAAGTTGCAGGGCTTCTACTTGAATAAATAAACAGGCGGATTGCCACCATCTAGAATTTTATAGATTTCAGTCATAAAGATCTGATTTGTACATTATGGAAATAAATAAAATAATCAAACGGCTTTATTGCTTGAGTTTGTAAGAAGCTCAAGTGCCAGAAGGACCAGAACTGAAATTGATCTCGGCATCTTCATTCCGGAGGCTGACACTCTACTAACGGTACCAAAATGTGCACGTGATTTATATTGTTTTAAAATTTTTTATTTATTTTTGCGATAACATTATTTTAGAAGCAAATCTACAAGATAACCCCCCTCCCCATCTAGTTGTATCCATATTCTTTACCGTATTGTATTTAAGATTCCAAAAACACTTTAAAGGAGCTTTGTAAATATATATATTTTTTCCATATGTCAAAGCATCGGCCAGGAAGCGAACCCAGGACAACTGCTTGTAAGGTAGCTGTGCTGACCACTCGGCCACCAACGCTTGACTAGCTTTGTAAATATTATAACCAGGATCTGAACTTTTTTTTTTTTTCCAAATGTGAATTGACCATTATTAATTTGAAATCTTCCACAATCTTGATAAAATTACATCTATTTTTATGATTTAATTTGAATTTAAGATATAATTACCGTAATAACTTCATTTGCATAACACAAAGGTAGAATATTATATGCTGTGAACAATAAAATCCGAGAAAGTGTAGCCATTGCCATTAAAAAATAAATAAATAAAAAATTACAATTTAAATTAAAAAATATATATATTGCTTTTATATTTGTTTATAAATTCTAAAAATTTAAATTTTTGTAAAAAAAAATTATTATTTTTATATTTGTTCATAAATTATAAATTTTGATTTATACTGTTTAAATTTGAAATTTTTATATTTCATTATATTGTAAATTATTGTTTAAAGCATATATAATATAGTAACATTTAATTTGACAAATAAAATAAATATTAGACCATGCAATAATTTATTTAAAATGTTTATAAATTATAATTTGAAAGTGCAAATAAATATCAATATTTATTTTTATATAGTGGCAATATATATACATGTATATATTTAACAGACAGAGAGCAACATTAATAACATATATCACTGAAAAAAATGTGCATAATATATCATCTCTTGATGTTGAAGAAGATGAAGGGCATGATGGTTATATTCCTTATTAAAATCTCAAATGTAAATGTAAGGTTTATTGACCATCATCAAAATACTGGTCATTTTCTGTCCCATTACTTGGGGAAAAGCTACTAAATGAGCCTATTTTGTTTTCCAGATAATTTAGAAAATTTCTAAATATTACCACAAAATTTAGCATCTAAAACAGGGATGGGAAATCTTTTTTTCTGCCAAGGGATTGGATATTTATAATATCATTCATGGGCCATACAAAATTACCAATTTTAAAATTACAACTACATTTGATCAAACATTTAATTAATTTATTCCAGTTATTAGGGATGATGGGTGTTCTTTTCAACTGGCAGGCCAATTTCAACTTGTCCTTTTTAAATGAGGACCACAATTTTTTTGTGAATTAATAAAGTAAATCATTATTATTAATGACTGTTCATTTAATAATAATTTTTCCAATTTGCATTGCAATTATTCTTTGTGACATTTATATTCCTAATTTTTTTTAATATTCTGGCAATTTTAATTCTATAACTACTAGGGTACAATCATTTCTAAACTCTCTTTCAGAAAATTGTTTTGAAGTTTTTTTTTAAAATAATATAATTTGCCACCACAGAATTTTCTGTCATGTTTGTGCTTTTTATGAAACATATTAGCCATTTGATAAAAACTTCTTTTCAAGTTTTCTATATTAATTTTTACTTCTTTCCCAGCAGTTTTATTGTAATCAGAATGTTTTGATAGTATTCTCTATTAACTGAAATATTTTCCAGACATATCAGGCATATTGATTTACTATTTATTTTTATAAAAATAAAAAAAATGCATTGACCCATTTCTATTGAAATATGTAATTTTCTATTTTAACTTTTTTAAAATCTTACTTGGTGTAGCCATCATAATAAAAAAATAAATAAATGTAAAATAATAATAATAAAACAAATTAAAATTCTAATTTTATTTTTTGCAAATATATAGTTTTTTTTTCATGTATCAAAGCATCGGCCAGGAAGCGAACCTGGGACACCTGCTTGTAAGGCGGCTGTGCTAACCACTCTGCCACCAACTGTTGACATAAAAAAATCATTATAAAAACAAACAAAATGCCTTCAGCCATCATAGATTAAACCAGTAGTCAGAGTACATAATAAAGATAATTTGTTGTAATATTGCATCTCTGATAGAATGAACTAGAGCTATTATAAAGCTTGGATGTAATTAAGAAAAATATTTTATTTTACTTAATTCTTAATTCAGTATTTGACTATATGTATGCTTAAATAAAATTTTTATACAGAACCATTTTACATACATTTTCAAAAATGTCCAAGGGTCATAGGTCTGGATGTTCCCCACTCCTAATCTAAAAGAACTGATGCCATTTTACTTGTACTCTGTAATTCTTTATTATCTCTAATCATAATCTTGGAATCTGGCTTGTTACTGGTACTTTTATTCAGACATTTGTTAAACATAGAATCGTATTTGAGATAGAATACAGTAACATAAAAACAAAGAATGATTTTGATTGAAGTTTCAATGTGATTGATGTTAAAAGTTTAATAATAATTAATAATTTGAGAAAAACAATAAAATTAAAAGCCATAATACATAAATATCAATGATTTGATAATCATGGCTTGCATATATATCTTGGTTTCTTATTCTTCAAATGAAAGGACTATACTCTTATAATTAAATCAGTATCTTGAATTTTGAGTTACATCTAAAGATTATTAACTATCTTGCCATCTTCCCCTAACAAAAGACTATAATAGTCATAAGTATTTCTAAACTTATAAAAAACAATCTAAATCATATACATAAAATCTAACAATTTGTATTAAACAAAGTTTTCATTAAAAAAATACATATATTCAATTACTAACTAATATATTATATTGAATGAAAATAAATATATCAAAATATTCTCAAAATTCAAATTAGTATTATGTTATCTCTTATTTGGTTTATAATTCCAAAGCTAATCTTTCCAATGATGTTTTCTTATTGTTTGCACACGGTAATTTATTGTAAATCTAGTATATATAGTTGATCAGTTTTTCATGATAATATGTTTCTTCCAGTTTCTAAGTTTATAGGTCAGAATTTGCTGCATAGAATAAGTAACAGGAATTTTTTCACATACACAGGGCTTTTAATTAGGCTGTTTGGCTGCATATCACTTCTCCAAGACTCACACCTCAGATAGCAATTTATCTTCATGACCATATACTTGTAGGTATTTTTGTTCTTATCTATTGGAGAATTATAATGGGAATTACTGCTTCCCAATGCTGGGTTGGTATTTTCCACGATCAGATAAACTGGTGTTTGCTTCTTGTTTTTTCCCCGTATTATTTGCTTTTAATTATCAATGTAAAGGATTGTATTCTAGGAATAATGCATAATGAATAATTAAACTAGCTTTCTTTCCATTTATATATATTGCCTTTTATTTACATCAAAACTTGCTTACAATATTAGTAAAAGGATCAAATATCACAAGATGTTCTTTGATTCTGATTTTAATCTTATTAAGTTGTTTATTAGTAAGTTTTCTTAATTATAATTTTTATAAGATTTAATTACCCTTATTTTCAAATTTTCAAAAGTCGATTTTATTACTATATTTTATAATTATATTTTGTACAAACTTTTAATATTGTACAGCAAATTGACATAATAAATTATGCAGTAGTATTTTAACATTAATTCCAGCTATGATTTACTGTAATTATATCATAAATATGCTTAAGTATATAGTAAATTATATGAGAAGAAACCAATCTTTCAGACATGTGCTGTTAGTATTAATTTGCTTGTACTCACATAGGTTGCTAATATATTAATTTAATTATATAATATATACTAAAGCTATATCTATACACAAAGAATGACATTTCCCTCCTGGTGCTTGCAAAATAGTTAATTCAACATTTTTTGTAGGCATGCTCTAGAAAATTATGCAATAATGAATTTTTAATCCTTAAATATATTAAAATATATTCTGTTTCCAGTCATGAATTGCCCCAGTAGTCTTATACTTTTCCCTTCTTAGATTTAACTGTAGGAGTCAAGTTGCTCTGATCATAAGTACTAACATAAACACGTAATTCAAATATATCTATTATTCATCAATAGAAACCTATCCAGAAACAATATAAGGGCCATATATCCTATTTCACACCTTAGTTTCAATTCATCTTTATGAGTTTGAATATAGTAAAAGTCACTTTCATACCAGCATACTTACATTTTTGACTAACTATATAAATTTTATTTTCTACTTGTTCTTCTACACACTTTGTCTTTAATTAATATATTATCTTAGCTGTTTGAAATATCCTATTATTTTTCTTACGTAATACCAAAATAGGTTGTATACAGTATAACATTTTATTTTTAACTCTTTTAGTCTCAAGATATTATATAATTGAATCTTATGTGTTATTATATTAATAATTTTCTCTAAGGTATTTTATGCTGTATCTCTGTGAGCCAGCCTATGGAATAGTATTATCACAATATATACGTGAATAAAGATATTTAGATGTAGATGGAGCTGGTTAATTTTTTTATTTTTACTGAAAATGTTATCAACAGTTTTATAGAAAAATAAAGTGATTACATATTTATGCATGAGTGATGATTTTTCTGTTTATTGAGAAATTGGAGAGAGTAGGGATTTAAAAACACTTAAATTAGAAAATGAATAATTTCTATCCAGGGAAGCTTATAAAAAATATCAACAAAATGATATAACAGTGTATGCCCATTTCATGCATAATTATCAAATTGGGTTGGGATAATCTTTAGAAAAAATAGGCAAATTAATTAAAAAGTTATCACAAGTTTTTATTTTTAAGATAACTGAAACACAGGCTTATTATATCTATATATGTAATATATAGGGTATATGAGCACAGACTTTTCACATGACCCACCACTCTCCACACTATCTCTTAACACTGATTCACTTGAACACATATATGTTGAAAAGATAAATAATCACCAATATAAGCAACAATCATCAGTTGGTCCAGATTACCATCTCTACACATATATGATGTAAGTGCTCAGATATATATTAAGATAGCCAAACCTCATACTTTAATGGACAGGCTTCAATCTATTCCACACTCCAACTCTTCAATCATCCATCCAATTGAAAATCTGATGATGGAATGCTCAAAGGCCACCCTGAGGCTGAGATTCTTGTCACACCCATGTTGACCTAAGATCAATCTGATCCCTCATGTACAGGACATAATCCATTTAATACATATGGGCAGACACCTCTTATGAAATAACTGAAACACACAGGCTTATTATATACCTGTTTATATATGTAATATATAGGGTATATGAGCACAGACTTTCACACAACCCACCACTCTCCACACTATCTCATAACCCTGATACACTTGAACACACATATGTTGAAAAGATAAATAATCACCAATATACGTATTTCATGCTAAACCAGCAATCATCAGTTGGTCCAGATTACCATCTCTACACATAAATGCTATAAGTGCTCAGATATATATTAAGATAGCCAAACCTCACATTTTAATGGACAGGCTTCAATCTACTCCACACTCCAACTCCTCAACTGTCCATCCAATTGAAAATCTGATGATGGAATGCTTATTTATCTTTTCAACATATGTGTTCGAGTGTATCAGTGTTAAGAGATAGTGTGGAGAGTGGTGGGCCATGTGAAAGTCTGTGCTCGTATACCCTAATATTACATATATAGACACAGGTATATATAAGCCTGTGTGTTTCAGCTAATGTTTTATAATACAGCAAGTTAAAGCAATTAGTAATGTTATTTGGAAAAGCAATATTCCTCATGAGTACAATAAGCAGTAAGTGTAAATTATAATTTTTAAAAAAATTATTATTAATCTTTTAGTTTCAATAATAATTTATTATTTCTAATGTATGTAGTTATATCAAACCAAATAACTATCTTATTTCCATTTGGACTTCTGTTGAGTCTATGTTATTGTGTTCTTAGTGCAAGATGGTGTGAACATTAAATCCTTCACATATTTGTTAGCTGATTGCTTTTTCTCTCTTTCCTCCTTTTCTCCCCCTCTTTTTTTTGTTGTTAGTTTGACATATTGTATAATGTCCAGGTGTCCTCAAATGCTTTCGATGATACCAGGAGTTGGTCTCTCTTCTGGATTTTTATCATTGTTTTAGAAAAAACCTACGTTATAAGAGGTTGTAGGTATTCCATGATTAGTTTACAATGCATAACCCATATGGCATAGTTTAAAAATTGGATAGGTTTTAGTATTGATGCTTTCCTACAGAGATGAGATCAATTTGAAATCTATCTTGGTGTTGGAGAGCACGATTTCTTGGATTACTCCGAGTCCTGTACATTGTGAGAAGAGGTGATCCGATGTCTCATCGCCATTCCTGCAAATGCTGCAAGTTGGGTCTATGTTATTGTAACCTCATTTGTAAAAGAGGAAGTGATTTGTAGGTAGTCCGTTAATGTTGCATTTAATGAGAAAATCTAGGTATTTGGCTTCTAGACTCCATCTTTTAAAGTTGGATACCAGTTTCTGATTGTTATAATAAAGTGTGTTGATTATAGAATGTAAGATTGAATGAAGGATTGTGTATGCTTGCCATAACAAGATTTTTAGAATCAAATGTGGAGTCCATTATTGGGCAGTGCTGTTTGACAAGACTTGTGAGTCTGGTGATCCATGTTTGTCTGCCTGGCTGGGTTCAGTCGGTGGGTGTTACTTTTTGAAGCAGAGTTTTTTGGAGAATGGTGTTATAATCATATGATGCTACCAAGTTGTTTATGACATTGTGGTTTTTTTTTACAAATCAACGCCTGAATGGAGTGAAAAGCAAGATCATTTAGTTTTCTTGTTTGCCGAGTACTTTTGAAGCTGATAGCGACCCTTTTACCTCTCCAGAAAAGCTTGTAGCACAATCCATTTATTCTATTTATATAGCTCTTGTTGATTTTGATAAATGGAAGAAAGTATGATATTTTTGACATCACATTCATGTTAATTAGTGCTACCTTGCCAGGGAGGGAAAGGTAGACTTGTGACAAGGAAGCAATGAATTTATTTGTTATTTCCTAGATGTTATCCTAAATCTCTTTGGACATTGCTGTGGTAGACTTGAAGATGGAAAAGCCCAAGATATCTCTGTGGCTTGGTAAAGAAGAGGTTGTTGATTTTCCTTTCTGAACCAATTTGCCAGGAGGCCGACTTACTAGGATTGAATTGCAGCCCGTATTTATCTGTATAGCGGTTATTATTAATCTTTTAAGCAACACTCTTTATTAAATTATAATTTAATTTTTTGTTTAATTTTTAAACTTCTATGGTTCATTTTTAAGCATTATTATTCAATAGACTCTACTTGTCTAGAGAAAACTGGATAATCCAGAAAATACTTTGGTACCAAGAGTTCCAGAGTAATGATGGACAATCTGTACTATAAAATTTTGTATTGTAATAATAATGCATGATAATTATTTGAAGTATTATTTCATAATGGATATGTACACATACATATTTTTTATAAACATACATGTATAGATACCGATCACATGCATACATTTGGTTTTTGAATTTAAGAAGATATAGTATTATATATAGAGTAAGTTAAAAACAAACTCTTATGAAGCTTCAAAAATACTCTCAACCTCAGACCGCGGTTTCTGCCTCTAGCGTCATCAGTGAGGTGCTAGGGAATAAAATACTAGAACTAGTCCAGCATTTTATCAATGCCTAACTATTGAGAAGAAAATCTGAAACTTTCAGACATTTAAATGTCCAAAAATCCAGCTATCTAAATAGCCGTATCAAAAATCCAGCTATCTAAATAGCCGTATGGGACTGAACTAAGTTCAGATACACCATATATTAATAGCTCTAGCAATATAAAATCGCCAAAGCATTAATAGCAAAAAACTAAAATTAAATTGATAAAATGTTATATATAGAGTAAGTTAAAAACAAACTCTTATGAAGCTTCAAAAATACCCTCAACCTCAGACCGCGGTTTCTGCCTCTAGCGTCATCAGTGAGGTGCTAGGGAATAAAATACTAGAACTAGTCCAGCATTTTATCAATGCCTAACTATTGAGAAGAAAATCTGAAACTTTCAGACATTTAAATGTCCAAAAATCCAGCTATCTAACTCAAATAGCCGTATGGGACTGAACTAAGTTCAGATACACCATATATTAATAGCTCTAGCAATATAAAATCGCCAAAGCATTAATAGCAAAAAACTAAAATTAAATTGATAAAAAATCAAGTCATATGACCTAATTTTAATAAAGCTCCTATTTACAAATGTTATATATAGAGTAAGTTAAAAACAAACTCTTATGAAGCTTCAAAAATACCCTCAACCTCAGTTTCTGCCTCTAGCGTCATCAGTGAGGTGCTAGGGAGGGTATTTTTGAAGCTTCATAAGAGTTTGTTTTTAACTTACTTTATATATAACATTTGTAAATAGGAGCTTTATTAAAATTCGGTCATATGACTTGATTTTTTATCAATTTAATTTTAGTTTTTTGCTATTAATGCTTTGGCGATTTTATATTGCTAGAGCTATTAATATATGGTGTATCTGAACTTAGTTCAGTCCCATACGGCTATTTGAGTTAGATAGCTGGATTTATGGACATTTAAATGTCTGAAAGTTTCAGATTTTCTTCTCAATAGTTAGGCATTGATAAAATGCTGGACTAGTTCTAGTATTTTATTCCCTAGCACCTCACTGATGACGCTAGAGGCAGAAACCGCGGTCTGAGGTTGAGGGTATTTTTGAAGCTTCATAAGAGTTTGTTTTTAACTTACTCTATATATAACATTTGTAAATAGGAGCTTTATTAAAATTAGGTCATATGACTTGATTTTTTATCAATTGAAGATATAGTATGTGGCAAAAATCATATATATTGCATGCAAAATCAAAAATATGCATTACATTGGCATATTATATAGCATAGAATATTTTAGTAATTTATTTTTGGTTTTTATTCAGTGTTTTATTATTATTATTTGATATTTAACTGGTTAGTAATCTTCTTCAGAAATACAATGACAATTTATGGTAGCGATTTTCCCCATATATGTATATTTCTGATATAACTTAATTATATGCTTATGATATTCAGTTTGCAACATTATGTACATGTACCCATATATTCTATCATAAATTAAGGCACACATACCTTATAGTTTTATAACTATATAAAATATATATTTAGGGAAAATAATTTTTATAGTGTATTATCAATTTTTACTCTGAAATATATTGCTAAACAGTCAAATGTTAAAAAAATAAAATAAAGCTTCAGAAAAAAGTATTTTAAAAAAAGAAATTAATTTATTAATATAATGTACTATAGCGTTGTACATCCTATATCCTGTGACGACTTATTAAGTCATAGTGTGATTTGTAGATCACGAAAGATTTTCTGTTTACAAAGTAGGTCATCAAGCTTAAAAAGCTTGATTTATTTGTTGCAAAGGTATTTATTGTTCAATGAATTTATTACCAATATATCGCAACAACCGTTATAACAAGTTTAAGTAATAGTTTAAGCTGCATTATATCATTTCAACCCCCCCCCCCCAAACTATCATTCGTCATTGTAATTAATTTGTTTAAAAAACTCAATTTATCTATTTGGATTTAATTTTGCTTTTGTTTTTCTCCTGAGTATCTTTCACATTTAATTGTATATACACATATGCGTACATATATATATATGTACAGAAGACTTATAAAGTGTTGAATGCATATGATTTTAATATGTCATTAAATTAAAAAAAAAAAGACTAATAATCAAAAATAATAATATTATAATAATTCAATATTGCCAGAAAAATAGCAAGTTAAACTTGGGAAGAATCCTCATCACCTTTGCCAATATTGTTGATATATATTTGTGACGTTAAATATTTATGAGGTGAAATACTATATAATATATTCAAAATTATGAGTCTCTCTAAACATCATGTATAATTAATATTCCCAAGTCTGAACACCGTGTATAATCAGAGAGCCAAATCTCTCTAAATTGTCCAAAATAAATCACCCTGCTTGCAATCCAAGAAGTCGCACTTATATACATATATATGTAGTGTTATATATATACTAAAGTATACACAATGTATATACAGGATCTAAAAAGCTTATGCATAAGTATGACCTTATATATATAAATAGTAAATATTTTATGATGAAATGTAATTATTGATTATATTTGTAAATATAGCTCTAGTGGACCCTTACTCCCGAGAAATAAAGTTCTCAAAGGATTTTCTATGTAAGCGATTGGAAAGTAGTTGGAAATTACTTATATAAATGTTATTTCCTGAAAACATCTTTTAAAATTATTACTTTCCTTCAAAGAAATGAATAAAAATATTATAAAAAAGGAAAATGCTCATTAAGAAACATTTCTGCTGGATTAACTTCACCCTTTGGCCCGGATCTTGCAAACCTTTGCTCTGCATTGTTTGCTACAGTAGTAAAATAGCAGAATCTGGAGTTCATGGATCATGACTCTATTCTATTCTTCTTGCTTAAACTGCTTTTGAAGTCCCGAATGTTAAATATCATCAAAATCTTTCAAATCTCTTTATTTATCCATTGTATTTTATTACAACTTAATCTACAAATGTGTAACTTATAAAATCCCAATAAATACTAGCTTTTAATACAATATGTCAATGTTATTAACAATTCCTCTCTTTTCTTCCAATGCGTAAGCTTGTGATTAAGACCTGTAGAGGTCCCTACCTTCGTATTTTCAACTGCACATGCGTTAATAAATATACTTTTGTTCGAAGATTGTTATATATTAATCTTCGTTACTTATAGACTTTCAAACGCAGTTAAATAATAATAGATATATTGACTTCTGGGCTAATATTAATATAACAATCTCTAGCCTAATAAATAGTTATCAATTACATTGACATTTTTACTTAAAAGATGATAAATAGGCATTGGTATTGTAGAATTGCATACTTGCTGTTGTTCATTTTGCTAAACAGATATTTTCCTATATATATTATTATTTAATCTTCAACCGAATGTTTTCAATCATTTTAAATTTTATTTATATAAAAAGAAATTCATAGCAAAGATCTCAAGAATGAAATGCATTTATTGTGGTTTCTGCCGTAATAAGTGAATAGGCAAACAGTAAATTTGTAAAAATCATCTGTTTTTCTAAATTAGTCATTAATAGAAAAGTACAATTCATTGAATTAGAAAAGCTTCCATCTGTGGTTTATAAAAATGCGCCGTCGTTTATAATTTTCAAAAGCAAGATCTTATCTGATTATCGAACAGCAGTTAGTTATATGGCTGAATAATTTACTCCATTGAATAACTATCACCAAACTTTGACCAATATCATATATATATGCGTTTCTATTTACTCTGGTAAAATTTAAATCGGACGAATATTTTTTTAAGCATACAGTTTTTCAAAATTGTGGATACTCGTTAACCCATGAACAACATATAAATTTTAATTTACTTTATCATATTTGAAAATTAAAATAGATTTTCTTAGTGACATGAATTTAGATGAAATGTCCTAAATGCCAGTCATCAATCATCATAATCTCTCACTACTTAACCTGTAAAATGAAATGCCTAAAGTAGATTGATTTTTTTTCTTTCTGTTTCTTCTTTATTACATTTTCCTCACATATTTGTCTTGGACTTAACAGCATGATTCTTGAAATAGTCCTCTACATGCAAATATAATATAAAGGCAGGAGAGCTGGACAAATTGAAACAGATTTAAAATCATTCTCTTAGTGATTAAGAAATTTATTTTTCATAATGCTGCACTGAAAATGGATAATTATAATTGTGTTTGTTATTCATATCATTAAAGTGTAGATGCATAATTTTCAAACATCCTGTAGAATTTTAGTAGAAATTGTTTAAACATATTGATTCTGTTATGTTTACATTATATTGTAATGACATTTGATGTGTGTGTTAACACACACACACACACACACTTTTAGGAAATGCAATAGCCAATTACTGCCAACAACGATAAATATGATCCTAGTATTTCCCAATAATCTTTGTTGGTAGTAGATTGTTATTGCTTTTTACGAGATTACATTTATGTGTTTGATTACACAATGATGCAAACAGTATGGCATCTGCATGTTTTAAATTGCAATCAACACTTTCAACATGTGTGTGATCAAGTGTGTCAGCAATATGAGATAGTTTGGAATAATTGAGGGTCATGCAAAAGTCTGAGTTCAAACCCCTTATATATTATATATTAGAGTGCAGGTATGAAAAAGCTTGTACTATAGGGAAAAAATCTTGTATTACATCATTATTATTAATAGACCATTTGTCCTTTAAAAATACAACTGGTCTTACTGATTAGATCTTTACCACCATAATATAATTCTTCAGCAGGTTCAAACCCTGTGCAGATCCATCAACAAACAATTGTTTCAATTTTTATAATTATAACGAGAAACACTGATTGCTTTTCAGGTATTAATAAAATAATTGAATGGCTTGAAAGAACCTAAGTCTTTGGTCCAGGGATCTTTATCCCCAGAGTTTTCACTCTACCACTAATAACCAAATTACACCAGGACTGATTAATGCTGTATAATGAATAAGAATAGGACAATGTTCACTGTATTAATCGATTTTAAAACAGGGCGGTTTAAATTTATTTAAACAATCTTGCAAATCTTAGTTGGGGAATTTTGCAACAAATGGCTTATTATTAATGATGTAAATATTGATATCAGCCAATGCTGTTATGTTTACAAAATACTTTGCATATTATTTAGTGTCCAAAATTAGTGCGATTGTTTAAATAAATATAAAGGATTTCACTTTTATGGTATTTTATTATTTACATGTTGAAATCAATAAATGCAATGTGCTTTGTATTTATATTATTAATATAGCATTCATATTTGTTAAACAGTTTTACATTTTTAATTATGTATGTATGAGAATTGGAACAGCTGTTTATGAATCTATTTGGTGCTTGACCTACTGAAATAGATCTAGTTTGCATTTTAATTAAATCTAACATTGAGTTAATGGTACAAACAGGTATTGATTTCTATTTAGATATAGATGTGGCATTGCTTAATATACAGTATTTATAAAATATGTTAAGTTCATTATATATATATTATAAGGATGTGATAAGGCATAAAAATAAAGATGATGCGATTAAGGGCATTTGAGTTTTTCTTGTTCAAACTATCTACTACTTACAAACAAGGCAAAACTTTCCATACAGTAGTGCCACCCTGTGCCAACCAGAGTAATCAATGGATGCCAGAAGGCTGTGCATAAAATCCCTATCCAATACCTACTCATCCAATATCCCCAGACTAGTTTCTGGCTTATGGCCTTTGTCAGTGAGGAGCTTTGGATCTGAGAGCACTGCACCTAGATCTTAGGATATTGGATGAGTAGGCTTTGGATAGGGATTTTATGCACAGCCTTCTGGCATACATTGATTACTCTGGTTGGCACAGGGTGGCACTACTGTATGGAGAGTTTTTGCCTTGTTTGTAAACAATTATGTGCTAGTATAAGAGATGGTGATCATGTGATGCTTAATGGTTTATCTACTACTTATTAATTAAGTTCATTAAATGTTTTTATTTTTGTATATTACACAAAATGTTTAAAATAAATAAAACTCTTGAAAAGTGGTAATTTTAATAGATTATATGTATTTGTTACTTAAAAAAAAAATCAAAACAAAGCATGTAACAGTAGTTATCTTTACCATATTTCTGAGCCATTTATTGTAAGTATGACTAATCAGTAAAAAAAAACGGTATATGACTTTATTGCTCGGGAGTTCATAAGAGTTTCGGGCACCAGATCTGCGAATGCCAGAATCAATCCTGGGACCCCCCCCCCACTACCAACTACACCAAAACGCATAGGGATAGAAGAGTGCACATGGTTTTATTTCTTGGGAGTTCGATCCTGGAATCTCCCAATCCCAAATTAGATGCTTTACCAACAATGCCAAACCAAGCAGGGTAGTAATCAGTGGATATCCATGATAGTGTACATGATTTTCTCATTTTGTGACTAATTGTTAGCTTTTGTTTTTATCAGTAAGAATTAGAACTCATTGCTGGAATTAATGTCAACTTGCTTATATAATTTTATGGATCTGACATTGGGCCACTGATGAAGCAAAAGCTCAAATGGTCTGGGAATAAGGTTATTATAGCATTGTTCCTCAATACCATCTGGTATCCATTGATTACTCAAGTTTACCATAGATGGTTTTAGAGTAGAGTGAAGATGTCTCACTCTTGGAAACAATATGAATAAGCATACAAGAAAATCTTGTAGATTATTGTTGGCAATAGAAAGCATTAAAACAACAAAATCAACATCAGTATTTTCTAGTAGGTTATATACTACTATGACTCCATCATATGATCACCATTTATTTCTTATGCTTGCTATAACTGGTGTTAAAACAGGCAAACCTCTCCAGTTATGAGCAAGCATAATAAATGGTGATCATATGATGTTTAGTGGTTTAATACCAATCCTGCCTAATAGGATAATGGTGGCTATGGTTATTAAAGAACCAAAGACACCAAAATATATTGGTATTGAACTGAGTTCAGACATATATGATTATATAAGCTACTGAGGTTGGATTGAAAATATTTGTTTTCAATTTTAGACTCATAGTCTTGTAGTTAAGTAGAGATAAAAGGTGGCTGCTAGAGGGTTGTAGTAGATCCTAAGATCTAGGTGCAGTACTCTCAGATCCAAGGCTTCTCACAGATGAAAGCCACAAGCTATAAACTAGTCTGGGGATATTGGACGAGTAGGCATTAGATAGGGATTTTATGCACAAGCTTTCTGGCATCCATTGATTACTCTGGCTTGCACTGAGGGGCACTACTGTATGGATAGTTTTGCCTGTTTTACTATGATTCCACTAAATTTTTTTTAAGATTAATTTATATTAATTTCACATTAAAAATGATAAATATGGTTAACATATTTGTAATTACTATTCAATAATAATTTGAGTTAGAGAAACAGATTAAATAAATATACTGCAGTTAAAACAGATAACATTTAATGATAAAAAGAGCAAAAAATTATGTGCCAAAAAAAAGCTTTTTTTAGTATAATTATATATATAGGTAACTGCTGTTATATATTAATATTTATATTATTTTATTATAAGTTTTGTAATTTATATATCACTAGGGTCTCTGCTCCTTAAACCTTCAGAGCTAACTAAATTCCGTCACTCTTTTTTAACATGGCATACAGAGTGATATCTATTAGTTTATAGTGGGAAGAATAACAATAATAATAAATAAATAAATGAATGAATAAGAATAAAATTAGGATAAAGCAATTCAAATTGTTAGAAATCCAATAACGTTTGAAATAAATTAATTATATAATTTTCCATATTTATGTATTTGTAGTTTGATTACCCAATCATTATATATATCTGAAATGAGTGTTGTACAATTGACTTATAATAATCATAAATGTTTATCAGAAAGTTTGCGAAGATGGCATTTGACTAGCAATTACATGTTGGACTATTTCCATCATTTAGTACTAATTATTAAGCTTCTGTTAGAAAAATTCAAATTTTATTTAAACTTTTCGAATGCATTTATTCTTTTAGTAACGATCTAAAGGTTAATATATAATTCAATGTTTTGAGTGGTACTACACTTTTTTCCTCAGATGTTGCTGGCCTGATCATTGGCAGTACTAGCATGGAAAGAGAACCATGCTAGTACTGTCTGGTCAGGCTAGCAACATCCAAAGAACAGAAGAGAATAATACCACTTGAAACTGTGTGTTATCTACTAACCTATGTATTATTACCAACAGATGAATGTATTTGAAAAGTTTTGAATTCTAGACTTTACAAATAATTCCTAATTGTACCTTTTAATTAAAATTTTCATTATACTCAACTTTGCTGATTGAATGAGAGAGCCTGGTTGTTGGGGGGGGGGGGCAGAGACCTAAATCCTGGTTCTTTTGAGGGAGGGCTAGGATGAGAGTGCTGTGGGGATTGTTGCCAATGTTGATTTTCTCATTCACAAGAAGAAAAAAATGCTATTCATAGCGGTTTTAGCTTTATTGTCATAAACGATTTTATCCAAGTATTATTGCAAAGTAAACTGCAGTTTGGCCTAATAATTTTAATTGCAGGTGATTCATCCTATTTAAATTTATTATTTCCAATGGTGTTATCTCCAAGTTTCCTATTCTCAATTTAATCCATCGCAAATTGGATTTCTCAATATTGTACTTCTAAAATGCTATTCATATTTGAACTCTAGACTTTACAAATAATTTCTAATTGTAACATTCATCTGTCTTTAATGATTAATACACATCCTTTCCACATCCCTTTCCCTTTTCATATGTATCCTTCCCTTTCACCATGCTGCTCCTGAATTTCAACCATTCTTTGTAAACCTTTTATTTAACTGTATTTGTATCTTTTTTGATGAATAAACTTTCATCACTGAGAAAAAAAAAAGTTTGAATTTTTATAAAAGACAATCAATACTAGTTGATGGAAATAGCCAAGCATATAATTAAAAATAATTGTGGATGTATAATAATATGTATAATGGATTTAAAGTTTCTGGTTTATTATTTATAAATATTAAGCGCTTTTCAAGGATTTTTGGATTTATTTTTAATTTTTTATTAGAATCATATGTTCTTAATTTAAACATAATACATTACTGTATGTATGTAAGTGGCATCTGATGTTTTATCAGTAGTCACATACTTACCTTGCTATGATGTCATGATGGTCAACATTGTTTCTACGCAAATTGAGCATGTATTGGCCTGTCCTCTGGACAGGCAAAAACATCGGAGATCCCCCTGCCCATTTCAGCGCTATGTGCTGACTTTTCTAATTTTCAGTCAAAAAATGACACACATTGTAAACATAAAATTCAGCGCGTAGAAACAATGTCGACCGTCATGACATCGTAGCAAGGTAAATACGTGATTACCGTTTTATCTAAGATACCTAAATGAATTTCCTGTTGGGAAACAAATACATATAGGGTGGAATTAATGATCTTTACTTTTCTTGGCAGTAATGTGGTTGACTATTGTAAATTTATTTTATTGCACATATCGAATTGTTTCATAATTTACACACGCACACACACATATATAGTATATGCAATTGTCTACACTGCTTAAACAAAATTTTTGTAATGTAATTCTAAGTAAAATTTAGATTGATTGATTTAAACAGTTTCTTTATACCAAAAAAAATTTTGAGTTTTCAAACGAAGAAAATTTAAACGTACACATACATGCATATTAATATATAATTATAAACATGTAATAGACATATGAAGAGATATAGATAGATATTTGATGAAATAAAAAATTTCAAATATATTCTTTTATAGTACTTAAAATCGGCAACAAGTGAGTATAAAAATCTTTATTAATTTCAATGAGTCATTTCAAATACTCTAGGTTAGAATAGCTCTGTAATGAAATGATTATGTAAATAGAGAATATTGTCAAGAAAGTTGTTAATTAGTGAAGAGGAAATTGTATTCCTGGTACAGGAGGTTGCAGCTGGTAAAGACCTGAGAGGATTTTTAATTTGTGAGAACTTTTCACATAGTTTCTAATAGTTATTTTTAATCTAACATCTGTAGAGTTGTGCCTAAATGAATTATTAAAACCACGAAGAACTTAACTGTTTCAATCATAAGGCCTCATCTCATTGTCGTGATTAATTTTAAATAACTTTATCAACAAAAGTTTGTGTGTAGAACGTACAAACACACACACAAATAGAAGAAAAATAATACTCATGCTTTCATTTTTCTGGCATTCTCTATATCTAGGCACATGAGAATTATATATAAGATTATTATAAATGGAATATATTAACTAAAATTTTAATTTCTCATATATTTTGTTGCTAGCTTATTAAAAAATAGGATCTAAAAACAAAAAATTACCCCCCCCCCACAAAACATTTAAGAAATGGTTCAACTTGACACTTTTGTTGTCTCTGTATATAAAGGGTAAAAGAGTCCATTGCAAGCGAATATATGTATACCACAGCAACTCTATTTGGTGGTTGGAGTGAAGTAATTATAATTCCACTTATTTAGGGGTCTAAGAAGATTTTTGAGAGAAACAGAGGGAAAACCTTGAAAGTACTAAGCCTAAATTAATTTGAGTTGTTTTTGGTTACTACTTAAGTACAGCTTCTTCTTCAGCGGTAAATAAATCGCTTTTATATACTACTACGTTTTTTGGGAGAAGTATTTTAAATTATTATTAAAGAAATAGAAGAAAATCCATGCATTTTATTAAATTTGTGGATAATACTTCATAAAATGGGGCATATTATAAATTATTTTTTTAAAATACTTATATAGCTAACGTTTTTTATATTGGAAAATAAAATATTTATTTTACATTTTACTTTTCTTATTTTTAATATACAATTTTTTTTCTACAGTACAGGCTTTTTCATACCTGCACTCCAATATGTATTATATAGAGGGCTTGAACCTAGACTTAACACCTGCATTCCAATATGTAATATATAGAGGGCTTGAACTCAGACTTTCACATGACCTTCAACTATCTAGGCTATCTCATACTGCTGGCACACTTTATTGTTGAAAAATCTTGTATGATATTGTCATAGTCCAGTGACACAGTTATTTCATTATTATGCCCAAATTTGTTAATTTTTTTTGACTTGTGGATAGCTTTGATAATTTTTAATTTAATTTGCCATTGACTATGTTCACATGACGTTATCATTACAGGGATAGTAAAAAATATATGCAGTTCAATCTCAGTATTAGGATATACATTTTGAATTTGGTATTTATAATAATTGAAGTGAGTTTTTCAAACAAAATTTTTGTCCACCATTTAAAACTTTTCATTTTAAAATAAGATTTGGTAGCATCAAAATCTTCAAAATATTTATGGCTAGATATGCTGTGCCATTTTTAAAAGCTTCATTAGTCATATTTGCTATTTATTAGCTACTTAAGAAGTTGAAATCCGAACAAATGTCTCTTAAAGATTCATATCTCTTGAAATAAGATTTAAAATATTATTCTTTCATAATATTACAATCTATTATAAATGTTTCATCATGTGGCAATAGATGACTTTCATTTTTGACTTCTTCAGGATTTAATTAATTTTTTTTTCTCTTTATGGAAAAATTTGTGTCGATCTCAATAGTCTTACTTCTATTTTTTCCCTTATCAAATGTGCCTCGAACTTCCTCATTTCTCAAATCTTGGATAAAAAATGTTAGGCCATATATTATTTTCAGTGCCCTGTCAAGAAACATTTTAATTTGAAATGAAATATTCAAATCAATGATAATGTAATTTTTCTAAAATTTCCTTTGATTGTCAATCATAAATGTTTTTCTTAGTCTTAATAAAATCAATAAACCTTCTATTGATCATTTATTATTTTTAATTCTTACATATATAATTTTTTTTGGATATTTGTTGTTTTGCAACATATCTTGTGTATAATCAAATAAAATTGAGAAATATTTTATATCTTGTATTTGGCCAATAATTTCAATTCATATTTGTTTTTGTATTAAATTTATAATTTTATTTTTGGACTTTGTAAAACAAACATGTACCCAACTGTTTCTTAGATTTTATTGTTTTCAACATATTGGACAATAATCAGATTATTATGGCCAACAAATTCAATCAAATTTAAAATTCCATATTAAGGTCACCTATTGCATTGGAAAAGTTCCCTAATGAAAGATTATTTTTATCACCATATAAAGTGGAATCAACAATTACTTTTAAGACAATTCTATTTTTTGGCATAATGACCGAATACTCTTTTCTAGGTGATCATTGATTGTCTTAACCAGGAGAAGACTTCTTTCAAAATCTTTTCAATTTACATAGCATTTTCTATGTTCTGAATTATTTTCACAATCAGGTAATCTCAAGCTTAAAGATCTCCAATTAATAATTAAACCCTATGATATATCTGAAAAACTCCTTCTTTCATCTTCTAACATAGATCGCAAAAAATTATCTTCAATTTGTTTTAATCTGGATTTGCACATTAAGTGGCAAATGAATTTATTGGTGACAGGTGGCCACATATCTGGATCCCTTTTTTGCAGCAAGTAATCTTTACATACTTTCTTGAGTTGAGTTTCATCATTAGAGGCATTTTTATTGCCATTGTTGTTCTTTAGGGGGGGGGGGAGCACATCTTCTTTGCTAATAAAATTTTGGGTTCATCTATTGATATGGAAGATTTGCTTTTTTTTTTTGTAGTTGCAGAAAAGAACTGTTTATGTACTAGTTTATTATGTACTTTTCTGAGCATATTTTTTTCTTAAGTTTTGTCAATCAGGTTTTTTTTATTTGCTTTCGCTTTTTAACTAACATTAGAACAATTTATAATTTTAAAAAATAAAATAATTTCCGTGAAAACATAAAGTGTAGAATATGATTTTTTAAAATATTATTTTTGGCATAAAATGATTCTAACCAGAAGAGGGTGTGTGTGGCTACCCCATATACAGGTACCATGTTATTGGTTTGTTTATATGGCAACCATGTTTATAGGAAGCGGGCTAAAACCGCTACCCAACCTAGAAAATGTATCTTATGTGACTTTCATTGTTAATCATCTCTTTTGTTTGCATTAATTTATTTCACTTAGGATATTTTTTAAAGTCATTGATAGCTAATACATGACCTTTTTTTTTTTTGCTATTTTATTCTTTAATATTCGTGTTTTATTATAATTTTTTAATTTTTATAATCTCCCAGTTTGAGAATAATCATTACACCAATATTGTATTAATGGAATTAATTCTCTGGTGTAAAACTTTTTCAAAATTATTTGCATTTTTCTATGATCTTTTTCTCATAATTCCTAATATTCATTAATTATCATAAGTTTTCTGATTTTGATCAAATATCATATATATAAAGGTGAGTACATACATATTTTTTTAATACAGATTTTAAAATCTTTCGTAACATCTAGAAGCTTGTATAAGGAAATTTATTTTTTATGACTTAGCAATGTTTACTAATATCATATCATATATATACAGTATATATATATTCTTGACAGAAGCTTTCTAATCTTTCACTTCTCTTATTTCTAAATTAAATTCTCTAATAAACTTTTCTTATTTTTCATATATCCCCGCAACATCCCAATTTCATTATAATTTCCTTTTTTTTTTGTTCACATTCTTCTTAAGTATGTTCATTTTCCTCATTAATGTTTTGATTAGTAGATATATAAAATTTTTATCATTCATACTTTAGTCTATGTAAGTCTTATAGAAAGCAAACCACTATATCCAAATAAAACATCACATGATTATTCCACGTTGTTTTTAATATCTATATTAACTCCAGTAATACATTTCTTCATAACTACACCAATACATTTCTTCACTCCAATCTAAAACTAACCAGCTATGTAAATATGAATAATCAATGCACATCAGATGATAGTAACAACCAAACACTTGATTAGTTTCTAATTATTGTCCTTCAACAGTGAGGAGCATTGGATTGCAAATATTCATCCAACAGCTATTTCTTTATTTCCTTTAGACTACAAGGTATCCCAAAAGTAGCCATACAATAGGATAAATACCATCATAAATGCAAAGGTGCTGAAAAAGTGATATGATATGGGAATTGGTGCAACCGAATTGCTGGACCTGTTTTCTTTGACACAAATCTTATTGCCAATCTTTCCTTAATCATGCTTTAGGATAATGTAATGTTGTCTCTTTTTAGTGAAGGTGCCAACTTCTGGGATAACCTTTATTCATGTTAATGATTTCAATGTTTCAACACATTAAATTTTTGAACTGACTGACTTTGTGGAAAAGTTATATAAGTGACTCTATATTTTAATGGATCTCAGTTATTTGTTAATGATCACATGATCACCACCTACATTAGATCCTAAGATCTAAATGCAGTGCTCTCACTTCCAAGACTCCTCACTGATGAAAGCCACAAGCTAGAAACTAGTCTGGGGAGTTTTATGCACAAACCTTCTTGCATCCATTGATTACTCTGGCTTGCACTACTGTATAGAGTTTTACCTCTGTTTATTTGTTAATAGTAAGCATTTTTTAATTCTTTGGATAAAAGTGATTTATATACTAAATAAAATATCATGATACAGCTTAATTTAGTACCTGCATTAATAGTAGTATTATATTATATCCCTTTAGAGATATTAAGTAAGCATGGCTACTCAATGGGATATCAGTTGGTAATGTCGACAAAATCCCTAGAAGTTTCTGTTGGCCTTTATCAGCAAGGAGCATTAGTTTGCACATATTTATATAGAAACAACTTTTTACATGTTTTATATAAAGTCACTGATTTGAAAATTTCACCACTCTTAAGATTTTGAACCAAAAACCATGTTAATTATATAGGTCCGATATTAGGTTAACATAACATTGACTTTTTTTTTCTCTCATGTGTCATAGCATCAGCCGGCAAGCGAACCCGCTAACCCGGGACAACTGCTTGTAAGGCGGTTGTGCTGACCTCTCAACCACCAACACTTGACTTTACTGGTGAAGGCCACTATTTAGGGGATTTATTTAACACTACCATCTGGTATTCATTAATTGGCAAATGTTAATTGAGTAATGCATTAATTACAACCACTGATGCTGAATGCATATTTTTAACCAAGAAATTGAAGAACTTCTAATAACCTTAGACTGTTTTTGGATAATCAATTCATCTAATATTAATAACAAAACATCACATGGCTTGTTAGTCTGTAAATGGAATGGGGTTAGTGAGATTAAAATCAGCCCTCTGGCTATAAAAAGATTCTAGGCAACATCCGTTTGAAATAGCATAAAGAAATGTGAGAATATTGACTTTTACATATTGTAATTTTTTTGACTCAAATTTTGGTAATTATGTTTATTTGGAATTTTTTTTATGTCTATTATGAAATTTCAAAAACAAACATTGAATATAAGTTTTAAAAGTTGCATTTCTCTGATAAAATCAGATTTAACAGTTCCAAATAGGTCATCATCATCATCATTATCAACCATTATCAATCCACTGCAGGATGAAGATCTCTCCAAGTTTAATCCATCTTCTCCGATCTTTAGCTTCTCTTCTCCACATCACCCCTACACATTTTCTTATTTCATCCATCCATCTTACATGTGGTCTCCTTCTAGGTCTTTTACAATCTCTTGGAATCCAGTTTAAAATTTCAATTGTCCATCTATTATCATCTCTTCTAGTAATATGTCCAGCCCAACTCCACTTCAATCTTTTAATTTTTTCAATGAGGTCAGTAACACCTGTTTGTTCTCTTACCCATACATTGCGTTTTCAATCTCTTCTTGTTACTCCCAACATACATCTCTCCATACTTCTTTGAGTGGTCTGAAGTCTCTGTATTGATCTTCTATTAAGTGTCCAAGTCTCAGATCCATAAGTAAGAACTGGTAAAACACATTTGTTAAAAACCTTTCTTTTCAAACACATAGGCATATTTCCTTTTAATATCAAGTTATTTCTACCAAAAGCACTCCAACCAAGTTTAATTCTATGATTAATTTCCTCTATTATGTTTCCATCTGTATTAATAATCTGACCAAGGTATTTGTAACTCTTAACTTCTTCTAATTCATCATAATCAATCTTTATTTTCATATTTTGAGCAAATCGATTAAACATTACTTTAGTCTTTTTAACATTTATCTTTAGTCCTACTTTCATCTGATAACTCCTGCAACATTTCCTGCAGCTCGGAAGCATTATTTGCAAAAACAACTACATCATCTGTGAAATCTAAATGACTTAAATAATCTCCATTTACTTTCACTCCTTTAGTTTCCCATTTTAATCCACAAAATACTTCTTGCAGCACTGCTGTAAAAAGTTTTGGAGATATGGAGTCACCTTGTCTTACACCTTTCTCAATGTTGACTTTCCCAGTATCATTATGTAATCTAATTGTTGCTGTTGCATTTTTATAAATATTCTTTAAAATATGACAATATCCTGGATCTATACCTTGATGATCCAATGCTTTAATCACTGAAGAAATGTTTATAGAATCAAATGCCTTTTCATAATCTACAAATCCAAAACACAATGACAACTCATATTCATTTGTCCTTTCTATAACTTCTCTCAATACTTGAATATGATCTACTGTACTAAAACCACTTTTAAATCCAGCTTGTTCTCTTGGTTGGTGAAAATCCAAGGTTCTCTGTAGACGAGTTGTAATTATCTTGGTAAAAATTTTATATAAAACTGATAAAAGGCTGATAGGTCTGTAATTTCTAATATCTTCTTTATCACCTTTTTTAAATATTAATATTATTACTGCATTCTTCCAATCATCCGGTACATCTTTATCATTTAGACATTTGGTATATAACTTTGCTAATATTTTTTCTGTTTCTTCACCTGCTTCTTTTAATATATCAATTATAATTCCATCATTACCTGGAGCCTTTCCTTTTTTCATACATTTAATTGCATTTCTCACTTCTTCATTTAAAATTCTGGGCAATTCGGAAGATGTAATAGATATAGGAGGTACTTGTTCTTTATTACTATATAATTCTCGATAAAAATCTTCTACCAATTTCATAATGTCATCCCTCTTTTTAGTAATAATTCCATCTTTTTTTCCTTATTGCAGATATAAATTTCCTACCAATACCAAAATGTTGTTTTACATTCTTAAGACTTTTATTTTCTTCTACAGCTTTTCTTGCTAATTCACAGTTATACTTTCTTATATCATTTTCAACTCTTTTCCGCACCATTTTACAAAATTCGAGATATTCAATTCTTTTTAATGCATCATTCTTGCATATCTTCATATTCCTTCTTTTCTTCATAAGTTCTCTAGTCTCAGTAGAAATTTTATTAGTCAATTGCTGCTTTTTTCTACCAGATATCTTTGTTGCAGTTTTTAAAAGTGTATCAGTTATTTTCATATTAATTTCATTCAAATCTGAATCATGTTCAAAATCTACTAATACTTGAAACCGATTTGTAAGTTCTAATTTAAATTCATTAGAATGTTTCTGAAGATTAGGAATATCAACTGTAAATATAGTTTTTCTTAATAATTTTTGTCTCTCTAGTTTTACATTAACATGTATCTTACCCCTTACTAATCGATGATCACTTCCTGTGTTAAATTTATTAAGAACATTACAATCTTGAAATATGTATTTCCTGTTAGTCAAAATATAATCCAATTCTGCTGTACCTTCATTTGGATGCTTCCATGTCCATTTCCTTCTAACATTTTTCTCAAAAAAAGAATTCATAATATAAAGTTTTTCCTTCTCTGCAAACTCCACAAGTCTATGTCCTCTCTCATTTCTATTACCATAACCAAAATTACCTACAACACTTTCATCTTTCATTTGTTTACCAATTCTAGCATTAAAATCTCCCATAACAATTTTAAAATGTTGTTTACTCTGATCAAAAGCCTTTTGTACATCCATATAAAAATCTTCTACTACTTCATCACTGTGAGAACTTGTTGGGGCATAAACCTGAATTATCTGCATTTGATATCTGCTATTAAGTTGTATAACTAATCTTGCCACTCTGTCTGATACACCATCAATCTCCACAATATTGTTCTTCCACTTTTTATTTATAATGAATCCTACTTCACTTGTATTTCCAATATTTGTGCCTTTATAATAGAGCATATGTCCACTTTTTAAATCAATTGTCTCTTCACCTTTTCTTCTAACTTCACAAAGTCCAATAATATCCCATTTAATATAAGAGAGTTCTTCTTCTAATTCTTGCAATCTTCCTTCACTTGAAAGTGATCTGCAGTTGTAAGTACCTAAATAAAAAGTCGTCATCAAATGGCAGCCTGGGTCCGCCTCCAGGATATTCTTAGCACCCTCCGCCTTCGGCCACCAACCGCTGCCTTGGTTGGTGACTTTACAGCCTCCTGGGATTAAGGGCCATGCTTTATTTTTGTCTGTCATAATTGTATAATTGGGAAAAATCTTTATCATTTACACAAACATTCATTCTGCCTTATCAGGCACTGAGAAGAAAGACCATGGTGTTTCTTGATCTTAAACTCAGAGGTAAAAAGCCAATAAACTCACCACGCTGGCTAATGCGTGTTGGTGAGCAGCCCATCCATGTTCGTATACTATATGAATAAACATATAGTAATAACAGCTGCAACGACAAGAACGTATGGAGTGGACATTAGGAATTTGCCCTGCTCGGTTCCTTTAAGGCCTCCAAATAGGTAGTTGTTTTTAAATTTATTGGGATTCTAACAAAAAATATATAGTGAATCTTAATATTTTATTGTAAGTGGCAGAGAGTGACAATAAACCAGTTTGCTTGAGACAGTGAAGGAGGCTGAGCCGCCTAATGTAAAGGGGGAAATGACATTGATACACCACACATTTAAGAGGGGGGGGGTACTTTAATTACCATAGTTTATCATTTATTAACTACAGTATCTACTATTTACACTATCTGTAACAATTTCGTCTAATATTATATCTTCTCCATTGTATTTTGCTTCATAGAATAAAACCATTATAGTCTTACATTATTAACGATACAAATGGTTATTATTATTATTTTTTTTTTATGATTTAAGTTTGTTTAAAATTGTTGATTGTTTTCAAGATATTATTAATTCTTATTAATTGACTCCGGATTTGGGGTTCCTGTTTTTACCAATAGCAAATAGTTATCATTGTATATGTTGACAACAAAATTTTGCAATTTATTTTTGTTACAGTATTATTGTTGTTTTTTAAAATAAATACGTTTATTCATTTATATGTTAACATAAATTTCTAAATATGTTACTGTGTAAACATCCTCTTCATTAATTTTAATTTGTTATTATAAAGTCAGCTAAAGATTACTTTTTTTTTTAAAAAAAAGGCATATATGTGTGTGTGTGTTAAATGCATATTATATTATTAATACTATATTATTATAAATTTAATCAGATTCGAAAAATAAATAGATAATTGACTTAAATCAAAGTTAATATGAAACTACTATATTTCTCCATAGGTTTTTCAAAGTCAAAGCTAAAAGTGAATAGAAAAAAAAATTGCTAGTATATTTCGATTTTTAGAACATGTTTAGCCTTAAGCACACTCGTGATGTACAAGTATGAATGTATTTTTTATCCCTCTAGCGGTCATTAATGGAATTATAAATTATTTTTTAGTCATGGTAATAAAGAAGTTTTTTCTTGTCGTGGCATACAATTGGCGGTGGATTGGTTCAGGAAGAGGGGCCATAAAGAAATTACAGTCTTTGTACCTCAGTGGAGAAAAGAAGCTTCTAGACCCGATGCCCCTATAACAGGTAAAATTAAATTAAGTAATGAGAATGTTTATAGATTGGAATTAATTTTTAACCTTTTTTAATCCTTTTCCCTATCCCCTGGTTCAAAACTCAGATTTCGAAATTGGAAAACCCTATAATTTATTCAAAGAAACAAATAGGAAATCACAAATATGTCATACTAAAAGTTTAGACGTGCAGTTTTTTTTTTTTTTTGTTGTTAAATAAAAAACGTGGAATGTTCTTATACATTCCACATCCTTCTTTCTGTTTGAAATATTCTTAGCATATGTAGTCAGCAGTTTATAAAATTGCTGAAAGGAATACAAATTATCCAAATATCGCCTTTTGTTGTAGATTGATTGCATTCATGGAAATTATTTTAATATTATCAAGGTCACGATTTCTTAATGTATTTTTTATCAGTTGCATTAGAAGTTTTTGTTTCATCTAGGAAATCCTAAATCATATATTAAAATATATGTTTGTTTATTTGACAGAAATTTTAAGTGATTCAAATTTTATAAAATCTTAAATATAGAATTGTCTGTCTACATATTTTGAATTTATTATTTAATGCATTTTGTGAATTACCATCGTTCAACTATATATTTTTAAAAAAGTATATTTAAAACCAAGTTAATCATTATTCTTTCTCCACCCCCCCCCTTTTTTCACATGCGCCTTAAACGTTTTTATAATAACCAAACAATTTTATTTTTGACTATAGAGGGACCTCTCAAACCTCAACACAAGATAGGGACTTTATAAAAGATAAGAACTGTCTTATCTTTAATCTAAATTCTTATTATATAGGCTAATCTGAAGCATTTTGATTTGAGAGCTTGAAGATATTACTCTCTTCACATTTAAATCCACTGTTTCCTTTTACAAATTTTGGATTTAAATGCGAAGAGAGTAATCTCTTCACGCTCTCAAATCAAGATGCTTCAAATTGGCCTATATAAATAAGAAATTAGGTTAAAGATAAGATGCCTTCTTATCTTTATAAAATCCCTATCTTGTGTTGAGGTTTGAGAGGTTCCTTTATAGTCAAAAACTACATCATTTGGCTATTATACAAATGTTGAAGGCGCACATGGAAAAAGGTTAAAAAGCCTTTCTCTTTCTAATTACATACTGCCTTTGCACTTGATAAATAATTAGATTATTTTCCGTAACTTAGGTTAATATGGGGACCAGTTATCATGAACCTCTTATTCCATTGGTAATCTCTTTGCACTATCTGTGACATTTGATTATGTTTTTGTGAAACTATATTCTCAGCCTTTTAACACACATATAACTATTAAATAACTAAATGTGTGGTTTATATATGTAATAAGATCAGATATTTTATGGTAATATCTCCACACCAAAACTCAATATATTTATATTATTCTATTTATTTGTATACTTAGCGCTTTCTGATCTTATAACACACATATAGTAATTCTGATTTCAATATATATATGTTTTCTTGGCCTTTCTATATATATATTTTTCTATTAGTTAGAATGGCATTTGTAACAATAGTCTAACTAATGATGAAAATTAGCGATGTCAATTGTGATAATTGATCCACTCATTTTATTTTAATTTATAGAATATGGTGCATATCTTTACATTACAAGAGAGCCAGGGTTTCCTTTTAAAATAACTTTTCAAATATTCTGTAGATTATAAATCAAATGAAGTAAAAAATATCTCATGCAATTATCTATCTCAATTGAGTGAAAGTTTTAAATTCTGCAAGTGTTTATGACTTTAAGAATTAAATTTCAGATTATGACAGCATTTATCATAAAGTTAATTAACTTATTCTGCAGTCTTCATGTAAGTCTATACAGATCTTTATGATCAAATTATAGAGAATTTGAAAAAACTTTGCAAAAGTTTCTGAAACAATTGAGAAAATTTATAAATCTATAGAAGCGTAAAATCTTTTTTTAATTATTCAGAAAGAAATATCATTGAAAAAGAATTTGAAATGGAAATGAAGAAAGAATCAATAGAGGCAGAAGAAGTTTTGGTAATCAAAATTAGATTTGTTGATAAAAAGAATATAACGAGAATATTCCAAATTGAAATTATCTCAGATACCTTAAATCAGCAATTGGTTATTACACAATTATTAAGTTGTCAGAAACAAATAAACAAATCTCTCCATACAGTAATGCCACTTACTGCAAGCCAGAGTAATCAATGGATGCCAGAAGGCTTGTGCATAAAATCCCTATCTAGTGCCTACTCATCCAATATCTCCAGACTAGTTTCTGACTTGGGTCCTTCGTCAGTGAGAAACAAATAAGCTTTGTTTAATTTCAGAGTATTTGAAATAAAAGAAACACAAATCTTTTAGATCTAATAATAATATTTATTCAAATCTTCTGTATGTTTATTGATAATTATGACACTAATTCAAAATTGTGCAATTTAGCACAGCAGTAGAATGACGGATTCAAGAGCTAAAGGGCCCCGAATCAAAGCTCAATATACCACTTCTAGTATTTGAATACTGCATGACCTCTTGAGCAATTAACCATTCAGTTGTTATTATTATTATTACTATGATTTAGAAAATAATTCATATTTTGTATCTTCCAGTTTTTAGTTTCAATATAGCTTATACAAAAGGATCTCGCCAATAAGCTTGCATCTGATAAAGTGTTCTGAAAATGCTTCCAGATTCATAGTGATAATTTTTGTCAGACAAGAAAATATAAAAACTTTCCAATAATGAATATTTCTGTAGTGTTAAGTTTCACTACACCACTCTTATGCAAGATAGGGACTCGTTTCTATCTGCTTTTAACACCTTATGGAGGGATGTAATCATAAACATATGACCAAAGATATGTGAAAAAGTTTTATGACCTCCAAGATGCACATCTCATGCTGAACACTACAGAAATATTCAATACTGGATAACCTCTAATCTTATGAATGATTAATAAAAATTATTAGTATAAAAACTTTCGGTTTAAGAAGATTTTAAAATTGAATTATTTGTTGATATGTTATTGGTTATAAAGACAAGCTCTTAATTTCTGTGCCATCATTATCATTTTCAACCATTATTGATTCACTGCAGGATGGTCTCCTGATGTTTAATTAATCCAGTTTCACCTGTGCCTATTCTCTCTTCCCCATGACATATAAATAAACTTTCTTATTTCATATATCCATCACACTGAGCATGAGTACATATAATATATAGTGTTATTTAAATGATTTAGAAGTTTCTGAATTTTGTAAATAGTAAAATAAACTATTCTTAGAATCTGCAATTCAGTCCAGTAATAGAAAGGATTTAAAAAAATAATTTAATTATAATTAAACAGAAAACTAATCATATTCAATGTTTCAGATATCGATAATAATTAATTAATAAGACTAATTTGGGCAAATGCAAGATAATTCAATAAATAAAACGTGTAGAAAAATATAAAGAGATCGTTAAGCTGCATTCAGGGATTTTGAATAACTGAAGACTTTAGATGACTGAAGAAAAGCATGGCCAGGCAGAGGATAAATGAATTTGCCACTATAATTTTCCAAAGCAAACTTAAGCATTTTTGCAGGCCCCTTAGGTCTTATTATTATTTTAATAAGTCTTAAAGCTTGCTTCTACTGTATTATTATATGTTATATAATGATCTTGCCAATAGCACTTAACAAGCTTTTCAGAATATCCATATCCTCTAGCTCTGGCTGTCATCAGTGAGGTGCTAGGATATTCCAACATTATATTTAAAATACCAGGTCAAGCACAGCACTTTATTTAATGTTTAACTATTAAGTAGAAAATTTGAAATTTTCAGACATCCATATGTCTTCAAACCCAGCTAACTAACTTAAATAGCCACATGGGATTGAACCAAGTTCAGATATACCATATATTAATAGCTTTAGCAATATAAAATCGCCAAAGCCTTAAGAGCAAAAGCAATAATTGCAAGGAAAATCAAGTGGTCATGTGATATATGACTTGATTTCCTTGCAATTATTGTTTTTGCTCTTAAGGCTTTGGTGATTTTATATTGCTAAAGCTATTAATATATGGTGTATCTAAACTTGGTTCAGTCCCATATGACTATTTAAGTTAGATAATTGGATTTGAAGACATGTATGTCTGAAAATTTCAGATTTTCTACTTAATAATTAAGCATTAGATAAAGTGCTGGGCTTGACCTGGTATTTTAAATCTAATGCTGGAATACTCTAGCGTCTCACTGATGATAGTCAGAATTAGAACCCAGTCTGAGGATAGGGATATTTTGAAAAGTTTGTTAAGAGCTATTGGCATGCTAGTTATATAACATTTCTAATACAATCTTATAAAATTAGGTCATGTAATATATGACTTTATTTCCTTGCAATTATTGTTTTTGCTCTTAAAGCTGTGGTGATTTTATATTGCTAAAGCTATTAATATATGGTGTATCTGAATTTGGTTCAGTCCTATATGGCTATTTAAGTTAGATAGCTGGATTTGAAGACATGTGGATGTCTGAAATTTTCAGATTTTATACTTAATAATTAAACATTAGATAAAGTGCTGGGCTTGATGTAGTATTTTAAATCTAATTCTGGAATATCATAGTATCTCACTGTTGACAGGCAGAACTAGAAAATGGTCCGAGAATAGGGATATTCTGAAAAGCTTGTTAAGAGCTATTGGCAAGCTCATTATATAACATTTGTATTACAAGTTTGTAAAATTAGGTCATGTGATATGTGGCTCAATTTCCTTGCAATATTATATATATATGTGTGTGTGTGTATGAATATGTAAATTCTTTCTAGCTTTCAAAGTATGTGATAAACAATTGAATAAATTATTTATCTGAATAATATTTATGTATGACAAATGTGAAATATATTTACTGTTACATCAATGCTAAAGTAAGCAGACATAACACATCTCGCATGTGGTGATTTTCTAGATCTTTTACAATCTCTTGAGATCTAGTTTAAGATTTCCTATGTATTATCATTTCTTCTAGAAATATGCCCAACTCACCTCCAATGATATCTATTTATTCTCTCACCCATGCATTTCATTTTCAGTTCTTTATTTTTACTCCTAATATTCATCTCTCCAGACTTCATTTAATGATCTGAAATCTCTGTATAGTTCTTCTGTTAAGAATACATGTAAGAATTGATAAAACACATCTATTAAAACTTTCCTTATCAAACATATAAGCGTATTATCTCAATTATTTCTACCAAAAGCACCCTTCTCCCAAGTTTAATTCTATGATTAGTTTCACCCATTATGTTTTCATGTGTATTAATAATCTGACCAAGATATTTGAATCTTTATTTTTTCTTCTGAAGAAATCCATTAAACATTGCTTTAATCTTTTTAGCATTTATCTTTAATCTTACTTTCATCTGATAACTCACCAAACATCACATGACCACCATCTCTTATATAAACTAGCACATAATTGTTATTAAACAAGGCAAAACTCTCCATACAGTAGTACCACCCTGTGCAAAACAGAGTAATCAATGGACGCCAGAAGGCTTGTGCATAAAATCCCTATTGATTATTCTGTTTGGCACAGGGTGGCACTACTGTATGGAGAGTTTTGCCTTGTTTAATCTGATAATTCTTGTAACATTTCTTATAAAGTTCTGAAATATTATTTGCTAAAACCACATCATTTACAAAACTAGATGATTTAAATGACTCATTTACTTTTACTCTCTCAGTTTCCAATTTTAAACCACAAAATATTTATTGTAAAACTATTATAAAATTTTTTGGAAAAATGGAGCTATTTTGTTATATACTCTTCTCTATGTTAATCTTAGTATCACCATGTAATCTAGTCATTACTGAGGGATTCTGATTAATGTTCTTCAGAATATGAGAATATCCAGAGTCTTTATCTTAGTGATTAAATGCATTTTCATAATCTACAAATCCAAAATATAATGGCAACATATTCGTTGATCTTTTCTATTACTTCTATTAGTATTTGGATGTAGTCCATTGTGCTAAAATCATTTTTAAATTTGGCTTATTTTGGTTGGTTAAAATCCAGACTTTCATCCTAGACAAATTATAATTTAGCTTGATTAAAGATTTTGCTTGTATAGAATTTATAGGTCGTAATTTTTAATATCCTTATCATCTTTCTGAAATATCAATATCATTTCTGTATTGTTCCAATCATCTGGTATCTCTTTATCATTTAGTCATTTGGTATATAACTTTTGCCAATAATTTTCTATTTATTCACCTGCTTCCTTTAAGATGTTGATTATAATTCCATCATTTCCTGGAGCTTTTTCTTTCTACATAAATTTGATTGCGTATCTCACTTCTTCATATAAATTCTGAGCAATTCAAATGTAACAACTGTGGGATCTATTATTTTTTATTATTATAGAATTCTTCCAGTACTTTTCCATATATTTCATGATATCATCTCATTTTAATAATAGTCCCATGTTGTCTTTTTATTGCAGAAGTAATTTTCATTCTAGTACCAAGATATTATTTTATATTTTTTGAAACTTATTCTCTTTTATAGTTTTCCTTGCTAATTCACAAATAATTTTTCACATATAATTTTTCTGGAATCAACAATATGTTAGAAATATAACTGGTATACTTCAGCTTAACGTATATTGAGCACAGTTAGGGAGTACTATATATTTGCAAATGTTTGTCGGTTACAGAAAAATTATATAAGTTCTGAAGAAGATTGCTGGGGCAATCGAAACTATTATGTTAGGTTGTAAAAAAAAAAAGCATTGTAAAAGTAATAAAGAACATAGATGTTATTAATATTATATGGATTTGGCAATACAATAGAAAAGATAAAGTTATAGTATAATTCTGCTTCTTACCATTTGAGTATATACTTTCAAATTATTATTTTTTCTATCATCAATTGTTGATATCTCTAGCTCTTCAGATTAACAAATGTTATTCAGCAAATGCATGCATAGTGAGAGAGAGGGTGGCTTGAGTTTTGTTCTGGTGGATTATTGTGATATGGTATTGAGCTGACGAATGTGATGACTGTAATGATACAATTTGAAAATATATCTGCATGTGTAAAGGGTATGGATAAATCCATGTATATATAGTAAATATAATATTTATCAATTTTACATAAAATTAATTATAGACAATTTAAATAATAAACATTTTGAAAAAGTTTCTGTAAGGAATGAAATCTAGTAAATACATTTTATTTAAACTTAATTTATCAGTTTTATATAAAATTGATTAATGTTATATACTTTATAAAGAAGACAATATTATGGATAATTTAAAATCTGAAAATTGACATCTGAAATAATGTATATACGCACTGTAATTGTTAATATTTTGAAAACTTATTTTTCATGAATTGCTGGATATAAATTTCTTTGTAACAAAGGAGTCATGTCATATTGAAGTGTCTAATATTCATTTTCAAATATATTTTTAACAAAGCAGTAGGTTAGTTTTGTGTTGGAGCCTAATCTCACAATGTAAACAAATCCAATTGTAAACTTTTTCTTTTTGATATATACCTAACTTGCAAACAAAATATCCATTGATATTTTATAGTATGGATTTTGTTTTTCATTATATTTATACAGAATTTCCCTCCATGTCTATAATTTCAGTATCAGTGATTTCAATTATGATTTAAAATTAATAAAATTTCTGTTTGTAATGCATATTTAGTATGTACACATATCTTTATATATGTATTTTCAATATACATATATATACACATTTATACAGGTGTATTAAAAACACTAACATAAGTCATTATTATCCTCGAATTTTGGGAATCCATAACTTGGAACCAAATTTTGTAGATACAAAATATATATATATATAAAAAACATAATAGTATACTTTTACTGTAGAAGCCAGGTGTAAATTTTTAATTCAAGCACTAAAATCCTTGTGACTACTCCCGAGATGAAGTGCAGAAGATATTTGAAAAATTTCCATTCAACCAAATCTTTTTATGAGCATTATGAATCATCTAAAAGCTTGAATATAAAAAGACAGCAAAATCCCGAGACACCTACATTTCAATGCAAGATAACATACATTGAATTTTATGTCTCTAGAAAAATAATGAAAAAAATGAAAAAATAAATTTATAGACTTTTGTAAAAAAGTAAAAAAATCATTATAGATTGATCAGATTCGTAAAAATAAACTCAAAATAGATTTAAAATAAATAAATCATAATATCATGGAAGCCAGTATCAATCCAAATAATAAATTTTTCAATTTTATTCCTCAGATTCAGATGAAATACAGAAAAAATTTGAATCCCATTAAGTCATATATACAAGTATTATGAATTAACATAAACTAAAGTATTGTCTAATTATTATTAGTGAAATAATTTGAATCATATTTATTATATAGGGTTTTGAGTGTGTATATCACTATTACTTAAAAATGGACAGATCTAATTTCATTTTTTGATTAGCTGATATTATTTTTTTTTTAAAAGAAAATATTCATTTAAGGATTCATCATCACCATTACCACCTAATCAAAAGTAAATATGGCCATTCTAATTCCAAAAGAAGAAGAAAAAGAAACAATAAATAATGATGGAAAGATAAAAAATAAAGTTAGAAAAAAAAAGGAGTCTGAATTTCATTATCATCTCGGAGAATTGATTGACACCATGAGAGCTGATAAGAACTGGGTTGTGTTAATCTAATAAAATGAATTCAGCAAGATGAAACAAAATGAAAAGAGAATGAAGGAAAGAATAATGATGATCAATTCAACCACAAATGCATTAATAAAAAAATCATAATTCAACTAAAATTGTAAAATAATGGCACATTATTACTATGAATTTACGTGATTTCTTGAATCTGATTTTAAGCAAACATATCTACTCATGTATGTATAGTCTTAAATAGTTAAATGATTCGTCATGTTTTATAATATAGTTTCAATTTTGAGAAGCTGGAATAAATTATAACGAGGAGCAGCGAGCAATGTCAAATCAGGATTGTGATTCACTGCTACTATATAATCACAGCACTCTGTAACTACTTATCTCAACCTATCATTAGTCAAAAAACATACATTCAAACTCCTCTCTGGCAATTTTTCTTAAATATTTAAGGAATAGAGACGATTACAATACTCATCGGTATTGTACGAGTAGTTAGATTAGAAATGGATCAATTATCCAAAAGTAAAAGTGTGAATTACTTTGAAAACATTGGAAGTTACCTGAGAAGTTTCAAATAGCGGAAAAACAGGTAATGGCATACAAGCTAATGCATTAAATGGAAAATGTCATCAATGGTAGCAGCATAAATATCTGACTACCACATGAATGATATTTTATCCACTCCCATGAGTAGTTTATGATGTTTGAGCATGGAAGCAACATATTGTTATGATTGAAACTAACTTTCAGTAAACATTCAATATTAAGAGGTTAATCTTTAAATGTCCTTTTATCACAATATTAATTAATTCTGTATATCTTATTGAATAAGTATCAAAATGAGCAATTTAAATTAAAAAAGTATTTTCTATGTATAAACTTCTAAAAAGCATTTAAATTAATGACAATCTTTTTCCTAATATGTATATTAATTTGGACTGTATTAAATTATTTCCTGTTGTAAGTTTTTTTTATTGTAAATACTTCAAATATGTTTATTAGTACAAAAACTGATATTTCCTTTGAATTATATTAAAAGTGAAGATTTATACAAAACAAAAAAAATGTATTACTGAAAAAAAAAAGGGTGACTAATTTCTGTGATTGGTAAATTCTCTTTATTTGCCGGTTTAAAGCATATAAAAATTTACCACTCATGCATATCGGAACTGTTTTGATCTTTGACATTGCAAGATCTCACTTAGTGTTATGCCGTATTACCAGCCAAGACATTGCATATTTCTTTGCAATTATCACAAATATATTACTATTGATTTATTACTTTTAAAAAATATATTTTTTAAAATGAGAAAAAAAGTAAATCCTATTATTTGTAATTTTTAAATGGTGAACTTCAGTGAATGAAACAAAAAATGTTATATATATATTTACAAAGTTGGTGAAATACAACTGGCATATTTTTTAAAATTATTATTTTGTGATTGTTGAGAATAATAGTGCAATTTTTGAAATTATTTATTATAAATCCATATTTTAATAAGCCTGAAAATAAATCATGGCTTAAATATATGTTAAAAGTACGAACTTATTCACAACTAAAATCGTTCAAATAAAGCTTCGAATTATTAAAATTAATTTTTCTAAATGTTATTTTTATATACAAATGTAAAATTCTGTTTTTTAAAATGGAATTGCAAGATATTAAAATATTATTTTATCTTTCCACATATAAGAAGTAATTATTTCATATTGGAAAAAAAGGAAAAATTGAATATTGAATCATTTAAATTATTAATAATTTTCTTTTATATATTTTTATCATTAGATATAATTGCACTTGAACAGAATTTTTTTTATAATCTTCATTTGCCATCTCATCTTACATATTCTTCATTCATCCATATCATATAGCAATAACATTAAGATTTTTTTTTAAGAAAATTTATTACAATAATATTTTTCAAGCTGTTTAATACCTTTTTGAATGGCTTTAAAAAGAACTGCACTTTTCACTTAGTTTTGACTGTGGAGCAGTCTTCTTCAGAACTATTATTTTAAAACTTATTTACTAAATCTAAATTTCAACATTTTGTAAATAAGATTTAAAATAATATCTATAAAGACGACTGCTAGACATTGAAAATAGATGATTGAATAAAATCATTGCAAAAAGTGTAAAGAAGAGGATTTTTCTTAGAGCATAATATTTTGCTATATATTATCACCTATTTTCTTTGATGTCTAAAATTTAATTTGTTTTCCATATTAGAACATTTTTTGAATTATTTTAAAAGTTTATTTTTTTCTATGGAAAACATAATTATATCTCTTGAAATTATAATATATATTGATTAGAAAATCTGATGAGTCTATGATGTTTTGAAAATGTTGGGCAAAATATACACGTATTTGTTAAAGATAATATAATTTCAGTGTGAAAATAATCGGAGATTGCCTTGACAACAGTTTGAAATTCTTGATTGTTATTGGGATTGTCCGAGTGTTGACTTGTTTTTAATTATATATACTTCTACAAAATGGAAATAAAAATATAAAAATGCCAACTATAACTATTTATTAATATTAAAATATATAATTTGATTAAATTATGAATTTTGAGGTTATTGAACTTCTGAGTCTTTTGTGTGGTCATGATAATTTAAAAACAAATGTCTTTAATAATATTAACTTCAAATAAAAGTGAGAATTTTTGTGTGCTTTAGTTTTTTTATAAATTTTAAAAAGTACTAATCTCATTTTCTTGTAAAATATTTTTCGTGTGCACTTATATAAACACAAACAGTTGTGCAGTGATACATTTTACAAGTGTAAAATGCAAATTCTATTTTTGTATATTTGTTAATTTCTTTTTTTAGATCAAGAAGTCCTCTTTCAATTAGAGAAAGAAAAGATAGTTGTTTTTACACCTTCTAAAAAAATTGGCGGTAGAAGAACGGTATGTTATGACGATCGCTACATAATCAAGCTTGCTGCTGAAGTAGATGGAATTGTTGTTTCAAATGATAATTACCGAGATTTGATCAACGAAAGTCCAGATTATAAGAAGATTATTGAAGAACGTGTTCTTATGTATTCATTTGTGAATGATAGGTATGACAATAATTTCACTTTTAAAATAATATTTTAAACTCTTTTCTTTCTTAGATTGTTTTTCAAATGCTCTTTTTTAAGATTTTCTTATTAATTTATTTTTCTTATTCTTTTCTCTTCACCATTCCTCCAAAATATCCTTCGTAATTTATCTAAGAATATTCTCAGTACTTTTTAAAATAAATTTCTTCAATATTCTTTTTTAGTCATTTTTTTCAATAATTTTATATTTTCAATGTTATTGTTACAACTTTATTCATTTTCTTCCACAATATCTTAATATGTATATCTTCTTTCAGAAAAATAAGCATCTGCTTTTACAATATTAGGTTATAATATAAACTTCATCTTAGAAAAGGCATATCTTAGTTCATTCAATATTACTTACAACCAAATATAATATGTAATAGAATTTTTTTTCTCTCAGTAGACTTTTAATTAAGAGCACAGGTATTTAGTTATCTGCAGTTAATCTTCATATTTGAAAATCATTTCATTATTTGTGATATGGACACTGTGGTTAGTCTAAGTTCAGCGTCAGGTTAAAAATCTTGATTTTGGGGTTAAAAGAAAAGTGAAATTTGCATGAAATACAGACAGATGGCATTAAAGATACTACAGAGCTAATTTGCTCATTGTTCAAAAGAGTGACAAAGTAGAGAGAATTGATTAAAAAAAAACATCATATATATATATAGGTGAGAATCCATAGTTTCCAATAATGATAACCATTTGAAAGACAGTTTTATGTATATGATTATTTCTATCTATAGAATACCTTATCTGCAAGAGAGAATTGATTAAAAAAAAACATCATATATATATATATAGGTGAGAATCCATAGTTTCCAATAATGATAACCATTTGAAAGACACAGTTTTATGTATATGATTATTTCTATCTATAGAATACCTTATCTGCAAGAGAAGTTTGTATTCTGGGTTTCCAAAAGAAAAATAAATCAAGCATTTCAATTTATTATTTCTATATAGGCCTATTAACAACTATTTGGATTTTCAGGCTTCTAAAATATCAATTCACTCCTTTGCTAATTATAAGCACACATATTGTTGCTGGTTATCCTTTTCTTTTTTAACCCCATCAATCTTTCATTCAGTCATTAGCAGCTATTTTTAAATGAGTCTAGCCATTTCAGGAAAAACAAAAAAAACAAAAGAATTAAAAGATGTTTTGCAATGAATATACAAATTTAACTATAAACCATATGTATCACATACTGATTCTAAAGTCTGTTTATTTGATATCTTATGATGCTATCTTTTAATTTCTTCTGCAGCATTTTTTTCTTTCTGAAGGACTTCACTATCTTTCCTGAGATAATTCTCCATTGTATTTTATTCTCAGTCATCCAATAAAAGGAATTAAATAATTTTTTTTGGAAATGTAAACATAATCTGCTTCTAAAACTATGCTTAAGTAAAATATTTTTTCAGGAAATTTGTGCTATTCTTTCACTTTATATTTTCAATATAATAATAACACACTGTCACATATAGTAGATTCATCATCACATCTAGCAAATTAAGAATTTACTATTTATTTTTTTATTTTTTTATATTTTCAGAATCTTATGGAATGTCCTTATATCAAAATATTTACAATGATGGGTATCCACCTTTCTACCTAAAAAAATTGCAATGAAATTTAAATTGAATAACATTTTCAAACTAATAAGTATAATAGTTATTGATTGCATTCAAATCATTCAGCAAGTCATACTTAGAATTGGCAGGAGTAGCACAACTTTCAGCATACTATGTATAGAAGACAAAGAGAGACAGTTCTTTTGCTTTTAATTAATTCAGATTAAAAATTCCATTGTGAATCTTACATTAACATCTTTACGCTTGCTTTGTGAAACTATTTATAAACTGTATCAAAAACTATTATCAAAAAATTGAAAAGCATTTGATGCTAGTATATATTTCTATGTAACACTGCTTTCATTTCAGACACTTAAGCTTTTCCATCACGAATAGATAATACTACCTCTCATACCATCATTTAGATGTGCTATAATTGGATGGACAACTAGCTAATTTCAAACATTGTCACAATTCTTTTCTACAAGCCTTGATGGCAACATATTTTTACTTATGGGTTTTTTTTTTTTTAGCATTTGTGGGGTAGCATAAATTATTTTATAGTGCTTCTTTATTATCTGAAATTACATTATACATTAAATAATGTAAATCAATTAAGAAAAAAAAAATCACAGTAAAATAATTAAGTTATATATATGTAAAAAATTAATGTAAGGTGTTTTTAATTTTTTTTTTTAATCACCAGCAGATGTAATAAAATTATGTAAATAGCATACAATATAATACAGAGAGCATACCGATAGCTCAAACAAGCTCTTAATTGATAAGTGCGGTAAGAGAAAATATTTAAAATCTCTATCCGGAACATTCTTATCCCCAGACCAATTGGTTTCGAGCTTATGGCTCACCTCAGTGAGGAGCTAGAATATTCAGACACTAGATCTAAAATATCAACTCAAAATCCAGCACTTATTTCATACATAATATTTAAGTAGAAACTCTGAAGTTTTTGGACATGAAAATGTCTTTCACTCCAACTACCTAACTTAAATAGCTATATGGGACTGAACCAAATTCAGATCTACCATATATTAATAGCCCGAGCATAGCCAAAGCCATAAAGGTAAAATTATAATAATTAATAAAGCAAGTCATATATAACATGGCATTGCTTTTATAAACTTGTGTTAACAAAAATGTAATACAGAGAGTGTATCAATAGCTTAGACAAATTCTTAATTGATAAGTGCGGTAAGAGAAAATATTTAAAATCTCTGTCTGGAACATTCTTAAATATTACGTATGAAATAAGTGCTGGGTTTTGAGTTGATATTTTAGATCTAGTGTCTGTATATTCTAGTTCCTCACTGAGGTGAGCCATAAGCTCAAAACCAATTGGTCTGGGGATAGGAATGTTCCGGATAGAGATTTTAAATATTTTCTCTTTACCGCACATCAATTAAGAGCTTGTTTGAGCTATTGGTACGCTTTCTATATTACATTTTTTTAAATACAAGCTTATAAAAGCAATATCATGTTATATACAACTTGCTTTATTGATTAGTGTACAATATATTATAACTTTACAAAATTTGGAAAAAGCCACTAATTTGTATGAATATTGCAAACAAATTGATGTTTGTAAAAGAAAATAGCACATAGCATGAACTACCAAAATAGTAGGTGTGAAGCACAGTCTTTATAGCAAATTGCTACTTAGAGCAAGCAGACATTAATGTCATGTGCTTCTGTGTGTGTATATATATTGTAATGGAGATAATGAATGTGGGTGATATGAGATGGCAAACATTATCATCCCCACTGAATTGTCAATGAGCATGAGAGAATTAGCATAAAATAAAAAGTTGTAAGCTACATTACCAGCATTAAACATGAATAATCAAATCATTCTTTGTGATTAGATCTAAAGAGGTTCAATCACCTGCATACACATAGTTAAAGTATCTGTCATAAAAAAATCCTGGGATCCTGATACATGCCATATGGTATCATGAGTGTATAGACCAACTATAAACAAACTTCCTATCTGTAAATATAAAATGCAGTGAATGGACCTTGAATCTTAACCTTTGTGCTATCCTGAGAACCATCTGGATATCCTAACACAAACGCATAACTTCACATGCATATAAATTACCCATTATTTCTCTAGAGCTAGCTCAGGATCACAAGGACCCTAAGGACTGACAGTGGACAAGAGTAAATACAAATATATAAGTTTAATCTATTTTAATTAGTCTTACTGGAATCATTTACAAATCCTTTAAAGCACAATGCTAGGATGAAATCAAGTTGCACACACTGTTAATTCATAGAACACCTAGAGTTATTTCTTTTTGTCAATGATTAAAACTGAAAAACAATATTCCCATAGATTAACATTTTGTAGTGAAAAATAAAACAAACAAAAAACATGTTTCAACAACAAATTTTAATCAAAATTATTCATTACTATCAATTGTTACATTATAATTTTTTTTTTTGCAAAGGCAGATATGCACACTACAACTTATATCATGGATTTCATTCTTTTAGTTCCTAATTTGTAGTTGTAATTTTCAGTTTCTTTCCAGTTAGTTTTTCCTTCTTAGTAAAGCTTCAAGTGTTGAGTTTAAATAAGCCTTTTCTTTAGAAGTTCTCCCATTAACTTTTTCTTTTTGCAGTTTCATTTTATGATGATAATTTTCAAATTAAGATTTCTAGAGTAGGTTAACAGTTAAATTTATCCATTTTACAATCTGTCAGATTAATATAGATGAATTTATCTATTATACAATATAATTTTCATATTAATAGATTTCCAGGTCAAGTTAATATAGGCAGAGACATGCTTTTGAATGGATCCAAAACTCTCCCAGGGTTATTCTATATTTTCTTTTAGTGAACTGGCAATGTATTTGCTTGGTCATGCTCAGCTTTTAGTTAAAGCTTAGCATGACTTTATTTAAATCCATTTAAAATTTTTTTTTTAACAATTACAAGTTACGTTAATCTTATTTCAAATTACAAACTTAACTTTTCACTATTATCTTTGCAGCTGAATTGCTATTGCTGTTTTCTTTCAAAAAGCTGGTCTGAAGTCTGTTGTTTTAATCTGCCCCTATCTTATTTTTTGAAACAATCTTGTTATCCATCCAATCACGTCTCAGAAATGATAGCATTAATTCATGCACAGTAGATTTATTTTTACAAAAATATTATTTCATTCTTTTTGCTTTTAATTACAAATTCCAATCATTGAAAAATTCCTCTGTAGTTGTGATTTATTTCTTCTTAATTAACAAAAACAGTATAATCTTTTAATTATACTTTAATTTGAACATTGCCTTTTGTTTTAGAGATAAAAAGATATAGAAAAAAATCAACTTTAAATAATTAAAAAGAGCATTTTTTAACAAAAATGTTAAAACCGTTTTTTTCTTTTGTTACCTTTATTATAATTTATTTTTTGTTTTGTAATATTTCTAATTAAGATTAAGAAAATAAATTTTTGTTGTATTTGATCATGTTTTACTGACTTCACTCCATAGTTAATATAAATAATACATGTATTTATTCTAAGACAGGCTATTCACCCTGAGAATTAGGATAATAGAGTTAGCATATGGGATAACCTTTAAAGGAATGTTGGATGTATCTCTCAATAAGGGTCTTGTAGGAATCTTTCTATGAAAATGGTGCTTAAAACTCTTAGGACTTTATAAAATATTTTATATAAAATATTTTACTTTGTCTAAGTTTGGCTGATGCTGCTGGAGATGGTTATCCAAATAGGGTGATTAGGAAATATAACTGATAACTGTCAGTTTAACCCCCCTTTTAACTGCCTTATCTTCTAGTTGAGTTACAGGGTTTGAATTCATTAGCAATAGGTAGGGTAGTTCCCATTATAGTAAAACAGTATGTAAAATTTTATTTATTTCTCTCTTATTATTATTTTAAGTTAAAAACTAATAAGATAAAATTATTGAAGAGAGAGAAGCAAAATATTAATATTTATATTACTATTTTTTTTCTTATATTTTTCTTTTTTACAACTACTTACCTATAACCAATATAAATATTCTTATTTAAAAATGTTTGGAACTGACATTATCATTTAATCAGTTTAACTTTAATAAACTTAATAATGGCTATTCTGAAAGAAAAACTTGGCATGAACTGCCATAATAGTATGTGTGATGCACATATAATTTAAAAGCATAGTCTTTATATAAAAGCAAATTCCTATTAAACAAGCAATGGTGTGTATGCAGTGATGAAGTTCTATTATATAAATAATTTGGAATAATCAATGCTGAATATTGTAAAGAAACAGCATTTAGAAATGTAACAATTTTACCAAGGATTTGAATTATCATCTGAATACTTTTCAGCTCTTGACAACCCCACAAGCTGATAATTATGATCAAACTTTACATATATTAGTAATCTTTAATATTTAAACATAATATAATCCAAACATATCAGATTCAGTAATGCAAGGTAAATAGTGCATTTTCAGCATGTGATTATACAATAATACATTGGTGTGTGTGTATATATATATATAAACAAACAATTTGAACAAAATTGATGACAAATACTGCCAATAAATATTAGTCAAATCTCTATTAGATTGAAAAATAACAGAAAATCTTCGTATTAAATTTAAAACACTACCCAAACAGTTTCATTGGCCATCTATCAGTTTTAAAGCTTTTTACTAAATATTAAAGTTTTTGATAATGATGGAGAATAAAACTTAGCTGATTCAACTTGTTCAGGAACGTCAAATCTTGATTGATGGCCCATTATTCCTCAACATTGTATTATATTAAATACAGTGTCCAACATTATTGCTGAAATTGCTAAGGATTCAATGATTCATTATTATACAATGCATATTATTTGTTCATTTATATACTAGCTATGTATATAGCAATCTAAATTTACATTACAAAACATTTAATATTAACCGTTATACACTTTCATAATATTCTTATAAGAATCAATTTATTTTGCATGCTGAGTACTGGTCTTCAACATTAGAGTTCAGAAGCATCAGCATTTCCTGTTTCCTTTTTCATTGCCCACCTTTCACATTCATAGTTTTCAAAAATACCACAACTTGAAAAATTTTGATATTTTAAGTTAAATCATTTAATTTGAAAATTATTTAAATAAGATCATTCTAGTATATTAGCTTTTTCACAAAAGTTTTTTAGGCAGATGCTACCACTCGCTTATAAATGATATTTTTTTTGAATAAAATAGTACATATTAAATATCTAATTATTAAAATTAATAAATTCTCTTCTCAGAGGAAACTCAATTAATGATGAATCTTTTTTATTCTCAATTACCATGATAGATTGATTAATAGATATTTATTTACTTGTTAGTTATATGAGTGAAATCTTTTTTTAAATTTACCATCATTAAATATAATTTGTCCAAACTTCAAACACTTTTTAGCAAAACTCTTTATTTGTACATACACCTGTGTTTCGACTGACCTGCAGTCTTCTTCAGAGCTATTATATAATGAAGAAGACTGCAGGTCAGTCGAAACGTAGGTGTATGTGTATGTACAAATAAAGAGTTTTGCTAAAAAGTGTTTGAAGTTTGGACAAATTATATTTATAGGATATTACGGCAAACATAAAGAAAAGTGTGATTTTGGTAATATTTACCATCATTATTATATAATTTAATTAATTAGTTACTAATGCATATTAATTTTGAAGAAAATTCTTTTATTACATAGTATTGTCTGTACTTTCCAGTTTTGTTTATATGTATGTACATATGCGTATAGTAAATAATACAATTAGAAAGCTTTTAATATCTTTAACTACCATCTGAAATTGGAATTAAGGGAACAATTTCTGTTTTTAATCATAATAATATATAAAACTGATTTTCTATTTCCTATGTCTAATATGCATTATCAGATCATAGAAAATAACAAATCAGTTTTCTTATGTTATTGCACATTAGATGCAAAGCATAATCTTATTTAATCTAGTGATTAAATATATAATAATTAAAAAATATAAATTATAGCATTAATTCCTAATTCAACCATTGCACTTCGATTGGCGCATGGTTGAAATTATTGCAAAACTTTCTAACCATATATATATATAGTCTATAATAATTATAATTTTGTTGATCTATAAATAAAATATTACTAAATGTTCACTTAAGTTATTATATTTATTTTAGATTTATGCCACCAGATGATCCTCTTGGACGTCATGGACCTAATCTTGACAATTTTCTCCTTAAAGAACATGTTCAACTAGATGTTTTGGCTCGGCCTTGTCCTTATAGCAAAAAATGTACATATGGTAATAAATGTAAATTTTATCATCCTGAGAGAGGAAATCAGCCCCAAAAGTCTGTAACTGAAGCACTTATGGAAACTGCTAAGGAAAAAATTAGAAATCTTCGAAGAGACTCTTCACCAGGTAAAAATACAGTGAAGTCTGCTATTACCAAACACTTGCTTCCAAACTATCATGTTATATCAATTGTTTGGTATAGCTCAGATTGAAATACATGTATTTAGGGGCAATCCATCCAGGCCCATGGCCTAAACCAAAGTTAGCATCCAAAACAATCATTTAAGAAGAAAAAATACATATAAAAATGATGGCTGTATATATTCTGTATACTAAAATTCATCTTTTTAAAAGCACTAAGTTAAAATGCAAACTTATATATCATAATAAAAATTTACAGATTATTGATTTCAAAACTTTTGTCTTCTTGCGAGATAGCACTTAACAGTGATCCCATAAACCATACTTTCCTGGTAATATTCTCCTTTGCAAGAAAAGTACCATTACTGGAGTTAGCAAAAAATTCTTCAGCAATTGCTTACTATTTGATTTTTATTAATCCACATTAACAAAAGAGTTTTCCATTAGCCCCGTAATGCTATCTATGCTGCTTGAATTTGCCATTTTTTAAAAATGTAGATCGATTTGATCACACTTGTATTCAGAAGTTAACAATTTTACAGCTTTCTTTTTTAGAAAGTATCTTACTTTCACTTCACTATTAATTAAGTTTTTGACACTATTTTTCTGGATCACATTCAAAATAAATATTTATATGTGTGTGAAGAATTGGAAAAAAAAAATAGTAAAGTTGAACAAATTCCAAATGTGGTAATCAAAAATTCCGATACTTTATTCAAAGCTGAAACATTCTGAATAGTCTCTGTGTTAGCCATTAATGCTCGCAATATTTTCTATTTCAGACAGTAGCATTCATCAATTTAGCCATTACGTATTCGCACTTAGATTTCTTCCATTTTCATCAGATTTTCACTTTGAAATTTTTAATTTTTTCCTAATGTCAACTTTCAAATTCTGCTTTTATGACTCAAGGCTGAAATTAAAATATACTCACCTAGGAAAATACTTTTAAACAGAAATGTGTACATTTTTACTATTTAGATAGAGATACGTAAGCAAACTAAATACATAACTACATTTGCCTTTCTAGTGTTCATTCTATTAGTTATTTGCTCTATAAATTTTCATTATACCAATTTCATTGTATATGTATATATATACACACATATAATATTTTGTATCTGCGGAAATGATTAACATGGATTATTTAAAAATAGGTTTAAGAGACCACTATGTTTAATAAACATTCAGACGTCCAAATAATATATCATGATTTACACTGCTTTCTGTTTACTTTACTCCAAAGTCATCTAAAATAAGCTTGCCTACTGTGGATTCCAGAGGCAGTATTTGTACAAATTCGCAGTGTGGTTTCTAGCTATTGGCGGTATTCATTGAATAGCAGGCATGTAATAGCTACTTTGAAACTTTTGTATTAATCCAACCCAATAACAATGAAAAACAAATCTAATTAAAAAGTTAGTTTGCTGCTAGATGTATGGGTGCAATCTTGCTCTTCATTAAAGATGGCCAATAACTAGAAACTAATCTGGGATTTCAATATTACACTATCATCCATTGATTATTCTAATTTATGATAGTTCTGGAATAAATATGGAGAAATCATGAATCTTAAACTTTGTCCAGGTTTTCTAAATGGGGATAATGATGATAGTTTCTCAATACCAGCTAGTTGCCAAGAAAATAACTGAACTGATATTATAAAGGTTATATAATTGTGGCTTTATCATGCACAGAAGTCTTTTATAAAATGTGCCAGATATATAAATCTTGATATCTTTGATCAGAGTAAAATTTTATGTGTTATATTATATTAAGAATCCCAGGGGAAGAAAGTCCTATAATTTTCATGCTTTTTTTTTTTTAATAATGTAATTTAGAATATTATGGTATTGAGTCCATCATTATTTAAGGAAAAGAAGACATTTCTCTCTTAGAGTAGTTTGTTTATTCTTTGAAATTTTATTAGAATAAGGATTGTTTTTATCTTTGTAGATCATAGCAAAAGATGATGTAAATACATGAATAATTCTTTTATTGAAAGGAATTATAGAGAATATGTTAATATGAGGGACAAAATGTCTTCATGACTATTACATTGCCAACAGCTTCTATTAAAAGCCTAATGTCTGTGATCATTCTGGAAATGATAACCATATAACCAAAGATAAACTAATGCCTGTGTTTATCATGAAAAGTTAAAGCAGTGTGGATTTTAGGAAATTAATAGATCCTCATGGCTATTACTTTGGCAACAGCTTCTATCAAAAACCCAATACATAGTCATTTTTGGATAGTATAAAAGATATAATCAAAGATAAACTTGATGCTTGTGTTTATCATGAGTGAAGCAATATGCTTTCCATAGGGAATTACTAAATATGCTTCATATTTGCATTGGCTTTCATTTTTCATCCATATTTAGTGCCAATAATGTATCATGGGCATCCATGCATATGATCCTCCATTTGACAATGTATGATGATTTATAAGCAAAAACTAGGTATATAATGAAAAAAATATTACATTACATAAATTTTGGATTCAACAAATCCTTAATACCATAACAAATCTTTGATTTTATATCAAGTTGGAATCCATGGTGACTCTTTCCTATAGTTTAGAGAGATGGCTTTTCTGACATCTAACTGATAATAGTATATTTTATGGGCAAAAGCTGATTGTATCTTTGACATATTGAGTCATTTATGTCAATGCAGTTGATAACCTTCATAGTTTTAATCTTATTTAGAATGGAGATAACTTATGTATGGGAAGACCCGAGAAGAATGTAAAGGAATCTGGACAATGGAAATTTACAAAGTGAATTCAATTAGTTAACTTGGAATGAATAATAATATTACTCTCTAAAAAAATTTATAGTAAAAAACAAAACACAATTCTCATAGAAGGAATGGTAAATTATTGATTAATTTCATGGACAGGATAGATTACAATGAAACGGCACAATTAGATCAAGTTTTGAAATCTCCTAGAAAGAAAATTTATCACTGGGGAAAGTTGAAAATAGCATCACAATATGGTAAATAATAAAAAAACTAAACTAACATATGATCTCTGTGGATATATTTGTTTTATAGATTAATTTGAGTAGTTATTGCAAAACTCATCTCATTTTTTTTTCTCTTCTGAAGTTATGATGATGACTACTATTGACGACTCTAAATAAATGTTCCCTTTTCAAATATAATTCTCTCTTACGCTAGTGATACTAATATCCTGTCGGTAAGTTTCTTTCACATAAGAAAAAATAGCCACTGCCCTTCTTAGTTTGCTCTGCTACTCTGGATGCTAATAAATCATGCTGCACTTAAAATTTGCTTTCAGTTTTCAACTTAATATTTTCTTTCCGTAGACCCTTAACTAATTCTATCGTTTAAATTATAAACATTTCAGCAAAATAATCTCAAGTTTTTCATTTATTTTCTCTCCAGTCATATTCCATTTCCTTTAAAAATTATTATTTATGATATTTGTTACCTAAGTTGAATCTAGTTCATACTTCTTTAATACAAATAACTTCGATAATTAACTTACATTAATTACATATAATTGAGACGAATATAGTTTCTACTATCTTTTTGCGGGTTTAAATTAGTGGTTAGAAGTTTAACAAATTCACACACTGCTTTTAGTCACGTTTTTGATTTTATTCAATTTGTTTTAGTTCCAAGCACCTCTGATCTATTTTGTTGTAAATTTATTTTAAAATGAAATAAAATTAAAACAAGGTATAAATTATTATTGAATTATGAAGAATTTAATCAACGAGAAGGAATATGTGTGTCTTTCCTACAAATTTTGAGCATCCGTCTATAATAGGAAAGGTTAAGACACGTAAATAAGAGTAATTTTGGATTGTAATAATTATATACTTAAAGGTATATAGAAAAATTGAAGAAGTACAATAATTGGATTTGGAAAATATTGTATAAACAATTCTGAAGAAATTGTCAATAAGTTAAATAATCACATGACCGCCACTTCTTATGCTTGTGTATAACTGTTTCAAAACAGGCAAAACTCATTATACGTATTCCCACACACAGCAAGCAAGAGTAGGCACTAGATAGGGATTTTATGCACAAGCCTTCTGGCATCCATTGATTACTCTTGCTTGCTGTGTGTGGCAATACATATAGTGAGTTTTGCCTGTTTTAAAGTTAAATAATATTAAATTAAATAGAAATGGAATGATTACATCATTTGATATTGAGAAAATGCACCAAAGTGCACCTAGAAAAGATAGTATAGAAATAGTTATGACTAAATTGAAAATAAGTTATGTTTTGTCAGAGGATTGGATATATATATAGTTATGAAACATTAATGATAGATGAGGCTTTGTATTTTAAATATAAGGAAGAATTTTGGAGTATAGAAAAGGGATGGATTATGGAGTGTTTGATAAGTGGGATATTATCACCAGTAGTTGTAAGTAATATAGAGGAAAGTATAGTGGCTGAATTCATAAAGAATTATAGAATATTATAGGTATGTGGATGATATTATTGTTATTGGAAATGGTAGAAGTATTGATAAGATTTTCAATAAATTGAATAATAATAAATATAAAATTAGGTTTACAGTGAAGAAAGAGATAAATAGATTAAAATACTTAGATATTTTTGTGAAGAGAGAAATGATGAATGAAATAGTGATAAAGCATTATATTAAGGATAGAAAAATTAGAGGTTTAATTAATCCAAAGTCATATCAGAATGGTGTCGAAAAGTAGGAGTTTTAAAGGAATTTAAGTTAAAAAAATGATAAACTTACATTAGATAAGAGGCATACGAGTAAAAATTAGAGGTAGAGAATGATTATATTAAAATAGAATATAAAAGGTAATTAAAAATATTTTTACAAATCATAATATAATAGTAGAAATAAGTATGATACGAATAAATATTGTAAATGGATGTCTATTCCATATTCAAGGGAAGTATATAAGAAGTTAGTAAGAAAGAAATTACCAGATAATGTAAGAATAGCTTGGGAAAATAGTAAATCTTTGGGTAGATGATTTTGTAATACAAATAGGATAAATGGTATTAATAGTAATGAAGGTATGGTTTATAAAATTGAATGTGGAAATTGTAATAAGGTATTTATAGAACAGATAGAACAAACAATAAGTGATAGAGGGAAGGAACATGATAGAGCAATTAATAGGAGAGATATTAGTCAGGACCATATATACATTATTTAAATACTAGTCATAAAACAGAGTGTGAGAAGAATATTAGAGTTGTAAAACGTTAAAGATTATTGAAAAAAAATGTTATGAAACTTTATACATTCAGAAAAATTTGGATAGATGTGTAAATATAGTTAAAGGTCCAGCAAAATTAGGTGAAAATGGGCATTATTAGATAATTGGAAGATTTAAAAATTATGGACGAATTGTGGATGAGATTATAAAGAGGAGGTGGAGTAAAATATTTATTTATATAGGTATATAAAAATATATGTATAGGTATTTATATAGTTTTAAAAAAAAATTCTGTATTTTTATTTTATGTCATTTATTTATATATATATATGTTAATTATATTGTTGAAGGTAAAATAGTGTCCAATAGGTGGAGTGAATGTAATTAATAGATCATCTGATGTATAAAATTTATATCTTGAAAAAGTCTCAGTAAGAGATTAAAGCTGGGTTAATAATTAAATAATTGTAAATATAGTTAACGGTTTGTTTCAATTTGATTGATTATTAAGAATAAATGTGTCAACTTTTTTGTAAATTCCTTTTTTTATTATTAAATAAAAGATTGCTTTATATCTAATAAAATGTTAAAATTTTTATATTGATAAATTATTACTATTAAAATAATTTTTTTTGTCTTTTTAGCTGGTGAAGTTCTCAAAACGAAATTAGCTGTTACCCAGTCTGCAGATGCCATTACTACTATTAAAAAGCAACCACTGAATCGAACTAAATCTTTAGTAACTGGACAACTTCCATCATCAAAATCACCAGGAAAACAAATTCTTTCACCATCTGATATAGATAGATCTATTCCTGTTAAAATAGCAGCTTTGAATTTGGGGGAAAGCTACAATTCATTAAGTAATCCTCCAGGTTTAAATATTGCTGCTGCAGCTACTGGACCTTGGAATGGAAACACACGAAGAAGCAGCATCCCTGGTGGAGATCCAGGCTGGAGTTCACTTCTTGTTGGTGCTGAAAATCTAACAACATCTCACTGTCTTGGTTTTTCAACTGACCAAGGAGGTCATCTAGCCTTAGCTAAAAGACTATCTGATCCTGATAATAATAAGCAAAGTTCTGAAGTTCTTCCACCTAATCCACATCAAAAACTAAAACGCCTAACTCCCAATGATTGTAAATCACCCCAGTCATTACATTTACCACCTTATTCTCAGCCAATGAGTTCTTTGGATCTTTCAGAATCAAGAAATCACAGGCAATTAAATAGGCAATTAAGTTATACGGATAGTCGCTGTTTTGTTGTACCAGGAGATGATACAGTTCATCCTAGCCTTACAAGAATTTCTAGCGCACCTGATTCTCAAAGAAAATTTCATTGTCGTACCCAAGGACACATGAAACGACAAAATAGTAGTTCAGATCCTCAACTTAATGTACATCAAGAATTTCTCCCAGAAGTCTTGTCTCCAGACATGTTTTCTTTTGGAGAAGTTGATCAGAACCCTTGGGGGCCTCCCCATTTAGTCAGACATAGTTTTCAGAGAAATCAGCAGAACCCTTGGTTGCCTTCAGGCTTAAGCAGCCTTAGTCATCCATTGGATACTTTCTTCCCACCACAACCATTGCAGGCTCCACCTCCAGGGGCTATTGGACAACGGTCTTCCCCAATTTCCAATATTGAAGATCCAAGGTTTAGCCTTTATTATCATCTATCATCAGTGTTTCCAGAAGAGCTAGTTCGAATAGTTATGAACCGTCATCCAGAGGAAAGAAATCCTCAAAAGATTTGTTCAGCTATTCTAGAAATGAACTCTCGTAATTGCATGCAGTAAAATAATATGATCAGAAGTTGTTATAACTTTTGTCCATTTAATTTAACTTTTCTTTTAAAAGGGAAAAAAATGTAATTCTTTTATAAAGTAATCAATACTTCTGTCTAATTAGACAGTAAAGAAATGAATGTTTTTAATGAAAGTCAGTTTTTTTTTAAAAACTAATTTTTATAGAATCATGAGAACAATTTTATTGTAAATCTATTTTTATTTTATTTTATTTATACTATTATTTTCATTATTTTATAAAAAGTCTTGGGGAAAATAAATTTGATACAAATAAACCCTTGATTAACATTTATAGCCATGTCAACTTGTATCAATTATTGAAATTTTTTTTTATTGGGAATGGAGTCATGGGAAACGCTACCAAGTGCCTTCCAATATCTGTTCCTACCAAGTCCATAATTTTGTTTATAATATCTTGTCTAGATTTCTAGACAAGAGCAGCCCCTGTGAAACGCTTTCGTTTCTCTCCGTGATGAAGTTTTTGTGTAATGTCGATGACATATTTTGTGACTAATTTTGTAGATATTTGAGATGGTATACAAGACTCCATCATGTTAGAGCAATACTGTGTATTGTGAACCACTGTATGGGATTATAAACCCCAATATGTTTGGTTTCTTAATTTATTGTTCTTACTCATTTGCTTGTATTTTAAGGTAGAGGCTGGATATAAAATAAATTTTAATATCTGCATTTGTTTTGTTTTAATTCACTTTATAACACATGCATCTTGATTAAATAATAGCTGTTTTTAAGAACAAATATATAAATTTAATTCATTTCCTCAATTATCATATTAACCAATAATATTTATTTTACAAAGCGCAGACAGCATTGAAATTAAACTGAGAGAGTGCAAACCTCTCAAGCGCTTAGCCAATCAGATCGCAAATACTGAGACAGAGAATTTAACAAGAAAAGAGTGGTTTCCACTCTCTTCTTTACTTGTCTTTCTATATATCCAAGCCAGTCCAAAGTACTTAAACCTGAAAGCGTGAATCTTAAATATCTTCACACTCAACTCACTGAGTTCTAATAAACATACAGCGTGAAATCTTTCGATATACTACGCAGTAGATTTTCGATGTTATAACTTGCAGCAATATATGTAATATTGCTACAAGTTATAACATCGAAAAACTACTAAGTAGTATATTGCTGCAAGTTATAACATCGAAAAACTACTGCGTAGTATATCGAAAGATTTCACGCTGTATGTTTATAATTAGAACTCAGTGAGTTGAGTGTGAAGATATTTAAGATTCACGCTTTCAGGTCTAAGTACTTTGGACTGGCTTGGATATATAGAAAGACAAGTAAAGAAGAGAGTGGAAACCACTCTTTTCTTGTTAAATTCTCTGTCTCAGTATTTGCGATCTGATTGGCTAAGCGCTTGAGAGATTTGCACTCTCTCAGTTTAATTTTAATGTTAACTAATGAAAACTGTAGATTGGCAATAAATTAAATTACAGTTCAATACTTAAAAAAATATCAAGATTTTTAAATACTTTGATCTATTCTTCAATTCTATTATAATATATACTTTAATTTATTAATTAATGAACAGTAGCCAATTTTAACAATTACAATATCTTTGATTAGTTAACATATTATTGGTGAAATGGATAATAAGTTGTATTTATCTTATAAACTATAATTCAAAAATTGTTTAAATTTTTTAATTTTGTATTTTTTAAAACTAAATTTAATAATGCATAGGATCAATTTTTAGCTTTACTCATTTTCAATTTTCACTCTTTTGAGATTTTTTTTTTTCATCTGGTTTTAATAGATTATACATAGTATTTATTGCTTATCATGCCAACATTCTCATTAGAACCCTTGACTAAGTAGAATGTGTTGTTTCTATTTTTTAAACTTCACCATATGTCTGTTAGAGTGCATTATATCCTTAGCCGGAAGTTCAAAGTCAATTTTTTTTTCCAAGTAGCAATCCAGATAGCCATCCTATGTTTATTGGTCAAACTGTGTTATGATCTTTAGCAAATCTCTGGATAAAACAGGCAAAAACTCTCCATACAGTAGTGTCACTCAGTGCAAGCCAGAGTAATCAATACCAATCCTGCCTAATGGGATAGTGGTGGCTATGGTTATTAAAGAACCAAAGACACCAAAATGTATGGGTACTAGTTCAGACCCATATGACTATATAACTAATGAGCTTAGATTGAAAATATTGTGTTTTCAATTTTATTCTCATAGTTTTGTAGTTAAGTAAAGATAAAAGGTGGCTGCTGGAGAGTTGCATTAGATCCTAAGATCTAGGTGCAGTGCTCTCAGATCCAAAGCTCCTCACTGATGAAGGCCACAAGCCAGAAACTAGTCTGGGGATATTGGATGAGTAGGCATTAGATGGGGATTTTATGCACAAGCCTTCTGGCATCCATTGATTACTCTGTTTAGCACAGGTGGCAATACTGCATGGAGAGTTTTGCCTGTTTTAATAACAGTTATGAGCATGTATAAGAAATGCTGATCATGTGATGTTTAGTGGTTTAATAAACTAGGATAGTCAGATGGTATTAGTATTAGTGCAGTTACCATTAAAAAAATACATGATTCAAAAATAATTTTCAGTCATTATAGAGAAGAGTCTCATATCCCTATAGACACTGAGTACATAATTTAGTTTTTTTTCCTTTCAAAATTGTTTGAATACTGTATTCTTAAAATATTACAACATTAGTTGTTTTTTCAAAATAGTTTCTGTAACATATCTCACTGAACTATCTTTTTAGATGAAATACAAAGAGCAAAATTTTACGAAATTTTATAAAAATTAATATAAATAGGTATTTAGCAATTTATTTTATTTATGCAAAGGGGATTCAATGTTGTAGAAATGATTCATAATTCCTCTATATGTATACATAATATTCAAATTCCAGCATTAATATTTACATTTCTATTGTGAAGCAAGTAAATTTTCAACTTTTAATAATTAACTAATTGCACTTTCAATGATATAATGCTACAATCTGGATAAATCATAAATAACTTTATTTCAAAATTGTGTTTTTAGGCTTGACATATAACACTGTAGAAAAGTGAGGACTGAATTGCATAAATTTAATATTCATATATGTCATAAATTAGAAATGATTAATAAGTCTTTGAAAGCTGATAGACATGTAAACTAGTGTGACAAAATATTAAGAAATAAGACATTTATAATTGCTTAATGTTGATGAAAATAAAATGGAGAAAACAGTTTAAGATTTGTACAAGATTTGCTTTTTCAGAGCTAACGAATTATGACGACTAATAAATAGCTTTCTAAGAATATGTAAATGGAGATTAATTATACTACAAACAAACTTCTACAAATATCCTTCCTCTTTAATATATTTTGTAGATTCTATGCCCATTTATAGACATTACAATATAAAGGTAAATTTTTATAGATGGTATAATAAACACATTTTCAGATTCCTTCACTTTTTGGTTTCTGACAATTTTAAGAATTTGCATCCAATCCAGATTCTAATGTCTACTTATGTAGATCTAAAATTAATTGAAAATCAGCAGCAGCCACTTATAAATGTCTCGTGATCACTCCAACTTCAAGATGAGTTTTGCAATGACTATACACACCATTCTGTGAAACACGTCCACACATGGAACATGTTTTCTGTTTGATATTAAACTTCTACAAAAAATTTTTCTTTCTAAAATAGTTCAACACCATATCTAATTGTAGCTCTCCAATATATTCTATTCTCTGCACATCTTTCAAATGGAAATAATAAATTCTTGATAATGTCTTTAAGATAATCTTTATAATTTAACTGGAACCTATTCCATGAAACCAAATTAAAATTCATCATTAAATACCCATTTAGAAAATAGTTTTATTCATTTGTTTTATATATCCCATCCTCTGAGAAGGTAATTTTATAATAGTGGATTCTAAAGTACCATATCCGGCAAAATGAACATATTGATTAGTGTTATGATCTTGCCATTGTATTTTTTAAATTTTAGAGTATCTTTAATTGAAACTTTTTTAATACTTTTATGTTGCACCAATAGACTGTCTCCATACTTCACTTTAGTTGCAGTAGTTTATTTCCCTGTGGTGAAATAGCCTATATTTTTAACTTATTAAAAATAGTCTCAACCACTCTAGCTAAAAAACACACAGAATTTAAAACATTAAATACATTCTATATTTAAAACATCAAATACATTCTATAGATTGTGTTTTGAACTGGCAAAAATAGTACAATTATCAGCATACTACTTGTATTTTTATAATGGACTATTTCCAAAGCCCATCATCTAATATATGTATTGAATGTCTTTAGAAAAATTTAACTTTATTTAAATATTCCAAATACATTCAACTGTTAGTAATAGCACATCAAACAGGTTAGTATATACATGTTTCAAGAAGTATTAGTCTCCCCTCTTCTTCAGGTGTTGCTGGCCTGACCAGTGACAGTACTAGCATGGGATTCGAACCTGGGTCCTTAGATTCTTGAGTTTATTTGAAATATTTAAATAAAGTTAAATTTTTCTAAAGACATTCAATACATATATTAGATGATGGAAATAGTCCAATATAAAAATACAACTAGAACACCATCATCACAAACCTTCAGGAAAACAATTAACATACTACAAATCTAGAATCCAAGAAGATGAAGTTCTAAGGTTAATTTTTAATCAATTCAAATTAAAAATTCCATCATCACATCTATATTGTATTTTAAGTCCATGTTCCATTAAACTACCTATAAACAGTTTGAAAGACCACTGTCATAAAAACTGAAAACAATGTCAGAGCAAATACACACCAAATGCCTCAGAATTTTCACTTGTAATAATACTTCCTCTCATGCATAATGTAGATGTATAATACAAATAAACTTTTATAGACAATCGGTTAATTTCAATCAATGACATAGATCCATTCAAATAATTGAAACAACTGCATTGATCGAATCAATAAAACATAAATCACCCTTTCATTGTTTGTACTTGCATTTGCCTGGCAACAAAAGCGGTTCTTTAATCTCTAAAATCATGTTTAAACTCACGCAAATTAATTTATGACTGGAAGCAATTATTCAATAAAATTCTTAAAAGAAGTGCATTTGCTATAGTGGGTAATAATGTTATTCCATGATAATTATCCATGTCTAATCCTTTTATTTTTATATATTTTAACGATTGAAGCATCCTTAAAATGAGGCAGCACAACTTATTTTTGAAGTACAATATATTGCCAGAATGTTATCTTTCCATTTTTAAGATTACAAAGAGCTATTTTGTCCAAATCTAAATGAATAGATAAAATGGATATATCATTAAAAGTCATCATCTTAATTCTTGTATTATTATTAACAAGATGATCAAAATACAGCTTTTATTTGTTGAAAATAACATTATCATCATATTGTGCCATTGCTAAATTTAACAGAATTATGATATAATTTTTCAGATCCATATATTGTTTTCAAAACATTAAAAAAAATCTAAAATGATCAAGATCAGCAAGTCAATATCTATTTTGCACTTTCAATCCACCAATTATTTTTAAACCTTTTTGTCAGTTGTTGAACTTCTGTCTTCAAGCCTCTATATTTATTACGAAGTTCCACATTGAATTTATTATTCTGCCGGCAGAAAATGCCATGTTTCCTAATAAAATCATTATCAGAAAATCAGACTATGATCCTTTTTTTTTTTTTTTAGTGAACCCAAGAATACTTAAATTGTATCCATATCTCATTAAGGCAATTCCATGCTTCAGTAGTATGACAATCCTGGAGATCTAAATTAGTGATTTTAGTGCACTTCTAAAGAATGAATATCAATTTTCTTGTAAATATGACTAGAATAATATCTTTTTAATGCATCTATCATTTTAATTTTGAAGCAAACTAGTCTATGGTCCATCCGTCAATCTGTTTATAAGTGGTCACATAATATGAACTCTCGTAGTTGCACCCATGTTCCTTTATAGTGATTTTTTTCTGCCAAAGTGGTTGTGATAATCAGTCCATGTATTGGGTAAAAGACCATTTGAATTTACAATATCAATACGGTTATGTCAACATGCGATAAAGCTGGAGCTTATGCATTAACAAAATGAGCACTTTCCATTGGACAAGTTTAAACACCATAAGCCTTTGATACAACAAGGAATTCCAGAAATAGAAGATACTAAATTACATTTTACAGCAAATCCAACACCATGCATTCTCCTTTCATCAATTGATCTGCCGTTACAATAAAACTTGTAGCCATCTAATTGTTCTATCAAATTACCTTCTAAAAAATGAGTTTCAGAGAGCAGATATAATGCTCTTAAATCTTGACAATTTCTTAGTCATTAGTGCTGTCCTGCTCTAAGTAAAGTTCATACATTCCATGTCCTACATTTAGAAAGATTTATAATATCTTTAGTTTTATCATTGCTTTCTGTTTAACTACTACTATTGATAAGATTACTCTTTATTACTTTAATGAATAATCTATAAAGCATGACAACCTATCCAGACTTTACGAGAACAGGCATTTTCTATATTCCTTCCACAATCATGGTAGGCTGGGAGATCTCTAAATAAGGATGTCTAAACATAGAATCTTTTCCAGCTGAAACTCTCATCCAAAATCAGTTGCAAACCAATTTAAAGTGATTGTGCTGCCTTCAAGCAAAGATCACAATTAAAGACTGCCAGCCTACTAAGCTTTTTCCTGTCATTGCTTTCTTAATTAAGACCTTGAGCTAAAAAAAAATGAAAAAGAGAATTGGAGTCGGAATGCTGATGCTATATGTATGTAGTTAAAAGAATGAACTGTGGTTGTACAAATAGACAATCTCAGTATAAGAAGATAACTGCTGGAATGAGAGGCTTATGAAGATCTGACCCTACACTAGCTTAAATGACTGAAGAAGACATTAGAAAAGAGTAACAGAAACATTTTATTTTACAAGGCTAAAATTCAGGCCCTATTTATTTCTTATTCATAGTTAATCTTCACATTTGATGATCATTCGACTATCTACTACTTATGGAATTTATTGGTTACCTGAGCATAGCATCTGATGATTCGGTCTAAGTACAATATTAGTGCTCTTAATGCCATAGCTTTTTTGGATTAAGAAAACATTTAAATACGTTAATCTATCATTGTAAATCTTTCACGTTTGTAAAACATCCATATATTGCTGAAAACTTGAATAACGATTTTAATATCTACAGTATTGGATATCTTTTTGCAATACTTCTGTATATTAAACTTATTTTTATGTTAGTATAACATCTTTATATAGTAATAATAATAAAAAAATACTTAGCTGTTAGTTCTCTCTTCCCCATTCCATTTTTATTAAATGTAAATATCAAATAATTAAAATATCAATATCTATTTGGATACATATTTAGAATACATTCTGTATATTAAGTAATTTATCAATACAGCAATAATTATAAAACAAGGATTTATTTAGCAATCTTTTTCCTTCATTGTTTATTTTCTATAATGTTCTTAAAAAATTTAGCAATTAAATTTTATCTTTTTTTTTTTTAAATTAACAAATCAACATTCCATCATCAGATTTTCAATGAAATGGAAGGCTGAAGAGTTGTGGGTTGGAGTAGTTTGAAGCCTGTCCATTAAAATATGAAGATTGGCTACCTTAATATAAATCTGAGTACTGATTGTATACATGTGTGGAGATATTAATCTGGACCAACTCATAAGTGCTGTTAGCATGAAATACGTATATTGGTGGTTATTTATCTTTTCAACATGTGTGTGATCAGGTGGGTCAGCAATATAAGATGGCACTGAGAGTTGTGGGTCGTGTGAAAGTCTGAGTTCGAATCCTGCATATATTACATATATAAATGCAGGTGTAAGCCTGTAAAATGTATTAAATTAGTGTTTTGTAAAAATGTTGGTAGACAAACATTATCAGCTGGTATTTTCTAAGAAAAAATGAAAATCATGACTTAAATAGAGCCGTTGCTTATTTCTGATAATGCTTTGCAAGATTTAGAAATCAATTTGTTTTAAGATCAACTACATTAGATGCAGTATTCAACTATTTACTTCAGAACTATCTATTGCAAGCCTGAATAATCAATGAATATTAGAAGAAAAAATTATATTCAAATGCACAGACTAATTTTTGACTTTTGGTTTTCTTTACCGAGGAATTTGAAAATAGCAAAGAAAGTCATGGCATGCTTTATTTGGTATAAGAGTAACATTAAATGTTTTTTTAAAAAAAAAAGTTAATAGCGTTTTCGAACATAATTTTTCTAGAAAAAAATCGTGAATTGAGTAATGCCGTTAAATTAAGAAAGACAAAGTAAAAACTTGGTGCTTATGTTAATTTAAGGTATGATTGGGCAATTTTTTTCTTTTATTCACTAATGGAGTTTTTTTTTTTTAATGTATGTAGATTTATGATTAAATAAAAATTCTAAATAAATTGTAGCACACTAAAACTATAAAGAATACTAATTATAAAAATTTGAAGAAACCTATTGTAATTTTGTCTGGATGTTACTATATTTTAAGTAATCAGATTATCTATTCTCAGTTATAAGCTAACTGTAATAACATAATCCTTTGCTAATCTAAACGTGGGAAACGTTTTACTACTCCATAAAAGATAAATCACAATTTTATGATTTCTCCTTTCTCAGTGATGGAGATTTCATCATATAACTATTATGGCTTTATAGCAGGAATGTTTACCATTGCCTGATAGATCCAAATTGCTTGAGGTTTCCTTTACCTTCCAACTATTAATAATTAAATATTTACTGACTAATATCAAATGGCTAATTGGATTGGCTAAAGCCAACAACCTTGAAACAATTCAGGAAATCCTCAGTTACTTTAAAAAACCCTCCAAACTCCATCCTGGATTAAAACAAGTTCATGGTAAGCAATATCTTAGCTACTGTATTTCAAGCTTTTTTTTACTATTATAAAGGATATTAGAAATATGGTAAGAGAATGTTGTGCCCATCTGTTTGATCCCCTATTTAGAATTTCACAAAGAAAGTGACATTTGAAATATTTTTCATCATAATTACTACTATGAAAAATTGAATATTAATTATGAATGTCCATATACATTTAAAAAATTAATTGTAAAGTTGAATAAATTTCGTATTCCATCAAATTCAAAATACTAACTACAAATTTACCATACTTTCACATCACAAAAAATCCTTTAAAATCTCAGGACATAAATCAATTATAATAAAGAACTTGTTAAATAAATAAACAGTGGAATACATTCCTAGCATAATTTAAAATATTATCAACGCATGCTAAAATAATTTTGTTTAAAAAAAGCAATAGAAAATAAGATGTATATATACTACAATTTAACCTGCAAGTGCCAAATTTATTGCACTCATATATTTGACACCACTGTCTTTAGATAAATACATTAATAGTTATTACAAATCATTTATTAGACTACAGATTGTATCATCTTCAACCCAAATACAAACTTTAAACTTATTTAAAGATATTAATTTATCTATTCTTCTTAAACACAACCACATGGTTATCATTAATTAAACTACATTATTACTTTTAAAGTATGTAAAAATAGATTAGAGGATTCATATTGTACTAATTGGCCATCATTATTGCAGAGATCTTGTTTTTTAAGCCTTTCTGAATTACTAATTTTTCCACATTTAAAGATGTTATTCAATAATTCGAAAATGGATTGCGAAAGCTTTTAAAATCTTGTATTAAATTAAACAAAAATTAAATTTTATTACATCTATGTTTATGAAAAATGTTGTTTCTAACTTTTCATTGAGGTAAAACAGCTTTATTTATTTTACCAGTGTAATTTTTCTTGCACCAAATAAAAATTTATTAAATTTTTATTGAATCAAAATAGATTGATATACAGTATATATATATATTCTTGTGTCAAATAAAAATACACTATTTTTAAAAAATTCATCAAATAATTTAACTTCCAAGTTTACATTTGATACTACTTTTAGTACTTTCATCATCTAGACTTATTAAACATCACCTTTTAATAAAAGTTATGAGCACGCATAAGAAATGGTGTCATATGCTGTTTAGTGATTTAATATCAATCCTGCCTAATAGGATAGTGGTGACTATGATTATTAAAGAACCAAAGACACCAAAATGTATGGGTACTGAACTGAGTTCAGACCTATATGACTATATAAGCTAATGAGCTTAGATTGAAAATAATATTGTGTTTTCAATTTTATTCTCATGGTTTTATAGTTAAGTAGAGATAAAAGGTGGCTGCTGGAGGGTTGCATTAGATCCTAAGATCTAGGTGCAGTGCTCTCAGATCCAAGGCTCCTCACTGATGAAAGCCGCAAGAAACTAGTCTGGAGATATTGGATGAGTAGGCACTAGATAGGGATTTTATGCACAACCCTTCTGGCATCCATTGATTATCCTGGCTTGTACTAGGTGGCACTACTGTATGGAGAGTTTTGCCTGTTTTAATCTAGACTTATCTTTACTGCTGTAATTTTGTTTGCATTTTAAAAAGTTATGATTTATGAGATTCTGTAATAACAATAACCTGAATAAAAAATTTCTCCATAATGGTAATGTTTTTGACTTTACAACATCATCATTATTTTACATTATATTAAATATCAAGATGAAAATGATTACAAAACACTTCACTTACAAACTGGCTTAAAATATTATCTCTCTCATTTCATACTTAAAAATCTTAGTTTTATTATTTAAAAATTGACTACATAAACATACACTTTGTTTTGTTCAATCAGCTTGCATTTATATTATTGCATCAATTTATCAGATATGATTTTTACATGAAGATAGCAGTTTTAACACCGATCTTTGACTGCCAGGCTGGCTGATAATTCTGTGCAGATGATTACTATACTTTATTTGCTGCCTTGCATAAGTTCAAAACAAATTTTTTTTTAATCAATTCTGATATATTTGTGAGATGTTTACAATAATGGTCAAATATCTTATACTATAAAATTCTTTGGAGCCAGTTTAAGTTAGCTATTCAAAATAAGACTTGTTCAAATAAATGATATTACCCGAGGATGGTTGTCAATTAACTGAAAAATTTAGTTTGAAGTAAAGAAATATCTCCATCTAATTAATGTAAATTTCTCTGCAAAAGCACAGAAATCTTGGTCCATGTAAAACGGCATATTTCTGAGTTTTTAGCAGAAAAACAATACTACCAAGTGGCTGACCTGGCCTATCGATTAGTACCTAACAGTCAAATATCTTATACACATAAATTAAGGAAGTGAATTACATAAATAAATAATTATATTCTAACACATATCTATAGGTATATATTTTTCTTCATATAACATCCAAAATATCAAGCTCTTTTAATATTTAAATTTAATTAAAAACGTACTAAAAATAATATTAAAAATAAATAATTGAATGGATAATCACACAGCAGGTTTGGATGTTGGAACCCCAACTTCGATTCAAGGATCTTTCTCTACTCTACCATTCTGTTATCCTAAGCCATATAGTACAATATTTAATTTAATATTTATTACTGAATAAAATTGACTAATAATTGAAAATTTAGTTTTCTGATCTAATTATTAATGATAAGTTTTTATATATATAGTTATATTCGATAGCAAAAGTTAAAAAATAATAGACTAATTAGTTTTTTAAAAAAATTAAAAAATAAATTTATTTAAAATAATTTAATTATCTGAATCACTTTCATTGCCCACTTGTTCCTGTAATCCTACCAAGTTTGGTAATTTTAATGGTAATTTTCCAAGATTAGCTCCTAAAGGAATGTTATAGTATTTAGTCGCTAAAAATAAAAAAATAAATGAATTAATACCAGTAAGTAATGTAAATACAGTATTACACGAAGTGAAAGATAAATACTACCTTCTTCACGATGCCACTTTTTTGAGCTGTCTGTTTTGGAGGAGTAACTACAACTCTCTATCCTATCTGAAAATATTTAAATATTCTAATTTTCATATATTATTTTATATAACTTTTTTATTTACAATAAAATTTTTAATAAAATAATAATATACATTACAAGTGGTATTAAATAACTTTACTATATCTCAACCTACAGGGGCCAAATTTTTTTCACTTAATTGATAACATATTTTTATTACAAATCATTTATTAGACTAGAGATTAATCTTAATTAAAAATTAATGTACCTATTATTAGTAAATATGGTATTTTTAATTTAACTCCACTCCCCACACCCTGTGTAATTTTAACATATACAAAAAACTTCTATTCATTTTATTTATCTACTTATGTATGCATCAAACAAATTTCTTAAAAAAGTTTATTTTGCTTAAATAAATAAAAAAAGCCAAACTGTAATTTAGAAACTTTTATCCAAGATTTATCTAAATAATTTGCTAATTACACTCAAGATTTATTTTTAATTGAATAAATAAATATTTATTCTAATATGCCTACCACATATAAAAAAAAACTTTAGAAGTTTTGACATACTTGAGGTCTAAAAAATAAAATCCTCACTGAAATATAAATAAAGAATTCTTTGCTAATCTCTTCTCTGATTTATTAATAAATGCATAAACAAGGTATTATTTACTCTCACACAAAACAATTTTAAAACAATGTTGTCTAAAATGAAAATAATTCTTCATTCATGATTGAAATGTGTGTGGCGAATAAAAATTTTAAATATCTCTAAACAACTTTTATGTAAATATTTTAATTATCTTGGTATCTTTTAAAGAATTTTATAATTAATACCTAATGTAAAGATTATGAAATTATTTTCCACTTCTGAGAAATCTATACTATAAAAGATTGCCCTGGCGTTTTAGTGAAAATTGTTTTTACAAAAATGTTAATTAGGAGGAATTTCTATGCAAGAATGGCCTTTAAAAATGATACTACCTCCGCAGTAGATATATTCAAGTCAAATAACTATCATATTTCAGATAGCTGATATTAAGTAAGTTAAAAGATATATATTGGAGTTGGACCTAAGGTGTTACTATATAAAAAAAATATAACAAAAGTTTTATCCATGATCATGACGAATCGAAGTCCAGATATTTTCTGACACAATTTTTCTCATATCTGATTGAAAATAAAACGCCTATAAATCTAATCTTTCATGCTATACCAGAAACATCTATTGTAAGTTAGGATAATAAATGGATACTAGATTGTACTACCACTTATATACTGTATTATTATATTCAGTAGTTTACATATCAGTGAGGAGCTGTGCTTGAAATTCTGAGCCTAATGAGATCACATTCAGCAAAGACCATATATATATCTTTTAAACCATCAAGTTAATATGTTCGTCTAAAATTTGAAAAAAAAAAAAAACCCCAAAAATACTTTGATGTTTGAATCAACGTTTGAGTAACTAAACATCTGACATTATATGTTAGTAATTTATAGCTCTGGATTAGTATGAAGAGAATTGCTTCTCACCTAGCCATAAGAAAAATGTCTGTAATTACAACAGAAATAAAGACATTAAATTAAATAGTTACAGACCTAGTGGTGAATCAATTTAAATACATTCAAAACATTAAGATGTTTTAAATTTCAGACTAGTGGCTTGATGGTGAAAAAAAAAAAAAGGGCAAAAAGTAGTAGCTGGATGTGACATACATTAGATACAAGCTTCTCGTAGATAAACATCAAAGATCAGAAATTACAGTTTAGAGTAGAGATTCTAGATTTGTATAAAAGAATTTCTCCTAATAGCATATTAAATATATGCAGATATAGACAGATGGTTATCGATCTTAATCTCTCTCTGTCTTTAAATTAAAGCATAACCTAAAAATAATTACTAACATTAAATCATGATTTCTATAAGTTTTGAAAGAATAATTATCAATCAAATAAAAATCTTCAGAACATTCTGAATTTAGAAAGACAACGCTATAGCGATTAAGTTATATCTTTAAATTATTTCCACAATATTGGTGCTACTATAAATGATTTTGACTTAAGACCATTTGGAAAAAAGCATTCTTAAATTTCTATAATTTAGGAAAATCATTAATTTTTTAACAGTGTGTTTTCCAAGACCAAACTAAAATGAATATCATTTCTCTTTATTTATTTATTAATCAGTGATCTTCCACATATAAATGGTAGTTTTTTTTTAAAATTTACTTATGTATGTTATAAATAGGAAAAACAGGTCCAATAGGAAAAACAGGTCCTTTGACTGAATCTCACAAAATTTTGTTGCTCTAAAATCTTTTTTTTTTTTTTAAATCGACAAACTTGTCAGCATTTTCTAAGTCTCTGGTTGAAATGAATCAAGTTTTGCTTCGACGTGGAATCAAATGGACAGATAAACTTTTAGCGACTGTTGTGACTTTGTTAAATCTTCTGTGGTAAGAGAAGAAGGAGGGAGGGTGCGTGAACAGGATATTATTAACATTTCTTTCAAAACAATCAGCATACTAATTTCAGTAAGCTTTCATTAAAATTCCATCTTAGGAATAGGCGGCAGATGAATATGAGAAAAAGTGAAGCTATTTTTTTTTTTTTTGCAGACATAAAACAGATTGCCTGACAATATGAAGAATTTGCATTCTTAAATCTCTTTATACATCCTCAAGAATACTGTGGAATTAAAATCACCTGTCAAATGCAAAAAATATAGAAATATGTGAAAGAAAAAAATAATAATGATTTATAAACATTATATACTGAAAGATTATCTAACCAAATGGTGATTGAGTTAACTTCTATAGATATCAGTTGCGTTGGTCAATGGTTTGAAGCAAAAATAGGCAAGCCATATGCGGGATGTATTTGACTATTTTCTATTCAGAACTCAGAAACTTTAAAAAGATGAGCATTATTTTAAAAAAAGTATCTTTAATGTAATTATTTAAACTTTGTTATATTTTCATCCTATCCTCTAGAACCATCTACAGCAAGTCTGAGTAATAAAAGAATATCAGATAGTATAATATTATAATATCCATGTCCCCAAATCTGTTTCTGGCTTTTGTCTTGGACAGTGAGGACTTAAGATTCAAAGCTGAAACTAATGCATCTAGCAGTGATCTTGAAACTTTTTATATTTTTCAACCCACTAGTCTAAAATTAAAACCAAATCATAATATTTTGAACTGAAAGTAACTCACTTTTATATTGATCAAATATCAGGCCTGAAGACATAGATATTCATCTGATATCTAATTATTCAGATTAAGAATAAATGACTCTGGAGTGGAGTAAATACAATCACATATAAATAACATATGCATAGATAAATCTGTATGAAAGTATTGTTGACAAACTTTGCATGACGGTATATACTTGGTAAAAAATTTGATTTTTATATAACAATAGCCAATTCTCCAAACAGTAGTGCCACCCAGTGCAAGCCTTAGTAATCAATGGATGTATTTTGTGCATAAAATCTCCACCTTGTGCCTACTCATCCAATATCCCCAGACTAGTTTCTAGCTTGTGGCCTTCATCAGTAAGAAGCCTTGGATCTAGGTGCAGTGCTCTCAGATCCAAGGCTTCTCTGATGAAGTCCACAAGCTAGAAACTGGTCTGGGGATATTGGATGAGTAGGCACTAGATGGAGATTGTATGCACAAATCTTTTTGCGTCCATTGATTACTAACGCTTGCTTTGAATGACACTATAGTATGTAGAGTTGGCTATTGTTATTAACAAGCGTAGAAAGTGATCATGCGATGTTTTGGTGATTTTTGATTTTTATATAGTGTATTTTGTTGAGTTAAAGTTTAGTCACTTGTCCATTCTTTTTATATGGATTTACTAGAAAATTCTTACTGGCTATGCAAGACAGACTACTCCAATGAACAAGAACTGAAATAGGCAAGTATTGAGAAGAAAAGCACTTACATGCTGTTACCAGCTGGAGAAAAATATAGATATCTTTTTTTGCTATGATATTTCAGATAAATAAGTTATGCATACTAATATGGAACACATTCAAAGTTTATAAGACACAGATTAATTTCAGAAAAAGAAAGGAAATTAATGTCGCCATTCGTTAAACTGCACGAAGAGTTTCTTAATACTAAAGTAGTGCTCAAATACATTTGGTTCCAATTATTCCTGTGAATATCTGAAACCATGGATTATAGCAAACTATACACTATTGGCATTTAATATACAAGGGGCGATTCAAAAATTGGAATCGGTCTCTGGTTTGTGTGCCTGTTATAGTATATGTTTCTGCTGTAACATACTTCTTATAGGAACTCTTCTGCATCAACCTGTCAAATGACATCATCGTGTGAATCACGGTGTGATGTAACAAGCAAGCTGATCTCATAAAAGCACAAGTTTACGAGTGGTTTAATTGAAATGTTAAATTCACCACATCCCTAAATGCAAGCTCCACCCTGACAAAGTGTCATCTCTCAAAGCTTTGAGTGAAACACATTTTTAATTAAATTCAGCATGACCCAGCTTATCGTATTCACTCAATTTTGCTTTGTTATGATTTTTTTTTTTAATCTCTCGGATGAAAAAAATCTCAATTTTTTTTTTTTGCAAACTTAGAAGTGGAGGGAAAAATAGGAGGTATTAAAAGGCACCACTTCGCAAGTGTTTCCAGATACAGTGAAATGTGAAAAAATAGGTTTAGACCGGTGCATTGCATTAAACAGATTATACATTTAAAATTAATTCAATTTGCGACACCTAAAAATAAATATACAATTTTTTATTACAAAATTCCGGTTATTTTTGATTAAAAATATTAAGACATCAAGAAAAATAATTAAAACAACAACAAAAAAATTAACGCAAATACAAAAAAGCCAATGGCAATAGAGAGATCGACAAAGAACACAAGATGATGAAATGGATGTCTGAGAAATAATTCATGACTGCTCCTAGAAGGGGACTACTGTATAAAGACAAAAGCATTTGAATCTATGAATATTAAAGAAATAGAAGATTAAAGCAATACCAATGTGAGATGTAGTTTTTTTATTTTTAATACTGGGTAGGACAAAGGAAGTGAATATTGTTTGCTGAATAAGAACTTAAATAATGATAATTTACTAATGCATTATGATTCATTATTGTTAAGTAAATGATGAAAGACATTATAAAAATTTGCAGTAATTGTAGTGGGCAAAATCTATAAATTTAGTGAATTTGATTAATAGGGAAAAAAAAGAATCAATGAAACAGGTTTTTCATAATTATTTTTTTTTAATAATGTGTAAATCAAATAGAAATGTTAGAATAGTGACATTAAAAATAATGAAGTGATTGTGGGAGCAAAAAATTAAAAAACAAAAATAAAAACAATATGATTAGGAAAGATAAATATATTTTAGAATATTCATAATGATAAAATGTTGAAAAAAAAAAATTTTGTTTATAATTAAATTCATCCATACAATGTAATTAAGCACATTTTTTTTTCTCTTAAAGATGATTAAGTAAATAATTTAAAGCCATCACAAGGTTATATATACAAACACACACACAGTTATTATCATTTTAGTTCTTTATTACTTTTATAATGCTTTCTGCAACCCACTATGGATGGTTTAGATTGCCCCAGCAATCTTCTTCAGAATTATAACAAACATGAACATATAATTTTATATATCAAATTGGAAAAGAATAAATATCTTTATGCTGTTCTTTCATAAAATAATAATCAGAAAATAACAAATTCTTACAACAGCTATATAAATATTAAAGCCTTTATCAGCACTTGATTTGGTGCCCTTTTCAAATGTTAATAATCTATTACGTTAACGAACTATAACACACATAAAACCATCTAGGGTGCAATAATGAAATTAAAACAGCCTATAGAAATATAAATCATTAAAATAAATCAAAACCTACATATAAATCCAGTAATTGCAAAATAATTGACTATATCATAACAATATAATAAATAAATAAATTACATGCATTTTTTTTTTTACAATTATATATATTTCAATTTATATATTTTTCCATTCATTTTTAATTAACCAGTTATTAACCAAATTTATAGAAGTCTTGTAAAAATTTAGTTATTTAAATTATTTAAACATATTATATTAAAAATAATTTAAATAATTGTATGAATATTTGCAAGACTTCTATAAATTTGGTTAATAACTGGTTAATTAAAAATGAATGGAAAATTATATAAATTGACATATATATAATTGTAAAAAAAATGCATGTAATTTATTTTATTTATTATATTGCTATGATATAGTCAATTATTTTATAATTACTGGATTTATATGTAGATTTTGATTTATTTTAATGATTTATATTTCTATAGGCTATTTTAATTTCATTATTGCACACTAGATGGTTTTCTGTCTGTAATAGTTTGTTAACATAATAGATTATTAACATTTGAAAAGGGCACCAAATCAGGTGCTGAAAAAGGCTTTTTATGTATATAAAAAATTTGATATTTCTAGAGCTGCTGTAAGAATTTATTATTTTCTGATTATTAATTTTATATATACTATATTCTATCTTATAATCATTATTTATATAATCACATATATCTTTATATACTTCTCTAAAACAATTATTACCTTTTTATATATTATACATTTTAACCTTTTTATTTTCTATATTTATCAATCAATACATATAAAATTTTTACCAAGATAATTACAACTCGTCTACAGAAAACTTTGGATTTCCACCAACCACAAGAACAAGCTGGATTTAAAAGTGGTTTTAGTACAATAGATCATATCCAGGTATTGAGAGAAGTCATAGAAAGGACAAATGAATATGAGTTGTCATTATGTTTTGGATTTGTAGATTATGAAAAGGCATTCGATTCTATACACATTTCTTCAGTGATTAAAGCATTGGATCATCAAGGTATAGATCCAGGATATTGTCATATTTTAAAGAATATTTATAAAAATGCAACAGCAACAATTAGATTATATAATGATACTGGAAAAATCAACATTGAGAAAGGTGTAAGACAAGGTGACTCCATATCTCCAAAACGTTTTACAGCAGTGCTGCAAGAAGTATTTTGTGGATTAAAATGGGAAACTAAAGAAGTGAAAGTAAATGGAGAGTATTTAAGTCATTTAGATTTCGCAGATGATGTAGTTGTTTTTGCAAATAATGCTTCAGAGCTGCAGGAAATGTTGCAGGAGTTAGCAGATGAAAGTAGAAAAGTAGGACTAAAGATAAATGTTAAAAAGACTAAAGCAATGTTTAATCAATTTGCTCAAAATATGAAAATAAAGATTGATTATGAAGAATTAGAAGAAGTTAATAGTTACAAATACCTTGGTCAGATTATTAATACAGATGGAAACATAATGGAGGGAATTAATCATAGAATTAAACTTGGTTGGAGTGCTTTTGGTAGAAATAACTTGATACTAAAAGGAAATATGCCTATGTGTTTGAAAAGGATGGTTTTCAATAAATGTGTTTTACCAGTTCTTACTTATGGATCTGAGACTTGGACACTTAATAGAAGAGCAATACAGAGACTTCAGATCACTCAAAGGAGTATGGAGAGATGTATGTTGGGAGTAACAAGAAGGGATCGAAAACGCAATGTATGGGTGAGACAACAAACAGGTGTTACTGACCTTATTGAAAAAATTAAAAGATTGAAATGGAGTTGGGCTGGACATATTGCTAGAAGAGATGATACTAGATGAACAATTGAAATTTTAAACTGGATTCCAAGAGATTGTAAAAAACCCAGAAAGAGACCACATGTGAGATGGATGGATGAAATAAGAAAATGTGCAGGGGTGTTGTGGAGAGTAGAAGCTAAAGATCAGAGAAGATGGATTAAACTTGGAGAGACCTTCATCCTGCAGTGGATTGATAATGGTTGATGATGATGACATCCTATAATCATATATATATTTTTTATTTTTATTTCATTTATTTTTGATTTTATTCTTATTAATTTTTTTAATATTTAACTCTTAACATTATACAGTATATTCATGTTTTTATATTTTACATTATTATTATTCATTATATAAATATTTAATATGTATAATTTTCTTTAATCTAGATTATTATTATTATTTTAACACATACTTTTTATACCTACCTTTCTATTTCTATTTTTATCTTAACTGCCATCTTTTCAAAACATTTAAATTTTAGTTACATTTAGAGGCTCCCTCTTTCTATTTTTTATATAATTAAATCTATTTTTTTTTATGTCAAAATTTTTTTTCAGGCTCAAATCTCTGTTTATTACTGGCTTTATATTATTAATATAAATGGCTCCTTTTATTTTTTGATCCCTTTTATTATTTGTAAATTGTATAATCATTATACAATCCTTTCCAAACTCATACTGTTTCTAATCCATGTAAATATATCAGTGAATTTTTATCATATTTAGATTGTAATAGTCTTCTATATTGTACCGAATACTATCACTGAGAGTGCCATTAATCCACTGTCAACCTAAAAAATTTGATTTACGGTATCAGAAGTGATAATGACATTCATATAAATGCTGCCAGCTAGACCCAGGGTGGGAAAGAGATCTTAAATATTGTTCAGACAAACGACAGCCAAAAACAAATATAATTATTAATAAATAATTCTTAGATTTATTAAATAAAATTTTGACCATAATTCCACCCTCTTATTTGTCTGAGAGTGCACGTGAGTATTGTGGTATATCAAACTCTTCGGCAAATAATTTTGTTTTCTCACCTAAGTTTATAGGGAACTATAATGATCTTTCTGCTATCAATTTATCTACACACATTATGTTCTCTTTGATTTTTACTTTCCTTTAGAGATTTTTAATAAAGGTTATCTTGAATGGAAGTTGACGAACAGTGCGAAGCGATTGTTCCTTAATGCTGGAAAGACATCAGGACCAAAACAAGGATTTCCTATGCTCCTTCACACTCATAAGGGCTCACATTTATTATAAGCCCTTAAGGCTACCTCCATACAAATAAAGAGAAAAGATTATGATTTATTTAAATATAATAAAACAAAATCTCATATCCTATACAACATACAAGAAAAACAACTTAATCGATAAATTGCCAGCCAACAGATCCACAGTCTGCAAGAAATTAATTCCAACAGGGGATATGTGATATAAAAATGAAAACTACTATTATCTGCCAAAGCTTTTAACAACAAATAATAATGAAAAAAAAATGAGTATAAAAATATCACCTTACAATATACTCTCCGACAAAGCGATAAAAATAATATCTTGAACTAATTTTCTCCAATTTATAGACTCTATTAGAAAATACATCTAATAAAAGAAATATTTATAAATCTATTAATAATACCTAAATGTCCACGAATAAGCCTATCATATGTTCTTTTTTTCTTTTTCTTTAAGTATCAAGTTGAGACTTAAGCCTTGGTTAAAATATAAGAATGTTCAGTTACCTTCGCAGCTTTAATGAACCCTTCTGGTTTATTCCCACGGTGAGTGCAAAGTTGAGTTCCAGTAAGTGTAGACTGCTGTTGTTTTGGATTTCCAGTAAGCTGGGTGAGGAGTACGAAGCCAATTTCAGTATCAGTTTTGAACTATGAAATTAGGATATGTTAATGATGACACAATTATAGAACTCCAGGGTTCATCTTAGAATGGTTTCAGCACAGCATACTTATGATTTTTTTCTTCAAGGCTAGTAGTTTTTGCATTGTAAATTGATGGTCGCTATCTCCAGTAATATCTCTTTTCATTAGGATGAAAGTATCTATAATAACAACTGGGTGATCTTTTTTTTTTCCAATGGTTTCTTTAACAGTTATCTATTAGCAATCTGCAATTCCCAATTAGCAAAAATCAATCAGCAATCAAAAAAAAAAAAAAAAAACCAGAGCTTTTATGTTCTATTTTTATCCCCTGCAAGATCTTAATTAAAAATCTAACCACGGCCAGTACCTTACTTCTCCTTTTCTTTTTAAATACCAATTAAATTTCAATTAATTAAAATATCAATCTCAGCTTTAAAGTAAAATTTTAATTGGTTTTAATTACAATAGTTTAAAACCAAAACAAAAGAAAATTATCTTAACTTAAATCTTTTGAAAGTAAAATTACATAATTTCAAAATCTAATCGGGTGTGTGCTCTATATATCTATTTATAATGGAACGCACTCTTACAAAACAAAAAAATATATAACAAACTACACAGCTTTATATAACATTTTCTTTATTTTAAAATGTTTGACATTCGAAGTGGAGAAAGTCTTCAGTTCAATATATTTACCTTTTTTGTTTCTCATACATAATTTACTTTTATATTATTAATTTGACATTTTTTATAATTAATTTCATATATTCCATTTTATACACATTAGAAACAGGGCATGAGTTTGGAAAGGATTATATAAAGATGATACAATTTACAAATAATAAAAGGGATAGAAAAAAAAGCTCTTTATATTAATAATATTAAGCCAGTAAATTAAGATTTGGGCCTGCAAAAAATTTTGATCTAAAAAATAATATAGATTTAATTATACAAAAAATAGAAAGAGGGAGCTATTAAATATAACTAAAATTTAAAAGCTTGAAAAGATAGCAATTAAGATTTGAAAATATAAGAAGATAGGTGTAAAAAATATTTAAAAAAAATATAGATTAAAGAATATTATACATATTGAATGTTAATATAATTAATAATAATAATGTAAAATATAAATATGCAATGTTAGTGTTAAATATTAAAAAAATTAATACAAAAAAAATGATATAAAAATAAAATATATACATGATTGTAGGAAGTATTGATTGATAAATATAGAATATAAAAAGGTTAAAAAATATAATATATAAAAAGGTAATACACCTGGGTCTTGTTTTATGCGGTAGATAGGTTCCCAGAAAACCCGCATTAAAAAAAATCGCACAAAAATAGACTTAACTTACCTTGAAAAATAGGGGTAGGGTCTGTAATTTTCATAAAAGCAAAGCAACAAGGAAAAATTCTTTAAAATTCGCATTAAAAAAATAAGGAAATAAAGTATGACTAATAAAAAATATCAAATATTTGAAAAAAATTGGTGCAAGACAAACTTTTTTTTTATTAACTACAGTATTTAATTTGCCATTTTTTCATATGTATTTTAATCATTATCGCTATTTTCGAATGTGCGGTTCATTTGTAAACTGATAAGAAATCAGATTCGTCGATGTGATGTAGCTTCTTTTTGAATGAAGTCAAGAATCTCTCAGCAATTATGCCCAGAGAAACTTGTTAGCCACTTTATTTTCCATTCCCCACTCTAATTTTTATCATATTCTGCTCCATCCCATTTACACAACTAGTGCTGTGTTAATGGTTTTCTATTGACAACTAATTTTTACTACTGAAATAAATTTTAAATGTTCACATTTTGTTTCTATATTAAAAAAATGAGGATCACAATCAAAACAAAAAGATTATACATAATCATTAAAAATATTATTTTCAGTTTATAAAATCAATAAAATCTTAGTTATTTATTTTAAAAAATCTACATTATTTATTTCCATTATACCTAACAAAATACATTTAAAAAGTTTAAAATTATTGAATATTTATTGCGATATTTTTATATGTAAGTATAAATCTATTATTATTATTTACTCAATAGTATAGGTAGGTTATTTATTCTAAATATAGCTTCAGGCCATATTCACGTTAGCTGCTAATATAATGTTATATTTTTGAACAAAAAAAAGTATTTCAAGTCAAAATAAGTTATTAATAATTTAAATTTCTTGATATCTAATAAATATAGTGAAATATGAAAAATATTAAGAAGAAACATGAATCGCATAACTTCAAAATCGCATTAAAATAATCTGCATAAAACGAGACCCAGGTGTAATTATATAGAGGTATATAAAGATATATATGGCATATAAAAAATAATTATAAGATAGAATATATATATAAAATTATTTTGTTTATGCATATTTGTATTCATGTATTTGTACTAACTGAAATATAGGCTTATTATTGTATTGTATTTGTTATAGCTCTGAAGAAGATTGCTAGGGCAATCGAAAATGTCAATAGTAGATTATAAAAAGCATTGTAAAAGTAATAAAGAACTAAAATGATATTAATATTATATGAATTTGGCAATGCAATAAGAAAGATAAAGCTAAAATACCACACATATAAAACTGTACAAAGCCTTCAAGCCAGTCTTCTTTATAAATATATACATGTAAGAATAAGTAAATGCTTAATTTTGGTATTTTAAAATGCTTTATTAACATTGGTAAAAAAAAAATGAAACTCATATAACTTACTATGAAGCTCATCATCAGATGAATCTTGAAAAAACGTCATCATCACTTGAAATTTATTTTGCTGGTCTTCACTGATGGGCATTGAAAGATAATTTATAATTCTAAAAGAACAATATTATTATTTACATTAAAAAGAAAATATTTAAATGTGATAAATGGTATAATTTGCATCATAAAATATAGATATAGTTTTGTCAAGTAAAACTTATTCAAAAATGAAATAAAATGTTGAGTGTTATGAAGTCAATGTAAATTCCTGGTGATTATATAAATATTGTTCTACAATAACCAATCAATTTTCTGTTTTTTTAGGCACACAGCAACACTGTAAGCACTTTCAGAAGAAATAATTAAAATGAAAATATATAATTCAATCTTCAGGTGTACTGCATAATACTGTATTCACTTTTACCAGTTCTTGGATGCCTTGAAAGATAATCAAACAACAAAAAAGTTTATGTTGAGCAATGTTAGTTAAAGTTCATACGAAAAAGTAATGCTTCCTTAAAGCAATATTTTAACATTAGGAGGACAAAAAATAGTTCTTATTCGTGAGAAAGTAACAGGTCCATGTTTATATCATTCAATTAAGACATTATACATTGATTTTTCTAAAATAGATCAAAGATTTATAGATATTATTAAGAATATATGCAAAAATTACAAGAAGCGATATAAAAAAAAAAGGGTTTGATCCAACTGTTACTATTGATATTATAAAAATTAAATATTTAAATGGTATGGCCATATGTATAGTAAGAAGAGATTTTGCAATTCAATATGGAGAGATAAAGAGCAATCTTTAAAAATACGTTCTTTATGGTAAAATAAGGAAAGTTTCTGTATCATTATGGAAGTGAAAAAATATTATGCAATGATTTTTGTGAATAATGTTACCTTCTACCATTATAATATTGTGTGCTAGTTCCAAGAGCTACTATAGACACTTTATATTAGCCTTTAATAGCCCTGTTCTTTTACATATTAACATACTATAGTTTTTGTTTTGTTGGTGTATGACTCTAAATGTATTATAATTTTGAGAATTGTTTGCTAATATTGCCATAAAACAGTTTAACAAATACCAATTACTTAGGCAAAATTTACATTGACTTTGTAGTTGTAATTTGAATGGTCTTTATTTATAATCTAAATCTATTCATTTTATTTTACAATAATTTATTTATTTATGAACATTGTTCAAGAAAGAACGACTTACAGTACCTTGGTAAAAACTGAATAGCAGTCTGACAGTTAGAAGACATTACTATATCATAAAGCGACTTTCCATTAAAATCTGGAGTAGTGACCAAAATCTGTCCATTTGAACCTAAATAAAAATGTATAAATTTGATATGAAAATATTTTTGTCTTTTCATACATATATTTTCTTCTGACTGACTATCTAAATACTGAAGAGTGAAATCATATATCTAAGTATTATCATCAAAATATAATTAGACCAATATAAAATAACATCATCTGTGTGAAAAGAATCAGTCTATCCCCCTCCCCCACCTCACATTCCAAAAGTTGAGAATCAGTAACAGTCCATCACTTTTCAGCCTTGACATAATAAAGTTCATTTTTGACCAAATGACATTTCCAGCTAATGTCTTAAAAACTTGGGCTTTTCATTTTATTACAGTGCTCAGAGGTTTCTGAGCTTTCTGAAAATTCAGTCTTTCCCCCCAAATGCTGAAAAATTCATTGGATTCAACCTATTTTCAAAAAGGATTAGTCAATACCAAATAACTAGAAAAAAATCAATTGACATTTTCTTCCATATCCTCTATTAAATGATAGAAAATAAGATCTTCAAACAGTAGCAATTTTTCTCCATATAGTAGTTGCCATCCAATTCAAGCCAGATGCTTGTATTGGGTGGAACTACTATATGAAGAGAATTGCTACTGCTTTAACTGATTGTGTATGCATAAGAAATGGTGGTCATGTGATTTAAGATTATCTTCAAAACAAATTATCCTATATATTTTAACGTATATTTATCATTTATATAAACTTATCAAATAAAAAATTTGGAAAGATCCAAATTGTAGTTTTAGATTTAGAAGTTTTTGATTATATCATCACAAATCATCATCTTTTCAGTAAGTTTCTTCAACATTTATAAAATGAATATCCAGTTTTATTTTTTATTGTTCTTTTCTATAAATAATGGTGTATTCAAAATTTTTTTCATTTTCTTCTTTGTATAAATTTATGCCCAATTCAATTCATAATTTTTCATATCGAAATTTCATATTAAGTTTTTTCCTGCTACTTTCCTCTATTATGTTCAGTTTTTTAAATTTGATCTCCAAAAATTGCAACAATGCTAATTTAATTTTTCAAAAATGCAATCTTTAATCTTGTTCTCTCTAAAAACATACCTCTACTCTAATTTCAGACTCTAAAATTCAGCCGAATCAAAGATTATATACTTTTTCCCCTTTTTGTGACAGCACTTAAATATGTAGTAGCAGGATTAATGCCAGATTATTTTGCATTGTAAACAAGGCAAAATTTCCGATTTCAATTTTTAAAAACAGATGTTTTGCAGAAAGAATAAAAAAATACAAACGTATTATTATCATTCAAAATAAATAAACAACTAATTCATACAAACTGTAGCCTTTAACTCGGGGAAAGGTTTTTCTTAAGGTCTGACCTAACAGCTCGTATGCCAAGGTTTATTAATAATAATAATTTCATTCTCTAGGAATAGTATTCATCACAGATACACCTGCAATAATCAAAATCATTTATCTCAGGCTGTTCAATAGCTTTAGGGGCAACCATGTGTAGAGAAGCTTCTTATTAAAAATAAACAATGCAGACTAATTTGCCAATTAATCCTAAAAACGCACATTTCATCTTTTCTTTTGCTTCTATTCACATTTTTTTTTTTAAATAAAGAATTATAACAGACATGACCCCTCCCCCCCCTATTGTATGATTGATTGCTTGAGAGGTCATGTGATTTAAATCAAACTGACCATTTAACAATTCCATTCAGTTAAATTGAACTGAATTTTTTTAAAATTTATGTTACTTGATCGAGAATAGATCTGGAACATCTAACTTTCTTTTTTTATAATAAATTATTCATTTCATTTAAAAATATCAATGTTTAATTTTTCAAAGATCCAATCCATAATTATTTAAGTCTGTAAAAGAATATTGGTTTTAGTTTATAGATATACATGTAAAGTGAAAAAATAAATAAATGACCCAATGAATGATTTCATAAAACCAAGAAAGTGGTTGTAAGTTGAAATGAGTCACAGACAAATATGGCTTTCAATATTGTCAGAGTATCAGGCCAAGTCATATAATTGTGTTTTGTAGTTATAATAACAAAGTCACAGATGTAGAGAACATTAAGAACTAAGAATGGAGAATTACGAACCATCCCCTCAAGATATGAAGAATGTTAGGAAAGTATGCTGTTTACTTAAATTTCAGCAACTGTGGTTATGACCAATAAACATCACATGCTTCACTGACGAAGGCCACAAGCCAGAAACTAGTCTGGGGATATTGGCCTTCTGGCATTCCATTGATTACTCTAGCTTGCTGTGTGTGGCAATACGTATAATGAGTTTTGCCTGTTTTAACTTTGGTTATGTTTATTTTTTTCAACTGTGACTTTCAAAAAAAATTATTTATATCTTTTTTTATTCTGGCTCCATAGAATTAATATGGAATGAGGGAGTAATATTAATTAAGTAATATTAATTAAATAAAAGATCATTACAACAATATACAAACATTTTTAGAGTTGCAAGGATTATCAACAAAATTTAATCGTGAAAAGCAATTACCAATATTTATAAAAGTTCACAAAAATGGCAGTTAAAAGAAATTGTAATTTTGATTGTACATTTTAACGTTTATCGTAAAGTGTTAGATTCTACCGATTGTTCTTGCTTATCTAGATAGCTGTAAAGTGATAAAACGGAATCCTGTATTTTTACACATGTTAAATGTAAACTGGAAACTAATATGATGCTTTGATTAGAATACATCATTCTTTTGTTAAAGAATTAACTGAGACTAGAGTTAGCTTATTTATACAAATACATATAATAAAGTCACTAAAAAGTCAGATCCGCATAACTGTACTATTATATCATTGTCCAATAATAGTAATGTTACTGACATAAAGCATAGTTCAAGTCTGATCTAAAGGAATTGGAAAGTTTAAGTTCTTAAAAAAGAAATATATTCATTACTTGTATTATCATTTCATGCCTAACCTCTGGCCATTAAGAACACTTAAGGTACTTTGAATTAAGTTATTAACATAGATACTGTAGAAAATAAAGATGCAATCCAATGATCGTCAGTAAAGAAAATGAATAGGAAATTTAGCTATGCTATTTTCGATCTTTATTAATTAGCCATACTAACTACAGATGACTTTAGAGAAAAGTGATTATGTTTATTACTATGGTTAATGCAGATGACGAATGTAAGATGGCAAGGTAAGATATGTACCTCTTCTTTTAAATGTAATTTTAATCATTTATTTTATAGAATAAAGAAATAAGTAATGATATTAAAGATTCGTTGGTTACTACTATAATATCAATAGTATCTTATGTATGTTTTTTCTGAAGGTTTGTGATGATGGTATTTTAGTTGTATTTATATATTCGACTATTTCCATCACCTAATATTAAGTATTGAACGTCTTTAGAAAAAAATAACTTTATTTAAATTTTCCAATTATCAACAGTTAGTATTAGCACACAGGTTAATATATGCACAACGTTTCAAGAAGTATTATTCTCCCCTCTTCATCAGGTGTTGCTGGCCTGACCAATGACAGTACTAGCATGGATAGCGAACCTGGACCCTTAGATTCTTGAATATTGAATTTTAAGGTAATGATGGTTAGAGCATTACCTTGAAATTCAATATTAAGAATCTAAGGGTCCAGGTTTGATATCCATGCTGAGACTGTCACTGGTCAAGCCAGTAACACCTGAAGAAGAGAGAAGAATAATATCACTTGAAGCGTTGAGCATATACTAACCTGTGTGCTATTACTAGCAGTTGAATGTAATTGGAAATTTTAAATGAAGTTAAATTTTTCTAAAGACATTCAATAATTAATATTAGATGATGGAAATAGCCCAATATATCTTATGTTCGTGTGTATTTATATACATTAATCTATGTAATTGTTATACACTCATTCACAACAATAGTTGCACAATGTTTATGTAAATCAATCATTAATCAAATTAATTTAAAATGCATATTCATTAATATCATTTCAAATATCAGGTATTCAATTAAGTAGTGAAATAAATAAAAGAAAGAATTATAATTCTTAATTTTTGTCATATTTTACCAAGAAGTAATTCTTCTATCCATCCCGTTAACTGATGATTCCTTAAACACTCCTCATCCGTCATATTTTTTAATAGTTCTTCTACTAAAATATGTAATCCATTCATTTTTTCTAGAAACAGAATAACAGGTTTCCAGAAATCCATCACTAAAGGATGCAAGAGATGATTTGTCTTAGCTCTCTCTGCAAAAAAAAAAAAAATACAAATTTTTATTTTTTAATATTTATAATGCAAAATAAATATATATATATAAGAATTCCCAATATAAATTTTTAATGATATAACCATTTGATCTACTCATTTAGATTTGGAATAAAGATATCCAACTTAGTAATGTCAAAATAGCTCTTCATAATTTTAAAAATGAAAAGACTGCAGATCCTGAGGAAATATCTGAGAAGTTTTAAAATATGGTGATGATATATTAGCTTCAGAAATAGTGTAATTTTTAAAGAATATATGGACTCATAAAGTTGTGCTGCCTGACATTAAGGATCCTTTTATTATTCCAATTTTTAAAAATAAAGGGAATAGATAAGAATGTATAAATATAATGGAATATCTTTATTATCCATTATAGCAAAAATACTTTTAAGAATTTTGTTGAATAAATTGTTTAGAGTCTTAGATAAATGCTTAACTGAATGTGGTTTTAAAGAATCAAGAATCACTATAAACATGATTTTGTTGTCAGCAAAATGCAAGAAAAGTGTTAGGAACATCTATGCGATTTATATATTGCTTTTATTGATTTGGTCAAGTCATTTGACTCAGTTAACAGGACAGGCTTACGATCTTATTTGTAACTAGTATTCACATTATACAGCTTGTATATGGTAAATGAGAAGAAGTTTTATTATTATAAGTCAAAAATCTAAGGTGCTTGAAATAAAAACTTATGTCAACACAAGGATAAATACTTGCTCCAACACTGTTTTCAATTTTTATGACTGATTTTTGAGATTGTTTATAGATGCCTTAATCAAACAGGGATCAATTATACAGGTTTGTTAGCAGAATTTTTCATTACAGTTGATTGAATGAAAAATCAAGAACTTCATTTTCTTAGATTCTGGATTTACAGTGCGCTGCTGATGACTGTGCTATTTTTGCTATTCAAAAGATGATTTATAATACACCTTTACCTTGCTTAGCGATTGACTACAAAGCGATATTTCACAATAGTGATCACCATCAATTTGTACCCACTACTTCAATTTACAATCGATTTTTCACTATAACGATCAGAAAAAATTAAAAAAATTTTTGGCAGCCATCTTGAATTTTGTGTCACTGATGACGTTAGAGATATAGGTATTTTAAATTCATTTTACCCAAAAGCAAAAGTATATTATTGTAATATATATACAGATAATGACTTTGCTGTAATTGTATACACATACAATATTTTATTCATAAAAAATAATGTTAGTGCTGCATTCAGTATTTTGAATATAGAACGTATAAACTTAAAATATCTATAATTAACTGAATCTATTATACTGTATATATAAGTGTTGAATGTCTTTAGAAAAATTAAACTTTATTTAAATACAATGTACAGTACTTGGATTATTTAAATAAAGTTTAATTTTTCTAAAGACATTCAACACATATTAGATGATGAAATAGTCCAATATATAAATACGGTACAGGACAACTAAAATACTATCATCACAAACTTTCAGGAAAACACTAAATATGAATATTAAACTGCGTGCTGTGTTTATTAATTACGATATATTATTTTTAGAACACCTGGATAATTAAGTAAAAATAGTTATTGATTTTATAACTTCGTTAATAAATATGTTGTTTACACTCAAGTTGTTTCAAATCAAAAGAAAAACATTTTAAAATGCAAATGTCGAATTAGAAAAGTTTAAAAAGATAAACAGATTGTATTTAAAATAAATGTTAATGAATTTTCTTCTACACGAACGGGGGGGGGGGGGGATTATTACATTACTAAAAATATAGTAAAAAAAATAAAAGAAAAATAAACTTTGCTGCATGTTTTAGAAAATTAGAAGTTAGATTTTTTACTTTTAAAATAAGTTGATTTTTTTTTTTCTAAAGTTGACTGCTTTAGGATAAGCATTAAGCATTTTGTTACTGTGGAGTACAGCAATAAGTCTTTATGTTCAATTAAATAATTAATAATTAAACATTGTTTTTTAATTTGAATAATTTCACATAAGTAATAAACATAAATGTATAGTAACGATATATACTGTAATACAAATTAAAAAAAAAGCACTTCAGTATGGATTTTTTTTTTTCATTACGATGAAAACTTCTGCGGAAGAATATAAAAACTTTTAAATTAAAATTTAGTTTCACTTTCTCTTTCTTGTTGCTGTTCTGTACTTTTTAAAGTGAAAATATGCATTCTCTTTCCTAGTGATATAAAACTTTTCTTTTTAGCTACTGTATTTAGTCATCATTGTCATGAAAAAATCAAAAAAATCTGAGCTTGGAAACCAATGTGAATATTTTACGTCGACTGGAACCGACAATTTTTTTCCCATAGACCCCCATTATAATTACGTATTTTGTATACAATATTCTTGCTTAACGATGAGTTTTGGAGGACCAATTGCCATCGCTAAGCGGGGTAAAGGTGTATATGTAATGTTTTCAATTCAACGCATGAAGACTTTATTTTAATAATTAATTTTCTAAAAACTCAAGTACTTTATTAGCCAATGACATGAAAAAAATTATCAGTGTAACTTTTAGCTTGGATAGTTATTAATTTGAGAATGAAAACGAATTAAAATACCTTGGTAGTTTTATTAACAGAAAGGTGAACTTAGATTTGAGGTGCAACATAGACTATAAGGTTTTGCTGAAGAGACAGAGTATTTCATCCCAGAGAAATAACAATGTAACTAAGTTAATTGTATATAGGGCTGTAATGCAATATATTCTTAAACTTGTTGGATGTGATATTATAGTTCATTATAAAATTTTACGTTTGTTGGATTAGACATATAAAATGAGTAAACACTGAAAGATTTACTAAAAGGTTTTATGATAAGCATAATTTTCATGGGACAGATAGACGAAGTTTATAAGAATTTTTCATTGGGAAAATAAGGCAGAGAACAGAATACATTGGAGAAAAACAATTAGATATGTTGTTAAAATATTTCAGAAAGACAAGTTTTCCACTGAAGAGATTTAAAAACAGCATTGCAAATCTCACTTCTAGAGAAATTTTTTTTGAGTTGTAATGACCATACTAATTTATGAATAGGACTGTATGTTATGGTGTATTAGTTAAAAGATATACTGTTCAGGCTTATAATTTAGAATTTGAACTTGGATTAGTTAAAAGAGAAATTTTCACATTGCAAAAAAACCTTAAAATTTTTTTTCAATAACCTGCAGATAGAAAACTGCTAAATGTTCAATAATGATGATAATTCTGGATATTAAGGATAGAAAAATAGTAGAAAATCCTTACCACCAGTACTTGTTATGTCACTGTAGGAAAGGCCTCTGCTCTGTGGTTGGCCTATTTAAACATTGATTTAATTGCATATTCACATATATAAAATAAAACAAAATAATTTTGCAACAAATTTCTATAAAAACCATGATAATAAAAATATCCGGCAAACATATCTTAAGCACAGTGAAAGAGAAGAAGTCTGGTGTTATATGTTTTCAGATGGGTTAATACCACCTGGAAACTTCTTTGAATATTAATTTTTATTACCAATACTCTGAAAATATTATAATTAAGAATTTTGACTGCACAGTAAATAGCATATGTGTAAAAGAATTTTACTTACTTATCTATAAAAACCTATAGAATTCATATAAACAAACAGCTAAACGTACTAAAAATTTTTTTTAAGCCATTGAAGTTTTTTTTCTTTCTTTTCTTAAGTAGCTGCTTAACAGTAAATTCAATTACTAATTCTAAAATAAATCCATAAAAAAGTATCCAGCGATTCTTAGCTATAAGTAAAATTAAAGTAAAAAACACAAACCCTTATTACCTGATTATAATTATATTCCTATTGTTCAAATATATTGGACTCTTATAGTTGGTACAGATAGATAAGGTAGGATTTGAAATGTAGTTATTTAAAAAAAATTTAAATTTAGGTCATTTTCTAGTATGTAATTTTGATGTTATAGTTAGTATGAGTTCAAACTCAGTAAACAGGAGCCTATAGAGATGTTTAAATAGTTTAGTCATTTTAATATAAATTAAAATAATATATTGTTTAAAAAAATAATATTAATTTTTATTTATTATATTCAAAAGATACTGTTAAGATATAATAGCTTAATTATAGTAGTAAATATTTTATATATGTTTAAAATAATCATTTTTCTTAAAATATTATTTAAATGAGAGTTAATTTAATATTAGTCTAGAATACTCTGAAAGTATCACATGATAGGCATTCTTCTTTTGTTTGTGATGAGAACCAACCAATCAGCATCTAGAAAGGCCTGCCTTCTCTCTTTGTTGTAGTTTGAATGCCGATATTATTGATTTCTTACTTGTAAATTAATTCAAGAGAAGGCAGAATCTCACGGTACTTTTTAAGCTTTAATGAGCCTAAATACGCTACGGTAATGTAAAAACTGCCAGATTTAGAGCAAGTTAAAGCCATATACGAGTTAACTTGAAGCAGTCTGGAAAGGGGTTGTGTTTCAGGGATTGATTTGTACAGTCTGTAGAGTCATCAAAAAATTCAGCTCTAACTTTTTGTTTCTTGTCTTACTTCATCTTTTTTTTTAACTTCTATCATTAAAGTGTCTGTACTCATTTACAATGATGGTAATGATTAAACAGTCAATAAGTTTAATAATTTGATAAGAGATGGACAGTTGAAATCTTTGGATTCCAAGAGATTGTAAAAGACCTAGAAAGAGACCACACATAAGATGGATGAATGAAATAATGAAGTGTGCTGGGCTGATATGCAGGAGAGGCTAGAGATCGGAGAAAATGGATTGAACTCAGAGACCTTCATCCTGCAATGGATCAATAATGGATGAAAATAAAAGATGATGAAATTTAATTCAGCAAAATACGAATATAAAGCAAAGCACTTTTAGCTACAATCCTGTACAGTAAGGTTAAACAGAAATTAATTAAAAATCAATTATTTGATAAAAAGGCTACAAGTATATAAAACTATACAAATGTTAGTCCAATCAGTCTTACAGAATTCTACCGATATTTCTACATGTAACACAATGGTAGTCAAATTGTCAACATGGGTTAAGTCATTTTCAGATTCTTTTAATTGCCAATAATATTTTATATTAAATAATTTACAAAAGAATTACATAATTAATTTAAAAGGGATTTGAACTCAGCCCTTCTAAATTACATTAAATTCAATATAGACAATATGCTTGTATGTATTTAAATGTTAAATAATTGATTGCAGACTAATAAAGTCTGCAGTAAAACTTTGTTTGTACTCCAATGATGGTCCTTCACAATGTTATAATTAATAATATAATTTTAGGCTTTGTACTAAATAACATATTGAAACCTTAATTTTATCTAAATTTTATCATTTGTAGGAAGAATAAAACTGTATGTACAAAAAAAAAAAAATAATGAAGAAAAATATTTGTTACTGTTTAGAAAGCAATTTCTTAAAAGAATGATGTTTTAAAGAATTTCAATTAATACAGCCATTTGCTAAAATATATTTGCAATGTGTGTTGAATATATATATATATGAAAAGAAAGTTACTGTTAACACTAACTGAAATAATTATAGAAAATATACAAACCATTATACAATTACAAATATCCAGTAACGCCCTCTGTTTAAAGATCTATATCTCAATAATAGATCTTTAAACAGAGGGCGTTACTGGATATTTGTAATTGTATAATAGTTTGTATATTTTATATATATATATAGAGTAACATGAGTGGGAATATTTTATGTTTAATAAAATATATTAAGTAAAATAGTTTAACAAGGGGAAAGTTATTGTGCTTAGAATGAAAATACAATCCTTATAATGGATTAATTACAAAAAAAATAATTAGACAAGAATTCCAAAAGAATTGGAGAAATCTAATCAGTATGTGAGTAATTAAATGAAGAAGAATCAAACTTAAGCTAGATGCGATAGCAAAAGAGAAAATATATTAGGATCAGATGAGGTGTTGAAATGACTGATCTATCAAAAGCCTGAGATCTGTTTATATAAAAACCTGTAATGAAAGAAAAGGTGAATGTCATAAGAAAAAATACTCATTTAATAACAGATAATAGGATCAGCTGAAGAATAGAAATGACTGTCCAATCAAAGGCTTGAGGTTTGTTAATTAAAAACTCTGCCCAAAATCAACGAAGAATTGTCTGTCTATGCTTCTGGCTTGAGAAAGTAACTATCTATAATGATTAGACTAGTATCATAATGATGCTGGACATCATCTACATTAGCCCATTGAAAGCAGATCTAAAAATATTTAACAGTCGCACCAAACTTTAATATAATTATGTAAGTCTTAGAGCAAAGTCGGTAAGTATTAACTGTAAATAATATGTTAAAATAAGCTTCTGTAATATTAAATGAGTTTTACTTGGGTCTAATTTTTTTTCTGTTACTATCTAAGACTAGACAAATCTGAAAATCCAGTCTGAAGCGAATAATCATACCCAGATATAACAATTGGTGCAATTCTGTTAATTCAAACTATTAAAGAAGGCTAGATTAGAGTTGTATCAACAGAAAATTATATCGCCAACAAATATCTGCAGTCACATAAGCTATAATATGTGAGCTTAAACATAAGTGATGCTAACAATTGTCATTCTGCACTCAACATGTAGAGAAATAGTTTCTGATTAATAAAATAGCTGAAGATAAAAGTAAACAAAAGCAAAACTCTCCATATAGTAGTGCCACCCTGTGCCAAACAGAGTAATCAATGGATGCCAGAAGGCTTACATAAAATCCCTATCTAGCGCCTATTCATCCAATATCCCCAGACTAGTTTCTGACATACATTGATTACTCTGTTTGGCACAGGGTGGCACTACTGTATGGCGAGTTTTGCCTTTGTTTACAACAATTATGTGCTAGTATAGAAATGGTGATCATGTGATGTTCAGTGGTTTAAGATAAAAGTAGTGTGATTACTCTGCTTTACAGAAAAAAGGTAATTGAAACTGTAAATAGGTTTTGTAAATCTGGTAATCCTAAAAATCACCGTTAAGATCAGGTACTATAAAGTCTGCCAAATTATTTTAGCCTACATCTTTCTAGATATACAGCCACACTCTACTTCAAAATTCTCTGCCAAGCTAGAAAAGAATAAAGAACTATAAAATAGCTCTTTGAGATCTAGTGAAACATTATGCTTACGAGGTATTTCTGGAGGAGACACTCTTAGAGGAATTTCTGTAGGAAATGAGCAATGATATTTTGCAAGCAACAGTTATTAGCCGACAGTAAGATAAACTATAAAGAAACCATAGAACACGAAATTGCCCTTGAAATGGTTTTAAAACAATTCAGATAATTCTCCACGGCAAAAACAATTACACAGATATTTGTAAGAAAATGAAACAGAAAAAAAGAATTAAAAAAAACTAGTAACTGTTTTTAAATACCGAACATTTGCAGAATTTGTAAGAGAAAAAGACACATTGAAACATGTGCAAAGGGGAAAACAAATGAAACTAATAAATGCATCAGTTAACATAAAGGCTTAATAAGAGGAAAGCAGGAAAGCTAATAAAAGCATCGGTGGACAAAAAGGCGTAATACATAAGAAAATAATCAGATGACCAGTATAAAAAAATATGTTGGTAAATGCTAGAAAATTAGATTCCAAATACAATTGTGCAAGAAGCCCATATTCATGAAAGTAAATAATGAAAGCAAGGTTTTGTTAATAGGACAAGAATGGTTTAGCCACATAAAGTTCTTTTTCTTCAGGAAGCAATTAAAGAATTAGTGAGTTGATAAAGATGTATGACTGGGCTTCATCAAGTCTACTGAGCTGAAAGAGAAGCAATTAGATAAGAATTAATTAAATTCCAAAAGGAGTGGAGAAATGAAAATTAAGAAGGAATCTTACTTAAGCCAAATGTGAGAACAAAAGAAGATATTAATTTAATGGTTATAGAATCAAAGGCTAGAGGTCTCTGATATGAATGTCTGTCTGTAAACTGGCTCAAGAAGGCAATTATACATAGTGAATGGATTCGTAATATAATGATGCTAGAAGGGCATCATATGTTGATGTAATATATATACTGTAAAGGAGCCATCTACCTCCGAGTGTCAAAAGTAGATCTAAGTACATTTAACAGACTGCACTGATTTTTAATATATGTAAGTCTTGAGATAAAGTTTGTAAGTATTAATCATAAATAATATGTTAGAATAAGATTCTGTAATATTAAATATTAGTTTTACTTGGGTCTAATTTTTTTCTGTTAGTGGCAAAAACAGATGAATCTGCAAGTCAATAATCACATACAGGCATAACAATAGTCAAAATGCTTTTTAAAAATAATTTCTTATTGAATGATTAGACTCGGAAAAACTTTTATGAATAAAATTCGTACTCATTTGCATTGATGATTTATTTTATTTTGGAAATGTTATTTTTACCAACTTTTTATTTCAAATAAATTTCACAAGACATACTTCTAAAATAAATAAAAACTACAAATTCTTTGAAGAATAAACTGATTAATATAATTATGCTTATATAATTATAAATGAATTCATATATAAATGGATTCATTTTGTGTTTTCAAGGCATATTTTTACCATAGAGGGCAGTAGGTAGATATAAATAATGGAAGAAAAAATTACATCTTATTAGATGCTTGTGTAAATTAATATTTAAATCATGTTTTAGCTAATAATAGTGGTTAATGAAAAGAACAGTAAAAAAGAAGAAGAAATATTAGCGGACATTTTGATTGGGCAAAATAGTGATCACATGGTTGTTGCAGAGATATTATTACATGGTTATTAGGTAATGTTTTTTTATATTCATATGTGTAAAGAATACTCTTCCAAGTAGATAATAGTATGGAAATTTCCTTACACAAATGAATAAGAAAAAAAATATTGTTCAAATTTAAGCCATACTGATCAACAATTATGTAATACAATTATTATCTCTGTAACAACCATGTGATTACTATTTTACCCAATTGAGGACAAGTGTTATCTTATTGAAATGTTGGTTACTATTATTTCACTATTTATACTTTTACTTTTATTAAATATGTTTGCTTGCTAAAATATGGTTTATAAACAATTTTTGTCTGTGAAAGCATTCATTTCAATAATATTTATAAATACGCATATACACACAAACATATACTTAAATACATACTTTTCCTATTAGTTAACATGTCAAATTGTTCCTGACTTGGAGTAAGGTAACCATCCATACATAAAATACTTGTAAAGGTAGTTCTATAAATTAAAAACAAAGGCATATGATGAGTAGTCTATTGAATGGGGTGCAAATTTTAATAAGCTATATATTAAAACAGGCAAAAACTCACTATACGTATTGCTGCACTGCAAGCTAGAGTAATCAATGGAGGCCAGAAGGCTTGTGCATAAAATCCCCATCTAGTGTCTACTCATCTAATATTCCCATAGTAGTTTATGGCTTCTGACATACATTGATTACTCTAACTTGCAGTGTGGCAATATGTATAGTGAGTTTTTGCCTGTTTTAATAACAGTTATAAGCAAACATAAGAAATCGTGATCATGTGATGTTTATTGGCTTAAAGCTATATATTACCTGCAAAGTTCGTAATGGTATTTCATTTCTTCTATTAGCTTGTCATTATCTTCACAATCTGCACCATGATTTTTTAATTTATTATTATCTAAATACTCCAAGAGAAATAAACAAATACACAAGATTATATATAAAAACACACAAAACACAAACACTCAGATATTAATAAAAGATTTTTAAATTAATAAAAATCATTTTAATAGAAACATAAATTTAAATAATAAAACTATGCAGATTAAAATTAAAAAAATATATATCTTAATTTTAGAACAAAAATCTTTCAAAAAAAAATCATTAAATAATTTCTGCAATCAAATGAAGATTATACAATTGTTTTAATAGTGATATTAGCGATTAAGCCAATGCACATGCGCTTTAAAGATAAATTATAAATGAATACTCTCACTTTTCCACACACAAGATATAGTTTTTTAGAAAAGATGAAATGAATTCACCCATCCTTTCGACCCAAACATTTATGTATGGGCAAATCTTAAGCATATGGAAATGAGAGCATGAAGATGTTAAGCAATTACTTTAAATTACATTTATTATGTTTGAACAAATGAAGCGAAATCTTTACAATTTATGATACATCATTCTTTAGTTGAAATTAAACATATATAATGAGATTATTTTATATAGCGCTATGTTTTTATACTGTAATAGTGATATTAGCGATTAAGCCAATGCTGTATCGTAAATTGTAAAAATTTCGCAAGTGTCATTCGTTCAAATATAATAAATGTAATTTAAAGTGATTGCTTAACATCTTCACGCTCTCATTTCCATATGCTTAAGATTTGGCCATACATAAATGTTTGGGTAGAAAGGATGGGTGGATTCATTCCATCTTTCCTAAAAACTATATCTTGTGTCTGGAAAAGTGAGAGTATTCATTTATAATTTATCTTTAAAGTGCATGGGTATTGGCTTAATCGCTAATATCACTATTACAATATAAAAACATAGCGCTATATAAAATAATATCTCATAATTAATTGTTTTGTAAAAATTGACAATTGTTAAATGTACTAATTCTAAATCTTTCAATTAATAATGCTATATATATAAACAACATAATACAGATAACATAGATAAAATCATTTTTAACACTATTGAAAAATAGTAACCATTTTAATGCAACATAGTTTCACAACACAAAGAATTACAACAAATCTTATATAATGTGATATTTTAACATTTTAGTATTGATATAAAGATATATACTACAATTTTTCATCATTTCTTTTCTTTTGTGAAAATTATAATAAACAACAAAATATATATAATAGCTATATTCATATATATATATATTAAATTTCAGTGCATGATTTCATGCCTCTATCAAATGTTAAACATCTATTTTAACATTAATGTATTATAAAACGCTAGATAGTGTTCTATGTGCTAAACAATAGGTTAGCATTAAAATGTTTAACATTTAATAAGAGCATAAAACTATATGCTAAAAAATACTTTTTATGTATAATTATTAACACATATATATTTTTATATAGCAACTATATATGATATTTTTGTCATTTATTATAATAAACTTTATTTTCAAAGGGAATACTTTATTTTAAATACAAGATTGGTATAAAATTAATAAGTGCAAATTTTGAGATCCATACAACTGCAGAGTTTGTAAATAAATACTTTTTATAAATCAAAAAATTCCCTCCTATTACAAATCAAATGATGAAAATCAATTTTTCATTAAATCTAATTTTCTACGAAATTTGTAATTAATGTAGCCGAATTTAAAGTCCTGAGGCTAATTGTCCATGATGTACCAGAAGATATCCCAAATCTTCCTCGATAAATATTGATTTTGCCCAATTTCAGAAACTGCCTAGAGAAAAAAAAATCTTTATGAATATTATTGAATTTGCAATTTGATTGATAAATGCTATTCCTAAACATCCATACTCATTTCCAAAGGCAATAATTTCACTTATTTCTGAATTTTATTATTTGTCTTCTGCAATTATTTTCGTCTTGTTGGTTTCTCATCAGTTTCAAGATTAATAAAAATCTATTTCAAATCTTCATAATAAAGAAAATCTAGTAAAGCAATCAGCATACATGTGACATTAAGATTGGTATGTGCAATATTGTGTGACGATTCTAAACATAAATGACAAAATGAAAAGATCTTAGAGATTCATCTTGAAACACTCCAGAAAATAAATACTAAATTACTCCAAATCTTAAGATATTTGATTTTAATAATCCTGAAATTATTTTTTTTATAAATGCAATAAATTCAGTTTTTTTAAAAAAGATCACTTTCATTTATTAAAATGTTCTTATGCATTATATCAAAACCTTTTTTAATTCTATAAAATCACTGATTATCTTTTTTTTTATTATGTAAATATTTGAATGTTAGTATTAAATTTGTGTTATTTTTTCCTTGTAAATCCAGTTCTACTATTTATAAAAGTTTATTTTTTTAATAAAGTATGTTAGAATATTGAAAAAAAAGAAGAGATTTTCCTTTTTGTGTATAGTTATTATTCTGCTTATTTTCCATGATTTTGAAATGTATAATTTGTAATTTATAATGTTAGTCAATACGGAAATGATGATACCAATCATTTCTTTAAGACATTTGTAATATATTTTATCTATGTCTATTATAATAGTAATAATAACAAGTCAGATGTCACATGACTTATATATAGCTTGCATTTACAAATATGTAAAATTAAGAGCGTGCTAATAGCTCTAAACAAGCTTCTTTTTTTTTTTTATTTATGATAAATGCTACTACAAGAGAAGGCATTCAAATCATTTTTATCTTGGATTGTCCCCATCCCCAGACCGGTTTCGACCTATGGGTCTCTTCAGTGAGGAGTTGGGACATTATGATTCAATGATTATTTGATAAATAATATTTTTTGGTAGGTTAATAAAATAACAAGCTATAATCGTAATGCAATAGCTAAGCAATCATTAATAATTAAAGTTTTTTTTTGTTTAAGATAGTTGTTAACCGACTTTTGGGATATGTTTAATTCAGTAGTTTAAAAACGCTTCAGTGTTTTTTCAGACATTTAGATTATCATTATAGAAAGATAAAATTTACAAGTCTAAGCATATAAAAATAAATCAGAAAGGAATACTCTTTGGATGTCAATTGCTTCAATAATTGTTTTCATCAAAGGTAAGGGGTGTATGAATTATTCATTATCTATAATAGCTTTTAGTTGTCTATTACATCTTTGCTTGTATTTAAATTTATTATGAAAAATCCTTTTGATCGCTATATATTTTCTGTGGCAAACGATAAAATTTATCACAATAAGCTATTTTACATGCAATAATTTCAAAAAAATAATTCATTATTAGACTTTTTTTTTATGTCTTCCATAAAAACTTTTACTAAAGTTTCTATACCAGGCTTACATTAAGTAAGAGATTATGTCAAAAATAGTTTAATTTATTAGAAATGAAGTATTTAATCACCTTCTATTGGTTCAAAAAAAAAAAAAAAGGGGCTTAAGATGTTATATACAACGGTCAAATTCTGAATTGTAAATTATGATAATGCCAAACTTACAGACTGGTTTTATAAAAAAAAAAAAAAAACCATTATAAATTGTTTCAAGCTGTTAAATATAAATTGCTTCAAAATAAATAAAATCTGCTTAATATAAGTAATTATATCAGGACACATTTTATAATTTTGATGTTATTTTTGTCTTGAGATTATGGAGAGTGCTAACAACTCTTATTAATAATGGGTTGTACGTTTCAAATGGATTACGAATTCTATTATTTATATGCAGTTTTGCAACTAGTTTATGATGCTGGTGTATTTTCATTATAAGATTATCCATAAGTGTATCACAAACCACAATTTAATATTTTTTTCTAAATTTGATGTTAAGATATTAATAGTAGTGGATTTAATGTCGCAGCTACTGCGAATATGTTATTCTTTTTTCCAAAACTTTACTTTTCTATATTCAGTTTGAAGAAGATCAGTCTTCCATTATTAATTTCATCAATAATTACTGAAGGTAAAACAATTAGTTCATGAAATTCTCTCTGCTAAGATTGAGTGATTCATTGGTCTTTAGCTTCTTTTGCATTAGTACCTACGACTTGCTTCATGGAATCATATGCAGTTAAAAATATTTTATTTTATTTATTCTTTTATTATCTTAAATGATCTAAAGATTTAATTCAATAGTAATAGTTGCCAATTGCAAAGCTAAAGGTCAGCGAATTAACCTGTCAGAGGACAACGGAAAAAAAAAGAGAGAGAGAAAAAATAATCTGGCCAAATGATAGAAACTGTTATTCTACGCCATTTTAATTCAAATATCATTTGCCCTCTTAAGCAATTCACTATGGGATACATGAAAAAAAAAAAAAAAAATAGGATTTGGAAATTAAATGTAAACTGAAGTAAAGTATACTCCAATATATTTATATATTACATTACACAATGGAATGGATTATGCTAAGTAAAAAAGAAGAATATCAAATTAAGCTAAGGGGAAAAAATTGGATTAAAAAATAATTACTATATATAACAAACATAACGTATTTAGGGTTTTTGGAAAAAGATTAATTAAAACCATTTTTAACATTTGAAAAATAAAAAAAAAATACTAAAAAATGGAAATTGAAAAAAATATCTTATGTAGTGGATATATATTGATGCCAATATTATCGTTATACCCATGTTGACCTTAAATCAATCTGACTCCTTACACATAGGATCTTAATATGTCCATTTAATTATAAAGAAGAGGGATGGGCAGAATATGGGTTGAATATGTAATATTTAAATATGTGTATATTGTCTATACTAAACTTAATGTAATTATATGATGATAATATTGGTTCCAACAACAGCTTTGAGGATCCCATCCTTGGATTTTCAATGAAATGGATAGCTGAAGAGTGGAAAAGATTGGAGCTAGTCCATTAAAGTTTAAAGATTTGCTATCTTAATATAAACTGATCATTGATTGTATATAAGTGTGAGAGATGGTGATCTGACCAACTGATGAGTGCTGGTTCAGCACGAAATACATCTATTGGAGATCATTTATCTTTTATATATGTATGTGATCATGTGTATCAGTTGTATATGATAGATTGGATATATGAAATGTGCTTGAAGGTTCAAGTTCAAGTCCCTTATAATTACATTAAGTTTAGTATAGCCAATATACATATGTTTAAATATTATATATACACATATATCTTTAAAATTACACATACAATATTCAATCTTGACTTGAAGTTATTAATTTTCTACTTATTTCAGTGCTGGATCTTCTTATTGTGATCCTGCTAAAAAAAATTCTATGTTATTTATCAAATAAGCCCTCTGCAATAACTCTACATTATTTATCAATCACAGCAGAACAAAATAAGAATTTAACTTTTTGTTTAGGGTTTGAACTTGAATGATGAAAGAAAAAAATATTATTTTCATTTATTAGTGTGCTTGGAGCTAGCGTATTACTCTTTTGTAAATATGTTGATTATTTCATATAAAGAGATTATCAATTATATGTAATAAACATCTTTCTAACAAATTTGACTGACTGAAATTTCCATACTTACATCCTCTTTAATGGTTAGTGTATCTGATGAAAATATTTCCATGCCTAGTTTTCCCATTAAAATACATACTATATTGACTATCATCTTGTCTATATATCTATTCATTCATAAGAGGAGTCCCCATTTTGCTACATTTTATTCAAAGATCGTTAGCAAATGGTGTGAATTAGTGGATAATAGCTCCTTTTGTTTGTTTACAAGCAAAACAAAAATATGCTACAATCAATCTTCTTTTTTTATTATTTTTATAAAGTCTTTGTTAAAGATTTATTGCCATTAAATTAAGACTTTACAGATTTTTTTTTTTAAAAATTCACTAAAATAGAGACACAATAATCTACTAAGAATTAAAAAAAAATTTAAAAGCAGCCATCTTTTTTTATGTTTGCTTCATCTTAAATTAGCAAGGATCTTTTCCCTTCTACAACTTATCAAGTATGAATTAAAAAAAAAAAACAACTTAAATATAAAGCAATATTAATAAGAATTGCTGGAAGCAATCTTTTTTTTTTTAAATTAACAAACATTTATGAAAAGACTTAAAAAAAGAAAATACTGTGCTTAAGCATTTTAATTAACTGTATTAAAAATAAATATATGCCTACTTTTTTTGAAAATAATAAGTTGATAAATATTGATGACAAAATTTAAGATATAATATTTAAATGATATTAAGTTGATTATTATAACTTCAAGCGTATGGATTATGCTGTCAAAGAATTTCAATGTGAATTAGTAATTAAAATTTCATTTTGTTCATCACAGATTATTAACTGCTTGGGACTAAGCCGCCATATTGAATTTTTTAAAATACTGACCTGAGACACAATTTTCACAATAACTTCAGTTTTAATTATGTTAGAGCAAAACAATTACATTGCTAGAAACTAGAAAAACTAAGGAAAACAATAAGCATAAAATAAATAGTGATAACTATATAAAAAATAAGGAAAAAAAAGAAATTTTCACATCCGAAATAATTATTATTTTATTGTTTGTTCATAATTTGGAAATTAACATTAAATAAAATTCAAATTACATCTTCAGTGATAATTTCTTTGTATTCCTCACAATTAAGTTTGATTAGGCACTAGATAGGGATTTTATGTGCAAGCCGTCCTGCATCCACTGATAACTATGGCTTGTAAAGAGTGGCGCTACTGTATGAAGAGTTTTGCCTCTGTGTTTTTTTTTTAACTTTTGATCACTAATTTTTATTAAAAAAAATAGATGTATCAGTAAATACAATCATTCCATTGTAGTATCACTTATAAGTGGTCTTAAAGTAATAATTTCTATGGATGAAGTATAAAGAAAATTCTTCCTAAGATAAACAAAAAAAAAAACAATCAATATAAAATGTTCTTTTAAGTTTCTGCGTGCCAGAAACGGAGAGACAGTTCAGATTACTAAATATCTTTGCATAGTATCTTAAATAGCCTCTTGGAATTTTAATAACAACTCGGTTATTTTTTTCAGACTGGATTCCAAAAAACCTTAGGTGATTTTATAATATTAAAAAATTCATTGTAAAGCCACACCCTGATAAAGCTTTTGGAATTCAGTCACTACTGCTCCGAAGAGATGTTACTGAAACATCAAAAAGCAATTTCACAATAATGATTAAGGCTACCCATCAACTGACTTTTAACCACATCAAAGAAATCTCTTGCTTTATTCTAACACATGAGAAAACTTGAAAAAACATTTATGTGTATATATATATATATAAAACCATAAGAAAAAGATAAATGAATATTAATGTCATTTATAATAATAGTAAATGACTTCTCCAGTATTCATTTTTATACCTTGTAATAAGTATATTCAATAAATTAAGATAAGATATATAGTTTACGCTTTTGAAATATTACCTCAAAACGTGACCGCATGTACTTCTGAAGATACATGTCGATTATCAACTCTTTATTAAACCATCCTGATTTCTTTTTTCGTTTTTGCACATACTCAGTCATATTCATATTCTTAAGTTCTTGTTCCCAGTAATTTTTCTGAAAATTTAGGAAAAGCACACAATAATATTTCTAACATATAATTTACGTCAATGAAAAATGTAGATCTTTTGCACTATTCAACTGACCTTAAGCCACTGAAGAGCTGCTTGAGTGGCCTCTTTTAAAAGGGAAACAGAAGGAAGACTTGCATGTGTTGCTTCATGTCTGACATCAACAATAAAGTCATCAATGCCCAACTGAAAATCATCAAACTCTGTTATAATAAATTACATTAAGTAAGTCTCATAATAAGAGAAATATATCATTACTTACTTTTTTAGAAAAAGTATTGATTGATTGATTCATAGACCTATTCTGTTTGAGTTCAACCATAAGATTGACAAATCTATAATAAACATAAAAGCATTATAAATTGGACGGTTTATTGCTCGAAAGTTCGTCAGAAGTTTGAGCATCAAAACTGACAGAGCTCTGCCATAGATTAATCAACTTTCTCTATATAATAAAAAAAAACACCAAAATCCAATAACTGAATATTACTACAATCCTTAAAGAAAATGTAAGAGAGCTCAAATCATGGATTAATCAGTTGTTTCTGTATAATAATAATAAAAAACACAATCATAACTGAATATTACAACAAACCTTAAACAAAATATACAAATGTGGATGCCAGAAGGCTTGCACATAAAATCCCTACCTAGTGCTTACTCATCCAATATCCCCAGACTAGTTTCTAGCTTATGGCTTTCATCAGTGAGGAGCCTTGGATCTGAGAGCACTGCACCTAGATCTTAGGATGTAATGCAACCCTCTAGCAGCCACCTTTTATCTCTACTGAACTACAAAACTATGAGTTTAAAATTGAAAACACAATAATATTTTCAATCCACGCTCAGTAGCTTATATAGCCATATAGGTCTGAACTCAGTTCAGTATCCATACATTTTGGTGTCTTTGGTTCTCTAATAACCATAGCCAAAGACACCAAAATGTATGGTAACTGAACTGAGTTCAGACCTATATGGCTATATAAGCTACTGAGCTTGGATTGAAAATATTATTGTAAACTCAATAGTTTTGTAGTTCAGTAGAGATAAAAGGTAGCTGCTGAAGGGTTGCATTGGATCCTAAGATCTAGGTACAGTGCTCTCAGATCCAAGGCTCCTCACTGATGAAAGCCACAAGCTAGAAACTAGTCTTGGGATACTGGATGAGTAGCACTAGGTAGGGATTTTATACACAAGCCTTCTGGCATCCATTGATTACTCTGACTTGCACTGAGTGGCACTACTATATGGAGAGTTTTGCCTGTTTTAACAACAGTTATGAGCAAGTATAAGAAATGGTGATCATATGAATTACTAATTTTCTTTATAAATCTTGTTTATTGCATGAACCAAACTTCTTTTTCATATCCATACATTCAGTATATTGTTACATATCTGTATATATGTTTTGATCCTATCCTATGATCATTTTCCAAGATCTATTCTTACAAATATGTATAGAACTACAAATTACTCAAAAATACATTAATATTATAATTAAATATGTATTAATAAGTTCACTGTCTATTTATTCTTAATTTAATATAATATACCATTTCTTTTTTTTTTTTGCACTTTTTAAAGCAATTTGCTATGTTCTTCAGAGATATATAAATATTTTATATTACATTTCATAAAATGTCAAATAAGAGTTACAAATAGCAAAAAATATAATTGCTATGTTATATATTAATATAAATAATTCCCCAAATATCTGTAAATCTACTTATAATTTATGTTTACAAAAAACAATAATAATTAGCACAAAAATTCATTCAAGAAACAGACAAGTTAAAATAGGATAACTTGCAGTCAAAACAAATAGGCAAAGATAAAATGAATTGAAGGGGGAAAAAAATGCAGATTTAAAAAATACAAATTTAACTGAATTTTTATATTATTATTGTTATTGATTTTTGTAAAGATAAATTACAAACATAGTTGGATTTGTAAAGGATTTGGAGAAATACTAAAAAGTAATTAAAATACTGTGAAATTCTGAATAATTTAGATATATACAGATTTGTAGAATACACCTTGAAAGTGACTCTAGGATATGGTCAAAATGTAGGTGAAGATGTATAATGATATACTATAACACATAGATATAAGTTTTGGTATGTACAATAAAACAAGAATTCCATTAAAAAAGTGAATATGTGGACAATTACTTACGCACTGAAATTAATGGGCCAATTTTGAACAAGTAAAAAAGTAATTATTCATTTATTAATTATTTTTAAAAAATAATAAAAATGTAAAAAAATAGAATTACAAATTTATAATTATAAATAATCAGAAATTTATAAGCACTTTATATATGTACAGGCAAGAAGCTATTTAAAATCAAATTAAAAAAAAAAAAACAGATATAAAACTGACAGGAAGACATCTTGTTAAGCATTGAACAAGTTTTAATTCTCAAATAATATTATTTGCAGAAATGTAATATTAGTTTGCACCATTAGTATCAGAAATGGCCAACCATAGAATGATATAATTTCGATTTTTAAATTGATCCTACTACAAAACTGACTTTAAAAACATCAGAAAATATGAATAAATCATCTATCAGTGCTACTGCAAATCAATTCAACCTATTTTCTTCCTTTTCATAAATTATCAATTTCTTTTTCTCTTATCTTCCACTGGTGTTTTTAACATATCATTCATAATTTTTTAATCTCAAAAAATACTTAAGTCAATCTTTCTATTTGTAATTTTCTACATTATAATATTTTCTTTAACTCTCTTCAATGCTACTAACTTTGCCTTTCCAATTTATCTTTTATATGTTCCTCACATTTTCCCTCTTTTTTTTTCTTATTGCCTAAGTCTCTGCTTCATACAAAACTATAATTCAAACATAAGATTTAACAAGTCATTCCTAAATCTAACTTAAATAGGCCGCAGAATAATATTTTACTTTTGTAATAATAATAAACCAAATAGTTAATCACTTGGGAGTTAATGGACATTTAAGCATCAGAAGTAACAAACTGAACTTCGATCCAGGCATCTTTGGCTTTCTAGTCTGTCCCTCTATTGCTCAAACACTTAAAAACATTAACGATCACTCTTAATCTTTATCATTGTGTCTAGAAACTATTGCTTTAAATGACTTAATTTTCATTCCAGACTTTTTTTTTATATATAAACCCTACGTCAATATCTTCACATATAATCACTTGATGATCATTAAACTGTTGCAATAAATCTTCCTGATAACTCCATCTTCATTTAAACTACTTATTAAAGGTTTGTTTAAATAAATATTCAAACAGGAGACAAACAATATTCCACACTCCTTCTGACTTTTTTTCTAAGAAAACTAATCTTAAAAAAATCTTTTGACAGATGTACAATTTAATTGACAGCCATCTTTTATTCCATTCTACATTTTTTCCTTTTCAAACAGCCCAATTTATGCTATTGAACGTCTTTTTCAAAATCATTTTATTTTCTATATATCTTAAAAACAGACTTCATCACTTTAATTGCATCTTTAGTACCTCTAACTTTTTCAAATCCTATCATGTTACAAATATGTCCCAATATTTTCAACAAAAGCTTTAATTGCATTTGAAATTAAATTGATTATTCTAAAATTTTTTGCTTACTGTACAAACCATTTCTCTATAAAAAATAATAATTGGAAAAAAAAAAAACTACCCTATTCATAAATGAACCTACAAATATCCACAAATTAAACCACTCCTCTAGCATTTTTGCTACTTTTCTTGAGCTTTGCCAAATTTCCTTTCATTTTCCTCCATTGTTATACCATAATCGATTTATTTATTTACCTCACTTTGTTATTTCCATTGACACAGATAACATCTATATTTTCAACATATCTACTGCTTACTAATAACTTATCAGTCTTTGATTCAATTACAGTTCATTTCCACATTTCTGCTTTTGCAGCCTAAAGTGTTTTATTCTATTAAAATGAAATTATACTTATCTTTTTCTTGTAATTCGTCCATCTCAGTGATGGCGAACCTATGGCATGATCAAATTTTTTACTAGCACCCAAACTATTTATATATCATAATTTTCTTCAATATTTTTTTTGTTGCTAAAATCTGTACTAATAAAAATTTACTGTAATCTAAAGGTAAAATAAATAAATATAATATTATATTAGAATTCAATTTACAATTGAACTATGATTAGAAGCAATAAATTATGATATTTTAAGTCAAATAAAGTGGTACCAGTATATCATATTCTATAAACCTTTCAAATGATTCCAATAAAACTAGAAAGTAAACTCTGTAAAATATTTTATAACTCTTTGAAGTAAATCTTTTCAAATCTAAAGTAAAAATAACAAAATGCTTTTCTGTACTAATCTTTTTTCACCTAAACGTGTTGACACCATTCATTTTTTTAATATAATCAAAATCGCGAACAAAGAAACGAAATGCATAATCAATGTTATCAAATGACATTTTTTTTTTTTTGCTTGAAGTTTTGCTGTAAAAATGAAATGTAAGATAATAAATATATTTTAACATATAATAAATCTTTGATTTATAAAATTATTAAAGCTCATTTAAATTTACTTTTAAATAAATTTGTTACCATTATATTAATATGACTAGTGAAAATAAAAATTATCAAGCAGTAGAGAATTTCAAAATTGGTGGACTGATGAGTATGGAATAATTAACAAAGGTACTAGGGCAGTATATGTTTTATACTCTAGAATAGTTGTATTGAAAAAGCATCATTGGTAAAATGGCTTTATGAGACCAATCATAAATTGCTCTGTGAAAAAAGTTAAGATGAACAAAAAGAATATATTGTCCAAGCATTTAAAAATATAAATATTCAATCAACATCTATAATGAAATTTATCAAAATCATTCAAATATAACTGCTGCTAGTAATTGAATGGAAATCATAAACTTGGTTTGATCAGAGCAATGAATCTTTTGTATAATCCTTCGGATCTGCAAACTATCGCCCCCCCCCCTGCTCATTCCAGCGCTACGTGCTGAAATTTAATTGTATGGAATTTCATTTCATTCGGGCTGATTAGTTTGTTAATCAAGTGTTTTTTTTTGTTTAAACGTTTCATTTACTATTAGAAAAGCAACCTGCATTTTTTTAAAATAAAAAGAAAAGTGTTTTGTTTTGTCCCGGCCAGAAAATGTTATATTAAAACGTTTTTGCACAGAAACAGCGCCACCACACGATGTACAGTAGCTAATTAACAATTACTGTAATTGCCAAATATGGAAAACCTTTTAATGATGGAGAATATATGAAAGAAGCTTGGATGAAATGTGCACCAGTTCTTTTCGAAGATTTTGAAAACAAAGCAAAAATTATTCAGAGTATAAAAGATTTAACATTAGCTAGAAATACAGTTAAAGAAAGAATCTTGCAAATGGCTAACAACATAACTTAACAACAAAAAAGGGATATAAAATCTTCTAGTTCAATTTCTCTCTGCCTTGATGAAAGTACAAACATAAATGGATCAACTTGTTTGGCTATTTTTATTAGCTATTGTGTTAAGAATAAAATCAAAGAAGAATTGATCAGTTTAACTTCATTAGTAACAACAACAAAAGGAATAGATATTTGCAACATAGATGTTGCCAAAATTGTATCAGTAATTACAGTTGGTGCTTATGACTGTAAAAAAAAAAAGTTTTCTCAATCTATTTACCAACAGTATTAGACATTCAATTTTGGGTTTTCATTGCATTACACATCAGCAGGTTTTATGCACGAAGGCTAGCTTTAAGCCACTGGATGATATTATGAACATTGTGATTAAGTTAATCAATTTTATATCTACACACTGAGTGAGGTGAAGTCAGTATACTATGGTTTACTTATCTACAACAATGTCCAATGGTTAAGTTGAGGAAAAGTTCTTCAAAGATTCAGTGAGTGTTTAGAAAAAATTAGAATGTTTTTACATAATGAGAAATCATCGAAAAATATAAAGAATTAATGGATGTTGAATGGCTTTCAAAATTAATGTTTTTTACTGATATGTGTCCACATCTAATTAAATTAAATGTAAAACTGCAAGGTTATAATAAGACAATTGTTGTCATATTTGATTTGAATAAAACATTTGAAGTTAAATTACAAATTTTCAATGGTGATGTTATTTCTTATACCTTCACATATTTTCCAAATCTAAAAAAGTTCTTGACTGATTTAGAATCTCACAAGAAACAAGATCAAGTAAAATTGATGCAAGACTTTTGTACTGCTATTCAATCGATAATGGATTAATTTTCTTTAAGATTTACACAGTTCAGACAATTTTCAGAAATATCAAAATTTATTTTACATCCAGACAGAATATCAATGGATAGTCTCAAGTTAGAAATTTTTGAGTGGCTCAATTTGAAAGATATGGAAATGCAATCCGTCGATTTTTAATCCAGTTCTATATGGAAACCGAAATTTATTGATTTGGAGAATGAATTAGAAACAATGGAAAATAATCGATTATTGGATATATGTAAGAAGAATGCTGAAGAGAAACTATTGACTGCATGGAATGCTATTACTCAAACATTTAATTGTTTAAAAAAATTAGGGATCGCTATATTATCAATTTTCTCCTCTACATATGCATGTGAATAATTTTCAAAAACGAATTTAATTAAACAGTTTGAGAAATAGAACAGATGAATCTAGTTCAGCATGTATGTTATTAAAAATGACAAAATATGAACCAGATAAAAAATATTTTGCATCTAATGTACAACAACAAAAATCTCATTAAATAATATTTCTTTAGGTTGATTTTATATGTTTATTTCCAAAATTTTGTTTTAATTACTATTAATTTTTTACTATTACATTTTATTCAACTTGTGCTCTTCTAAATAAATATAATTCACTTGTCTTTAGCTTATTTAAAAATTTTGTTTAATTATTATTGTTATTATTTTGTTTTATAAACGTTTAAAAAACTGCAATAATTAAATTGTTTATATTTTGATTTAATAACTGTATGTCACACTAATCATTCAATAAATATTTTTTTGAAAATTTTTTTGGCATGCACACATAAAAAGGTTTGCCACCACTAGTCTTTCTTATTATATTTCTTTATAACCATGTTTTCAAGCTTTGTTAATATTTCAATATTTGTTTATATCTATTTGAGTATTTATATTTTTCCATCTTCTCTCTACCACTTTATTAATCATCTCATTCTTACTTAAAAATCTTTAGCTGATTAGTTCTTCTCATAATCTACTGTTTAAATTGCAACTTTCTTTAAATTTTCTTTGAATATTGATTTATCTTTCATCTGAATTAATATTATCATTTACTTTGCTATTATTTACACTAATTTTATTACCGAACAAATTACCTTCCATTCCCTCAATGTCCCAATTTAATTTATTAATGAAACATTTCCTTCTTGAATTACAATTTTTCATACTCCTAAAATCTAGCTTCAATTTTGCCATTACTAAATCAGAATATCCATCATTCTTAAAGCTATTTCTAAATCTATTCTGCTTCTATTACTTGGTTGCTTTCTATGCCTAAATCTTTTTCTTATCATTTTCCTTATAAATATCTTAACAATTTTGAATTATTCTTATTTTTCAACTCTGAATAATGAACTTCTGCAAACTTACCTTTGCTTCATAACCTACCACAGCAATCTAATCTTTAATTATCATTGTATATTTATTCTCAAATATTTTTCAATTCTTTCATATCGATACAATAATGTCATAATTATAGCTTCCTATGGCAATTTTTAAATTCTAGATAAAATTACAAAGGAGGTCATTAAATTTAATAATTTTAATAGAAATTAAAATTTACGCAAGTAACCTTTTTCACTTAGTTTTGAATATGTATGCATTAAAAAAAAACATACAAAAAATTAACTAACGTATGGCGGCTTGATGCAGGGATAGAGGTAGACTCCAGATTTAAAATCCATGGGTCACAACCTAACTTTGTAATAACTGATGTTCAAACTCCTTATGAACTCCTGGGCAATAAATTATTCAATTATCATCAGATTTTCAATGGTATGAATAGCGGAAGAGTTGGAGAGTGGAATAGATTGAAGCATGTCCATTAAAGTTTTAAGATTTGCTATCTTAATATAAACCAAGCATTTATTATATATATATGTGTTGAAGATAATGATCCGTACCAACTAATGAGTGCTGCTTCAGCACGAATTACATATATTGGAGATCATTTATCTTTTTCACAAGTGGGTGGTCAGAGCGATTCCGTGTTCAGGCCCCTTATTACCAATTATTATTATTATATAAATAGCTTTTTATTGATTCCAAAGCAATGACTAGTTATCAGAGATCTTCAGTGATACTTTCATAATTGGCCAAAAAAATAAAGTATCAATTCAATTATACTGAACAAAATCTGTGATCTTCAAGTTTAGCATTATAATTAAAACCATTATAGTTTAAACTTAGGCAAATAATCGACACCTAAATAGCTCTATTATACAATCATTATTCTTTCTTCTTTTACTTTGGCAATGAACAGGTTTGCACAGTGTGTCCTAGTGAAAAGAAGACTGGTTTCTCTCCAAGCTACCTGCTTTGCCATCTCCAAGTCAACATACATAGCGATATGGTTAAACTCTTCACTACAAAAATTTAAGGCATTATCATATCTGGATCACGAATTTATAATTCTAAATGGGACAGTATCTTGAAGGATCTCCCTGCCATCATGAAATCTTACACAAACCATTTGAAACGTGACTCATGGCTTCATTGCCGTACACAGTTTAAATCATTTTGAACATTTTATTGTTTTGCTCCACCTAATTTAAATAAAACTAAATAAGTATAGACTCTTTCAGGTCAAAATTATTATTTATAACAAGAAGAGATCGAAAACGCAATGTATGGGTAAGAGAACAAACAGGTGTTACTGACCTCATTGAAAAAATTAAAAGACTGAAGTGGAGTTGGGCTGGACATATTGCTAGAAGAGATGATAATAGATGGACAATTGAAATTTTGAACTGGTTGCCAAGAGATTGCAAAAGACCCAGAAAGAGACCACATGTGAGATGGATGGATGAAATAAGAAAGTGTGCAGGGGTGATGTGGAGAAGAGAAGCTAAAGATAGCAAAAGATGGATTGAATTTGGAGAGACCTTCATCCTGCAGTGGATTGATAATGATGATGATGATCCCTAGGCAATCAATTAAAATATTCTGAAGTTATAATAGTGAAAAGTACTATCTTCATTTATACAAATTTGATGTTTTTTAATGTTAAAAAAACCAATGAGCAACTGATAAACAAGCAAAAAAAAAAAAAAATATGTGAGAAACTGCAACTTATATCATTTTTATAACATTTAAAAGAACAAGAAAAAAGTAAGAAAAAAGATAAAAGAATAACAGTAATATTTTCTAATAAAGCGTTCAATGTTTTATTTAAATATATAAATAATTACCTGATAATAGCAGCGGAGTACATCAGGGCCGCATCCATTTGTTCAAACTCATTCCAAGATTGATGCTTCTTCAAAGCCTTCAGTAATCCTACAGTTGTCTCTATGCCAGTAGCTAGTCTTGTACCAGACCTATACAAATATAATTTTTCCTCAAGGTTATCAATATTATTTCTCTGAGTGTTTCAAATACACAAACATGCAAGCAAAATAAATATACTTCATAGGATGAAAATTAGCTGTGTAATATTTGGTTGACAATAAAGTTAATGAAAGTCATACGCTATTAATTTTTTCACTTTCCATGTTAATAGTTAAGACAATAATCCCTTTGTATCCCCAACATTTATTGAAAGTAACAGATAGTCATTTACCATATTATCATAATCATTTAAACACCTATACAGTATATAGAGTGTATATATACTGTGAACCAAAAATTAAAACTGTATTTTTACTAATTTCCACTAATTTTATTTAATACTTTTTGAATTGTAGAAAAAATTAAATCACGCATGCAAAGGAAATACTATATTCTTTAATTAGCCGTGCTTAATCTTTAAATTCTTGATTAAAGATCCCATAGTAGCAAGCATATATATTTTATCAATATAAATTTATTCATGGAGCAATTAAGAAGAAATATGTTGCGACAATAATTCACAAGTTACCCGAAGAACCATTTTTTAAAATAAACTTGCAAGCAATGCTCACTTTCTCGTATTATTGCTGGTCTAGTGATGAGACAAAAGAGGAAAAGTGAACGTTGTTTGCAAGTTTGTCCAAAAATTATTCTTTGGCAGTCTAACTTGTGAAATATTATAATAATGTAATCAGATTTAGTTGCTTTATGAATAAGCTTATATTCTCAGCGTTACATATTTAATAACTATTTTTTTATTTATGGGTTTATTAAAATTATTAGAATTTTATCAATATATATATATATGATTTTAGATAAAATCTGAAAAATGCTACACAAACAAATCTGAAAAATGCTACACAAACACTTTAAACAATAATGAATGTTTTGTTTACATACAATTCAAAGCTTTATATAATATACACATGTAAATCATGATGTAAAATGATAAACTTTAACACAGCTATAATCATTAACTATGCAGAAAACTATTGATTCAAATTTGTTTTAGAAATCACTTTACATTCAATTAATAATTAAAAATATAGGCAATTCATGGGTTTAGAGCCATAAGAATATAACAGTTCTATTTACTGGATGGTGATGACTGCATTATATTGCTATAACATTTTTTTTATTTACAATCAGAAGAAACATTCAACTATTTAATCTGGATTCACCTAAAAACTTCTGGCTAAGAGTAGCCAGATGACTATTTACTAACCACAATTAGACAAATGGTTACATAGGCTACGGGTGAGGAGAATCCCAAGCTACTTGAAAAATTTCCAAATTCCATCCAGGTATAAATATCCAAGATATGGACATGGCAGTCACAAGCATCACAAACTATCCTACAAGTGGTTAGCACACTGATTAGATTGTCCGATTAGCAATTGGATTTACCTGTTTATTCTTAAATTAAATTGTAGACTAATAGTATATAACAATCTATTGATGTTCATAAATGTCAAAATAAATAGATATATGACTGTCTATACTATTCAAATCATTTAAAAAGCTAAAGATTTTCCAATTATTATTATAAATTAAAGAGCAAAAAAAAAGAGTGATTTAAACAAGAGCAACAACAACAACAACAATATTTTCTATAACCTGTAAGAAAATTTAAGATTTGTTTACCAATTAACTAATGGCTATTAAGTAGATAAAGAATGAAATATTTATGGTACATATTTGTATCAATTAAATTTACAAGTATCATTTTATTAGTGTGCTTTCATACATAATTGCCATTTTAAAATACTAATGCTATAATTTAAGGTTAGAGACTATTATATTTCTTTAACCCTGATAGAAACCTTAATATTGTAATGTAAAGGTTCAATATTTCATTTAACATTTATTAACACATGGCTACCATTTAATCTAAGTTTTTATTTTTTCATTTTATGTACTAGGTCATTAATTCTCAGATAACATTTATATTATGCCTTTAAGCTCACAGTTACAGACAATTATTGATTAAGATACTAGTTAATATTGAAATGCATCTAGAGAATCATTAAAATTTTTCTTTTGTGAGTTTACAAAAGCAACATGAATATATATTCGATTATAAAACAAAATATTTGTGTGGACATATGAAAAATACATATAATGTGGACCAACTGATGATTGCTGGTTTAGCATGAAATACGCATAGTGGTGATTATTTATCTTTTCGACATATATGTGTTCAAGTGTACCAGTGTTATGAGTTAGAGTGGAGAATGGTGGGTCATGTGAAGGTCTGTGCTCATACACCCTGTATATTATAAAACTCTACATGATTTAGAGTAGTGGAAGAAAGGTAAACTCTTAAATCAAAGTCTATGAATTGCAGTTCAACTATATTTTCAGAATTCAATAAATTATCATAAATTTACTCACACCCAATATTCTGTTTACTTCTATATATATTTAAACTCTTTTTACTCTCCGTACCAGTTCTCCATCTCTCCAACTTTCTATTTTTTATTAATGCATCTATTCTTCTATCCTATTCCTTGACACTATAACCCTCAACAATTCTCCTAACACTATCAACCCACCTTTTGTATAAGTATATTGACATAAATTCTTTATCCAAATCTTCTGCATACCATACTATCTTTTCTCACTCATCTTGTTGCTTATCCTTTATTTATAACCCAATTAAATACTATTTTGTCTATTATCTTATTATTCATAAATTGGAGTCTACTAAACATTTACATTTTATTTTTTGCATCTCTCATATAAAAACTTGATCATCCCATTTCTCCTTGAATTGCCTCCTTTGCCATCCACACACCCGCATCTAATGCATGTCTTCCTATTCTCTTGTATTTTTTCTAGGTAATCCAACACATCTGCATCTAAGGCATGTCTTCCTACTTCTCTTGTACTTTTTCTAGGTAATCCAACACCCGGTTATTAACATATAATGCATCATTACCATATGTTAACCCTGCTATTCTCTCCCCCTTTCCATACAATTCTTGCTACATCATATTTATTACGTAAAAACACTGCTAATTTCTTTAGCAGTCTCTTTCTTTTTTTTTTTGCTTCATTTAACATTTTTTTTCTCCCGCTCATTCAAGCAATTTCTCTGATTACTTAAGATGATTCCCAAATAGTTATACCTATTGACCACATTTAACTTTATATCCCCTAATAAAAATTCTTTCTCTTCGCTTTCCCCAGTATTCATCATCTATTACTTTTGATTTTTCTTCACTCATTTTAATCCCATAACTTTACCCATCCTTGCACATGTCTTCAGCATAACTTCCATATCTTCCCTACTTTCTATCATCTAAGATATCATCCATAAATAAAAGAACAATAATGTATATATTCCCTTGCCACCTATTAATGGTATTTCTACTCCTCTTCTTAGTCTTTCTATTGCTCTCTCCATTTCCCTCAAATACAATAAAAAACAAATAGAAGACATAGGGCATCCTTGCCTTAATACCATTCCATTTTTAACTTTAACTGATATTTTAACTTTAACTGATACTATAATTCCTAATTAATACACAGTAATTATTTTCATACAATCTCTTAATAAAATCCACTAAAGCTCCATTCATTCCCAAATTTATTAAACTTACCCATAATCTATTTCTATTTACCCTATCTACAAAAACCATATATAACTGTCTATCTGTATTTCTACTCATCTCTATAAGTTGTATAACTACAAATAAACTATCTCCTATATGCCTATCAGATCAAAAACCTCCTTGCAATTCTCCCACAATATTATTTTCTTCTATCCATTTTAATATACAAATTAAAAAGCGTATGAAACACTTGAACGAGAACCTAGAAAGATTCCAAAAATTATTATATGCTAAGCGCTTTCGTGGCCATTCCTATCCATTTTATGACTCTTCCAGCCACCATATATGCAAAAACTTTATATAACACTGTTGTTACCGCTATCAGTCTATAATTGCTTAACTTTTTATGATTCTTACCCTTTCCTTTAAATAGTAGCCTTACTCTTATATAATTCTAACTATCTGTAACTTCTCCTCTGCCATCTTATTAAAACATGATAATAGGCTTAATTTTGCCCTATTTCCTAAATTCATCACCATCTCTGCTACCTATCAATCTAAACCTCTTGCCTTTCCACATTTCAATTTCTTCCCTGCCTCATTCAATTCATTATCCGTAGACCTAATATTTCCATCACTATAGTCTTTTATTAACATATAAACATATAACTCCACCTAACTCTATATTAAAAAATATAATGAAATGAAAATTAAATAAAAATAAAACATTACTCAAATAAAAATTTTGTTAATCTCATAACTATAGTTTGGCCTACTAAACAAATAGATTTTCTCAAGTGAAAACTACAAACAAAAATAACAAATATATATACACATACACACATAACACTATCCACAATCCAATTATCATTAACATTATGAAACTTTATTGCTAAGAATAATTGGAAATTGCCTTTAAATTGTGTTACTTTCTTTGTGTATATATAAATTTGTTGTTTTTACTTGTCATATAGATATTATTAACAAAATGTTAAAGTAATGTTTAATATCCAAAATATATATAAGAAATGTTATATATTAAAAGAGAACATGAGATAGAAAAATCTCGGAGAGATCATTGTGAGAGATCAGCCAGCTAGATCAGTTAAGTATAATTAAATAAATCAACCAGCATTACAAAAAGTAAAAGTAATAAGTAACACTCAAAATAAACCACCATTCATCATCATGAATATCCATCCAAAGAAATCAACAGTCAATCTGGTGATTGGATTGAAAATGGGTCTTCTGTAGTCCAAGCTAACTATTGAGCCATTGCGAGCTTGAGGCAATTATTTAAACATTAATTTGGAGGCACAAACTAAATGCTCATCTGTCAGAATACATAATAAAAAATAAAAAATCTAACAATTCTGGAAAATTAAATCATGCTGATCATCATCAGTGCTCTGGCCAACTGTATCTTAACTTAAAACAGGCAAAACTCACTATATATATATATATATTGCCACACAGCAAGCTAAAGTAATCAATGGATGCCAGAAGGCTTATGCATAAAACCCCCATCTAGTGCCTACTCATCCAATATCCCCAGACTAGTTTCTGGCTTGTGGCTTTCATCAGTGAGGAGCCTTGGATCTGAGAGCACTGCACCTAGATCTTAGGATCTAATGCAACCCTTCAGCAGCTACCTTTTATCTCCATTTAACTACAAAACTATGAGACTTAAACTGAAAACACCTTAACGTTTTCAATCCAAGCCCATTATAAGCTAATGGGCTTGGATTGAAAACGTTAAGGTGTTTTCAGTTTAAGTCTCATAGTTTTGTAGTTAAATGGAGATAAAAGGTGGTTGCTGGAGGGTTGCATTAGATCCTAAGATCTAGATGCAGAGCTCTCAGATCCAAGACTCCTCACTGATGAAGGCCATAAGCCAGAAACTAGTCTGGGGATATTGGAAGAGTAGGCACTAGATGGGGCCTTCTGGCATCCATTGATTACTCTAGCTTGGTGTGGGTGGCAATATATATAGTGAGTTTTGCCTGTTTTAACAACAGTTATACACAAGCATAAGAGAAGGTGGTCATGAGATGATGTAACAACTTCTAATAAGACTAAATTAAAATAAAATGTTGTGTATGGGCTTTAAAGAGTATTCTCTTTTGCACCAATCAGAATGATGATTGATCACCTCTGGATGTCTAAAAGCACTAATATACATCCCTATTCATATATCAGACCATTATGCATGAATTCAACTCAAAAGAACACAAGCTCTATTACTGTATGTGACCAAGAGATGATGAAAAAAGATATTCTAAAAATATTTAGAACCACTGGAATAATTTTCATAATTGAACCCAAGTTTGTTAACAATAAAAATAATATTAACGTCTAGAATAAGGCTATGCATATCAATTAAACTTCTGATTTTGATAAACGTATAATATAACAAATTAACACATTGTGATTAATTCAAAATTCAAGTTATTACATGGTGGTTTACATATATAAGCGCATAGACATGTGATTTATAATATACAATTAATATATTTCAATTGATATTCAATAATGACAAAAAATGATTAAATTTTACATATATGTACTATTTGACAAGCATTGACATATATACGCACACATAAATATGTAGTACACTTTATTTATATTACAATCATCATATAAATAATACATACAAGATTAAACTTTTCAGTTGTATAAAAAATATTACAAATGATTAAAATTTTACACATATATATGTGTGCATGTATTTACACACTGGCGTTTACATCATATTTTACTTTCTAAATAATAAAATTATATTCAAAATATACTTTCCATAATTTATTAAATTCACACATACTCGTGTGTATTAATAAAATCAAATTCTATCTTTAATGATTACAGTTTCTTTTCCTTCTTTTTAAAAAGAAATAAAGTCAATTTTTTCTTTTTTTGACCGCTGATAAAAATTAAATCCTATAGCAGATATATTTTATTATTTAATATTTTTTGATTACTCTAAAAAAGATTTTTTTTTCATCAGGTTACTCTTAACTAATTACAGTTTTCTTTTTTTCTCTTTTTTAAAAGAAACTAAAGTCAATTTTATGACAAGTCACTTTTTGATTGTTGATTAATTAATTATCAGCGCTGTTAAATTAATCTAGATTTGCTTTTTGATTTTAATTCAAACAAAATTATGATTGCATTATTTTTTAAAAAATAGATTTTAAAATAATATTCTTCTATATATATCTCAGATCATAGGTTCCTCCTCTACAAGATTTTGAAATATCTTTTAACTGTTAATTCTAAATTTTACACTTTTTTTAATCCAGGCATATTTATTTATTTGCATTACTATTTTTTTAAAAAATGTAGTTTAAACAATTTAAGATAATACTGTTCTATTATATATATCTAATTTTTAAAATATCATTTCAGACCAAAGCATATTAAAATGAAATAATTCACTGTATATTCACATGACGCATTTATCTCTAATTCTATGCATGTATAGATAAACAGCATCATACACATACTAATTCTTCAAGCTTTCTCTTGGTAAGTTTGGTGGTCTGGGTGAGATTGGTTTACAGTCACATCAGGAAAAAAATAATTCAGGTACAGTTGGCATTTCCCTTCTGTCTATAGCTTGATGTATCTATAGGCTAGTAAACAGTCTTGTCCAGATTTGAAGCTATAAATTTTAACATAAAGAAGTAGATCATTTTCCTCCATGTTAATTCAAATTCCACTAGTGAATCAATAGACTGCTGCTAGATCTCCTGCCTTGACATCAGCTACATCTTGTGGGAGCTCTGTCCAACTCTGCTAGCTAATTCTGCAGCTAGCTATCCTGCTTTTCAAAAATATAATTGGCCAAGCTCTTAAAAAAGTATAGCTCAAACTACATTGGCCAACTGTCTTTTCAAAAACTACTATCCAGACTTTGCAACTGGCCAATTTGGCCACCTGCTTCTCAAAAAAATATTAAAGCCAGACTAAACTTTTCAAAATCTGCTATCCAGACTGAAGTAATCTTTTCCATCCAGTCTTATATATTTTGGTGAGGTGATAAAAACATTAAATTTAAAAACAGTGGGTTTTTTTTTAATCTTGATTAAAAAGAATTTTAATCCCTCCAAAAGCGCTTTTAATAAAAAAGCTACATTTGGAAATCTTATCAGATTTTTAAAAATAGATATTAAAATTACAAGCATGTTGAGGCGCTGGAAAGAGAAGCTATAATAAATACTTATATGAATTGATAAAATACTTGACAGCTAATAGAAATGTATACAAGTATTAATTAAAAGATTTCCAAAATACTATGCTTGTTTTTAAATTTCAAAATCAGAATAATAATTTATTTAGACCTTTTTAAATGTTTTAATTAATAATAAAATTCTGTTTTAAATCCAGAATTACTTTATCCTTGATTATTATTCCAGGTGAAATATAAAAAATATCTACAAAAATTTGTCTGTGTTTATGCACACATACAACTATGTTGCTGTCTGCCCTGTAACCCAATCGATTACAATAAATTTGTTTTTACTTGTCATATAGATAAAACAATGGTTGTGAGGAATTTTTTTTTATAAATTTTGATTTGCTAGCATTTTAAATGTTATTTAATTCTATTGAGATTCAAATATATATATTTACATGAACCCTATTACACCAAATCCACAAAACAATACTACTATTAATTATGAACATGTAATTCTGATAGCTATTCAATAATAAGTATAGATACGTTTATTTGTGTACCTTGCTTTCCATACAAAATATGTAGCTAAGGCTTCATCCTGCAGAGCACTATTTTCACTGTACAATCCATCATAGACTTCCTTCCACTCTGAACTAATAAACAAATCAAAACATTTTTTTATAAGTAGTTGTAGCATTGTGAGATTATAATATTATTGTGTTTGAAATATCTTCTGATAAAATTTTTTATAAAAGAGCCAATTTAAAAATTTTTAATTTCTAACATGATACTGTTAGACATTCAAACAGGTCGAAATGGAATAAAATAAAATCATTTAATATAATTAATGCAAATTAAATTTTAAATGATAATGAAATAAAAGCAATAAACAAAAGGAAAACAGAAATACTAATATTTAATCTGTTAATTTTCTATTATGTCTGTATAATTATGTATTACTGGTTTAGATATTTTTGTTATTAAGTATACCACATGATCACCATTTCTTATGCTTGCTTATAACTGTTTGTTAAAATAGGCAAAACTCACTACATGTATTGCCACTCACTGCAAGCTAGAGTAATCCTGCCTAACAGGATATTGGTGGCTAAGATTATTAAAGAACCAAAGACACCAAAATGTATAGATACTGAACTGAGTTCAGACCTATATGACTATATAAGCTATAAGCCTGGATTGAAAATATTAAGGTGTTTTCAATTTAAGACTCATAGCTTTGTAGTTAATTAGAGATAAAAGAACGCTGCTGGAGAGTTGCATTAGATCCAAAGATCTAGGTACAGTGCTCTCAGATCCAAGGCTCCTCACTGACTGACTGACGAAGGACACAAGCCAGAAACTAGTCTGGGGATATTGGATGAGAGGGCATTAGATGGGGATTTTATGCGTAAACTTTCTGGCATTCATTGATCACTCTAGCTTGCAGTACGTATAGTGAGTTTTGCCTGTTTTTATTAAGTATATTAATAATTTTAATGAAACTTCAAGACCAAAATTTTCTTTTACTCTGCGGAAATATGCTTTTTATATAGCAGAGTGGTAATGAGGCCAGGTTTGATAAATATTTTATACCATGAAGTGGTCAGTATCATTAAAATAGTTTTTTCATCTGATATATTAAATCAAAGTAAAAGTATTTTCACTAATCATTTCTATCTAATACAGATTATATCAAAGTAAAATGATGAATAAAATATTTTATTATCCCAAAAATGAGTTGTCAGAATTAATAGAAAAATATTAAAAACATTGGTCATTTGGAATGGTAATAAATCTGAATTACTTTACTAAATTAAAAAGACTGCATTTTAAAATGCAAAATGAGCAACAAAATAATCATAAAAAATAAATATACTGTCATGATAGCTTTATATATTTCTTGACATATTTCCAGAAACTGATCACTGTACCCTAGAGCCATCTACTGTAAGTTTGGGTACTTAAGAGATATCAGATGGTAAAATTCCCAAGCTTACAGTAGATAGTTATAGAGTAGTATAAAGAGATCTGTTCTTGGAAGTGTATGAGAAAGTTATTTGACATTGTTATTGGTATTAATCATGACAATATAAAAAACAAAAGTAAAACTTAAATAATGTTAACAAAAAAAATCTCTAAATAATGCTACAGGTATTCAGCAACAGTAAAAAAAGTGAATAATTTGCAAAGTTAAAATAATTGTAGTTGGACGATTATGTCACAGCAGCATTAATCCCAAAGTACTATAATACCAATATTGTCACAAAAGTCTATGGCAAATTAATGTAGAAGTGCTAAACATGTAAATATTACAGTAAATGGAATGATTCACTGCCGATGGCCGACCTCTGCTAGCCATTGTTTCTAAATTCTATTTCTGTTGTCAATAAATAGTCATTTCATGTGTAGTCACTTCACATATGTGGTTATTCTCTTATCATAAACTTTTATTGACAAAATTTGTACTAACAATATTATAATATTAAATCGTACTGTCACACTTCCAACGTAAAGCTGTAACAACGTTGGAAGTGTGACAGCATGATTTAATATTATCATATTGAAGACAAACGTAAAGTATAAATCTATAACAATATTAATACATAATCAGAATATAATTTTGCTTTGTCACTACCAATCATGAATTTATTGTTAAAATAATGAAAATATGAAAAAATATATTTCATAAAGAATTAATTTTTGTTCCTATTATAATCTCAAAACTATTGCAAATTGTGTGCTTGCACCCTAATAGCTAGTGATAGTTTGAGATTCCTGTACAGCAACCTTATAACTGATTCATCAAACTACAAACTTTTTCAATGGTTCAATAAGATTTGCAATAAAATGTAAATAAAAAATAGTAATTACTTGGAAATTTTATCATTAAATAATAATTTCAATATTTTTGTATTCGATCTTTAATATTATAAAACAATATTATTTCTTATTCATTTTTGGAGTAATCTTTAAAGTTAAAGTAATCAAAAGGGGAATACAATATTGTTGAATAGATTTTTATACCAAAGAACCAAAATCGGAGTCTATTATTTCCAATATCTGACTTTGTAATTTTATCATTTCTTTTTATAAGACTTACTACGAAATATTTTTCTTAAACTTTTGCAATACAAACTATTTTTCTAACATTCGCCTGAAGGTTTGTGATGATGGTATATTAGATGTGATAATATGTTGGCCTATTTCTATCATCTATCAGTAAATGTTGAATGTAATAGAATATTTTAAAATTTATTTAAACTTTTCAAATACAAACAACTTATTAGTAATAACACACAAATAGACAACACAGGTTAATAATTCCACAAAAATTCAAGTAGTATTATTCTCCACTCTTCTGACTCCTATGTTAATGTTGTCACTGGCCAGGCCAGCAACACATGAAGAGTGCAAAATACTACTACTGGAAACGTTGTAATTACTAATCTGTGATGTCAATTTCTATATTTCAAAAGTTTAAAATTTTCCATACACTGAACATTTACTGATAAATGTTGTAAATAGTTCAACATGTTTTTACTTATCATAATTGGAAATAATTATAAGCCGTTCGTATCTTTAAGTACTGAGAATTGTCAAAGAGAAAATTTATTTAATCAGAAGAAATTTGAAAGATTACATTAATGAACATAAAGCTTACAACTTTCAGCATTACAATACCAACGAAATAAATTTTAGGAACAAATTAAATTACTAACAAAAAATAACTTATAAAATTATCAATATAATTAAAAAAAAAAGTAATTTCAAAAGAAATATCAAAATAGTAATTAAAATATACTAGGTGTGCATTAAAAATATAGTTAAAAACCTCACGTGTTTATCCAAGGTGTATAATTAAATTCTGGAGCAGCCATTATTATTTACATATATGCCATCTAGTGAAGATTTTAAAAAACTTTATAATAGTACGGATTAAAACAGGCAAAACTCTCCATACTGTAGTGGTGATCATGTGATGTTTAGTACGGCTTACCGCTAGAGTTTTAAATTTAAGATAATAATAATGACAGTAATTAAGATGCAGCAATTATAAATGAAAATGTCTCCATAAAGATCCGTGTTCGATCCAAATAAAAGGAACTTCTCAAAGAAAACTAGTTATCTCGGATAAACAAGGCAAAACTCTCCATACAGTAGTGCCATCCTGTGCCAACCAGAGTAATCAATGGATGCCAGAAGTCTTGTGCATAAAACCCCTATCTAGTGCATACTCATCCAATATCCCCAGATCCTTTTCTGGCTTGTGGCCTTCATCAGTGAGGAGCCTTGGATCTGAGAGCATTGCACCTAGATCTTAGGATCTAATGCAACCCTCCAGCAGCCACCTTTTAACTCTACTTAACAACAAAACTATTAGAATGAAATTGAAAACACAATAATATTTTCAATCTAAGCTCAATAGCTTATATAGTCATATGGGTCTGAACTCAGTTCAGCAACCATACATTTCGATGTTTTTGGATCTTTAACAACCATAGCCACCACTATCTTATTAGACAGGATTGGTGTTAAACCACTAAACATCACATGATCACTATCTCTTATACTAGCACATAAATGTTAATAAACAAGACAAAACTCTCCATACAGTAGTGCCATCCTGTGCCAACCAGAATAATCAATGGATGCCAGAAGGCTTGTGCATAAAATCCTTAACTAGTGCCTACTTATCCAATATCCCCAGACTAGTTTCTGGCTTGTGGCCTTCATCAGTGAGAAGCATTGGATCTGAGAGCACTGCATGTAGATCTTAGGATCTAATCCAACCCTCCAGCAGCCACATTTTTTTTTTCAAAAAAGAATTTTATTAACTAAATCAAAAAAAAGAATACAATGACAAATCAATCTTTGGACTCGGGTCTTCTGTTAATTAGATTTGACAAATGGCCTGAGGGTGGTAACTGAAGATCTTGGGTTGCATATTCTTATTCGACTAAGTCTATGCTAGCCCAGGATTCAATGTGTAGCCAGTCTGGTGCAAGAAGCAGCATTTTAACTCTACTTAACTACAAAAAAAAACCAATATTTTCAATCTAAGTTTAATAGCTTATATAGTCATATGGCATCCATTGATTATTCTGGTTGGCACAGGGTGGCACTACTTATGGAGAGTTTTGCCTTGTTTATTAACAATTATGTGCTAGTATAAGAGATAGTGATCATGGGTTGTTTAGTGGTTTAACACCTATTCTGCCTAATAGGACAGTGGTGGCTATTGTTGTTAAAGAACCATAGACACCAAAATGTATGTGTGCTGAACTGAGTTCAGCCCATATGACTATAAAAGCTATTGAGCTTAGATTGAAAATATTATTGTGATTCTAATAGTTTGGTAGTTAAGTAGAGTTAAAAGGTGGCTTCTGGAGGGTTGTATTAGATCCTAATATCTAAGTGCAGTACTCTCAGATTCAAAGCTCCTCACTGATGAAGGCCACAAGCCAGAAACTAGTCTGGGGATATTGGATGAGTCAGCACTAGATAGGGATTTTATTCACAAGCCTTCTGGCATCCATTGATTACTCTGATTGGCACAGGGTGGCATTACTGTATGGAGAGTTTTGCCTTGTTTATTAACAATTATGTGCTAGTATAAGAGATAGTGATCATGTGATGTTTAATGTTTTATTCAGATACTAAGTCACTTGGGTTTAGAAACAACTGTACTTGATTAACCTGATCTGAGTAAAGACAATTCATTTAACCTTGCTATAGACAATAGCCTTAGTCAATATTATAAAGCTATAATATATTAAAGATTTATAGCACGATTAAACAACTTTGTAGTTACATGATCATTATGCCAATGGAAGTTGAGACAGCCAGACTGTCTTATCCCAGTCAGAAAATCACACTTCAAAGCAATGAAAATTAGATTTTTGAGTAGAATGCTCATGAATTTTTAATAACCAAATAATAAATATTATTAAAATTTTCAAACACTTGATCCACTACAGGATGGTCTCCAAGTTTAGTCCAGTAACTCCAATTCCCAGTTTTTCTTTCCCACAACCAGCCAGGAAACTTTCTTATTTCATCCATCCATCTTGTACAGCTCTTTCTAGGTTTTTAAAATCTTTTGAGGTCCAATTTGAAACACTGACTACCTATCTATAATCATCACTTCTAAAAATATGTCTTATCCAGTTCTATTTCAGTCTCAATTCTTTCACTGATGTTCATGACATTTATATTATCACCCTTTTATTATATTTTCAGTTTCTTCCAGTTACTCTTAACACAGGCTTCATTGACTAGTCAAGTCTCTCTCTGTATTGCTCTTTTGTTAAGCAATCGAGTCTCAGATTCATAAGTAGGAAATGGCGAAACACATTATTAAAAACCTTTTTCAAAGATATACACATATTACCTTTTAATATTATTTTTACCAAAAACCTTCCATCTAAATTTTAATTCTATGATTAATTTCCTTCATTATATTTCCATCTGAAATATTTGTAATTGTTAACTTCACATGATCACCATTTCTTATGCTTGCTCATAACTGTTATTTAAGCAGTCAAAACTCTCCATACCATAGTGCCACTCAGTGCAAGCCATAGTAATCAATGGATGCCAGAAGACTTGGGCATAAAATCCCTATCTAGTGCTTACTTATCCAATATCCCCAGTCCAGTTTCGAACTTGTGGCTATCATCAGTGAGGAGCCTTGGATCTAGGTGCAGTGTTTTCAGATCCAAGGTTCCTCACTGATGAAAGCCACAAATGAGAAACTAGTCTGGGGATATTGGGTGAGTAGGCCCTAGATAGGGATTTTATGCACAAGCCTTCTGGCATCCATTGGTTACTATGGCTTGCACTGAATGGCACTATGGTATGGAGAGTTTTGCCTGTTTTAATTAACTTCATGATTATCAATCCTTATTTTCTTTTTCTGAACAAATACATTGAACATTAATCTATTTTAACATTTATCTGTAGCTCTATTATTTTTATTTTCATGTGATAACTCTTACAATATTTTCTGACATATTTGCAAAAACAACCATATCATCTGCAAATTTTTTTTTTTTTTCATCTGCAAAATATAGACAATTTAAATAATCTCCATTTATTTTCTTAGTTTTCCATTTTAATCCACTAAATACTTCTGGCAAAACTATAATAAAAAGATAGAGAATTAGTATCACCATATAATTCTAATAAATGTTGTTGTATTTTGATAAACATGCTTCAGAATATGACTATCCTAGGTCTACATCTTTTTGATCCAGTATTTTAATTACTGTAGAAATGGTTATAGAATCAAATGCCTTTTCATAATCTACAAATTCAAAGCATAATAGCAACTTAGTTATTAAACTTTTCTATAACATCTCTCAATACTTGGATATGAACCACTGTGCTAAAAACACTTTTAAATCCAGATAATTCTTTTGGCTAGTTAGAATCCAAAGTTTGTTGTAGATAAATTAATTATTTTGGTAAAGATTTTATATAGAATTGATAGGCTGTATTTTCTATTATCTTTCTTAAATAGCAATATTACTATTGCATTCATCTAATCATCTAATACATCTCGATCATTTAGTATATCCAAAATTTTTCTATTTCTCATCTGCTTCTTCTAAGATATCAAGAATAATTCCATTATTTCCTGGAAATATTCCTTATTTATGGATTTAATTGCATGTCTCACTTCTTCATTTAAAATGCTGAGCAATTCTAAAGATATAATAACTATAGGAAATATTTTGTTTTCTTATTCTTCATAGGATCACTATTTCTTATGCTTACGCAAAATGTATGGATACTGAATTTGTTTTAGATCTGTACAAGCAAATGAGCTTGGATTGAAAACATTATTGGTTTTTTAATTTGGATTTGTACCTTTATAGTTAACTAAAAAGAGTAACAGGTGGCATTAGATCAATAGATGTAGGATCAGAAAGTAGTTTATTGTTTAAGGCTCGAATGGGATCTTTAGCAAGAAGAGAATATACATGTAAATGGAAAACTATGGGTGATTTAGTGTGCAAATTGTGTAAGAAAGATATAGAAAATATTAGGTATTTGATGATTGAATGTAAATGCTTGAAAGCAGAAAGGGTACAGATAATGAAGTTATGTGAGAATAGATATGAACAGTGATTATACAGAAAGTGAGTTATTGGTTTTTATGCTGGGTTTGCGGAAAGATAAGGGGGATTTAGATTTAAAGGCCATAGAGTTGACAAAGATTATGTTGTGGAAATGGGATGGGGCAGATTATGGGAAGAATTAGAGTGGGGAATTGAAAATCAAGTGGCTAACAGGTTTATCTGGGCATAATTGCTGAGATATTCTTGACTTCGTTTAAGGAGAAGCCAAATACATCATATCACAATGTGCTAAGATACAAGACTCTTCACTGATGAAGGCCATAAGTCAGAAACTAGTCTGGAGATATTGAATGAGTAGGCACTAGAAACATAATATCCATTGGTATGGCTTGCCCTGTATTGCACTATTTTTTGGACATAGTATTGTTTTTTCTATTCTGCATTTAAAATGCTGGGCAATTACTATATAATTTTTATAGAACTTTTACACATATTTCTTTTTTTAATAATAGTTCAATATTTTGTGTTTTCCTGAAGGTTTGTGATGATGGTGTTTTAGTTGTATTTATATTTATGTGCTAGTACTCTCAATGGTCAGATCAGCAACACCTGAAGAAGAGAGGGAGAATAATATCTCTCAAAACATTGTGCATATACTAACCTGTGTGCTATTACTAACAGGTGAATGTCTTTAAATAAAGTTAAATTTTTCTAAAGACATTCAATACTCATATTAGATGACGAAAGTAGTCAAACATATAAATACAAGTTCCATCTTTTCTTTTTATTACAGAAATAATTTTCCATTCAAAATCAAGATATTGTATTTGCACTTTTAGACTTCTATATTTCCTTGTCAATTTACAAATGATTGCAACTGTTTTTCATATCATTATACAAAACTCTAGATATTCAATTCTTCTATTATTTTTTAAATTTTTTTATTCCTTCTTTTCTTCATATTCCAATCTCAGTTGAAGCATTACTTGTAAGTTGCTTTTTTATGCCAGCTGTATTTTTTACAATACGTAAGAGTATCAGTTGGTAATCATTCAGTATGTGCTCTGGGACTTTTTTAAAAATCTAGAAGAACTACTGTAGTCTTCAAATATTACTGAAAATACTAAACAATGAATTTGATATCAGAATTAGGACATCGTTTTGCAAATTTTGTTTGCACAACAGTCAGAAAGAAATAGAGCCCCCCCCCCATATAAAAATCTCAAAAATAGTTTCTATTATTTATGTAAATGACCTATTTGATGTAGTATTTTGAAAACACACATGCAAAGTTATTATTTTGACATGATTTGTTTTTTTTAAAAAAAATACATACACAATTCTCATGACATTTTTTTTTTGCTTCTTTATAAACAAGAAAAACCCCATTTTTTATTCTAAAATTGTGAATAGTTTTTGGTTACCTCTTCAATCCAGTATTGTTTTGATTAAAACACACAGAACATTATTATTTTCATTTCATTTTGTAATCAACAACAGTTAGAAAAAAATTGATTATTTCACACACACACACACCCATCTAGCTAAAATGATTTACAAAATCCCTCCAATGTATCAATTTCAAGACTCATCAATTGTGTGTGTGAAAAATATAGTGGATGCTTGATCAGAAAGCAATGATATACCCTCAAAAGAAAAGTTGTACAAACATAGTAACAAAATCTAGAAGATCAACAAAAATATATCAATCCTTAAAAAAAGACCAATTCTACAAACTAATAAATTCTACGGATACTTGAAATCCAAAAAAGAAAAGTTCTACCAATGAAAAATGCTAATCCTCCCTTATTCTGATTTCAACCAGAATTTTAAAAAATTATAATTTGGTCTCAAGTTTTTATCACCTGTTACAATGAAGTCGTTGATCATTTTTGCCCATAAGTGTGGCTCTTTGTTAATAACCCAAAATAATTATTAATATTTGTTCATTAAAATTGTCTAGTTTTTTTTCATCCTTCCATCTGTAATAATATTTCAATTGCACACACACAAAGAAAATATTACTTTGAATTTATTTTGTTTTCAAATATAAGACAATACACATGATACCAATTTGGTTGTGAACACAAAAATTGGCAGCAAAAGGATCCATTTATCACAAAAGTACAATGTAACTCATCTTTACATTTTTCTTTAATGAACCAAAAAAAAAAAAAAACTTTATTGCTTACTATATTAATTTTTATTAATCACTCATTAGAGATTATCCAATAATGAATGTTTCTGTATTTTAGCTTTCATTACACCACAAACTATAGAAATATTATTTATTTATTGCTTAGTATTGTGATGTGACTTCTCTTTTATCAGAGTCAGGACTTTCTCAACCACTATGCCAAGAGAAACTTGTTGGCTCTTTCCCCACTCTAAGTTTTTCCCATATTCTCTATCCTGTACCACTCCCTTTTCCCAATATCATTTCCGTCCACTCTATGGTCTTTATATTTAGATCCCCTTATCTTTTTTCAAGTTCATCATGAAAACCAAGAACTCTCTGTATAATCACTTTGTTTACATTTATTTTCCCACAACTTCATTATTTGCACCCTTTCTGCTTGTAAGCATTTACATGCAATTAATGGATGCCTAATATTTTCCATATCTTCTTTACATAACTTGCAGACCAAATCACTCATATTACTCCATTTATGTGCCTATTCCCTTGTTACTAATAATCGTGTTCAAACCTTAAATAATAAACTATTTTCCTTGTTATTAACTCGCACCCAATATTCTGTTTACTTCTATATATATATATATTTAAACTCTTTTTACACTCCAATATTCTCCATCTTTCCAACTCCCTATTTTTTATTAATGCATTTATTCTTCTATACCATTCTTTGCCATTATAACACCAATTCTCCGAACACAATCATCCCATCTTTTGTATAAGTATATTGACATAAAGTCTTTAGCCAAATCTTCTGCATACCATACTACCTTTCTCACAATCTTGTTGCCTGCTCCTTTACTTGTAACCAAATTAAATACTATTTTGGCTATTCTCTTACTATCCATAAATTGCAATCTACCAAACATTTTCATTTTGCTTTTTATATAAAAACATAACTAGAGATTTTTCATTGAATTGCCTCTTTTTACCATCCACATATCTGCATCTAATGCATGTCTTCCTACTTTTCTTTGTACTTCTTCTAACTAATCTAACACTCCTTTACTAACACATCATTACCATAAGTTAACTTGCTACTTCCACTCCCTTCCATACAATTCTTGTTACATCATATTTATTATATGAAAATACAGTTAATTTCTTTATCAGACCTTTACTTTTCTTTGCTTCATTTATCAATTTTTTCTCCCATTCATCCAAGCAATTTCTTTGATTACTTAAGATGATCTCAAGTAGTTATACCTATTCACTACAATTAACTTTATATCTTCCAATAAAAATTCTTTCTTTCCCTGGCATTTATCAATTTTTCTCCACTAAATTTAATCTCCATCTCTTTAAACAACCCTGGTCTTCAGCATAACTTCCCTACTTTCTGTGCACAAGAAGATATCATCAGCAAATAAAAGACCTGATAATATATATACACTCTCTTGCCATCTGTTAATGGTATCTCTACCCCTCTTCTTAGTCTTTCTATCGCTCTCTCCATTTCCTTCAAACATAATAAAAACAAAATACTTGACATAGGGCATCCTTGTCTTAGTCCCACCCATTTTTAATTCTGATTCTATATTTCCTAATTGATAAGTAATTATTTTCACACAATCTCTTAATAAGATTCATTAAAGCTCCATTATTCCTAAATTTACTAAACTTATCCATAATCTATTTACTCCATCTTATGCCTTCTCTGTATCTAAAAAGACCATATACAACTATCTATGTATATTCCTACCCATATCTATAAATTGTGTGACTACAAATAAACTATCTCTTATGCACTTCTTGATCTAAAACCTCCGTGCATTTCTCCTAATATATTGTCTTCCATCCATTTTGTCACCATATATGCAAAAACTTTATATTACACTGACATTAATGCTATCATTTTATAATTGTTTAACTTTCTATGATCCTTATTCTTTCCTTTATATAATAGCCTTACTCTTGGATTAATCCAGCTATCTGGAAACTCTCTCTTCTTTACCAGTGGTTTCCCCATATATTAAAAAAAATCCCAGAGCACATACTATAGGATTATTCTCATTTATTTTATTTATTTCAATCAATTCTGAACCATAATTAAATGTTTGTTAATATTTTAAAAATACTTTGCAAATTCTATTTGAAATTCATTGTTGTATTTCTAAAGATTAAAAATACTAACTATTAATATTGATTTTTATAAGAGCTTTCTTCTCTCTAGTTTTGCATTAACACATCTTACATCTCACTAATTGATGATCATATTAAGAACATTACAATCTTGAAATATATATTTTCTGCTAGTATAATTTAACCCATTTTTGCTATATCTTCATTTGCCTTTAACATTTTTTTTTTTAAAATAATACTATATACAATTTTTCTTTTCCAGTGAACTTCAAAAATCTGTGTCCTCTCCCATTTCTATCACTATAATCAAATTTACCCACAGCACTTATTTCAATTATTTGCTTATTGTAGAATTAATATCACCTATGGCAATTTTGGGTCAAAAGGATCTGTATAAAAATCCTTTACTTATTTATCACAATGAAAACTTGTTGAAGCATAAATCTGAATTATCTGTATTTGGTATCTTTCATTAAGTTGAATAACCAATCTTGTCATTCTATCTGATATACTATTAATCTCTACAGTATTATATTTTCACTTTTTATTTATAATGAATCTTCCATTTGATCCATTATTTGTGATTTAGTAGTAAATCAGTTGTCATATTTAACACTTTCTTCCAATTTCATACAATCTTTGTTCATTTGAAAGTGATATGCAGTTATAGATACGTACAAATGGTAGTCTTTGATTCCAATCACCAATATCTGCTTTGACTGATGTATTTAGCCTCCTGGTAATAGTACTGCATGTTATGATTGTAAATATTAATAGGAAAGATCTTTCATACATCTTTATTCTGCCTTCAAAAATCTCAATTAAGCACTCAGATAACTAAGAATAAAAGACATGATGTTTCTTAAACAAGCCAATAAACATTTTACCCTGGTTGATGCACATTGACGAATAGGCATCCATGTTCATTGTGTGGATAATTTACATAGTAATTACAGTTGGAATGACAAGAATATATAAAATACAGATAGCTTGCAAAAGCAACAATAACAAAAAACATAACTTTCAATCTTTTATATTTTATTTTTTGTTCAGTATCATCTACTATAACTAATATTAAACCGTTGTTAATCAACCAAAAACTTGTATTTGAAAATAATACTCAATGAATAATTCATTATTGAAGAATATAATTTTTTTATGGTGTTATTTTTTAAAATTATAACTTTTATAGATTGTATGTTTTTTTAATTCAATTGAAAACAAACTATTTTTGATGCTGAATAAGTCATATCGTTTTGTTTTACCATTGATTTAAATATTTTCTAATTTTTATATTATAAAATTTTAACATCACATGCATAAATGAAATTTTCATTTATGCATTTTTTTTTATATTATAGTTGAATAAAATTGTAAATATTCCAATCTTGATTAATAATAAATGTGGAATTAACCTTATAAAATTTTCTATACCGGTACTAATTATGTTGTTTTGGGGGATGGAAGTCATGCCATAGCATAATATTCATGTACATAATTAATATAGTAAATTTTATAAAGTTTGTTTTATTTGAATTATATATATATATACCAAGTACAAATATGTATCAGGCATTTTTTTGATAAAATTATACTATATCTTTATTAGTTTTTATATATTTTTCTTTAGAATTGTTGAGAGCTAAATAGGGTCAAAGAAGAGCTTACAGTAGTGATGTCAATATTGACATAATTAATGAAAGGAACACGAAATTTAATTTAAAAAATGCTTTTATGGAAAATATACAGCAGATTAAACAGAATTTGGAAAGAGGAACAGCTGTATAATTTTTTCCCATGAAACTGCAATTTTTATTAAAAATTCAATGTAAGGCTATACTGAATTTTCTTTTATAATCATAATTCCATTTTAATAATACAAAAAGCTTTTATCAGAAATTCTTTTGTTTTTAAAAAATTGAACTGTTTTTCATCATGAGGAATTTTTTTTAATCTAGCCACCTCGCTGGGATTTTGAACTCAATCAGATTAAATGAAATAAACTATAGCAGCCCACAGTCTTTCAGAAGACAAACATAAGCCATATTTGTGGATTCCATTCATCAGGTGAATGTTTATTACTAATTTGATAGTGGACTATATCTGAATGTTAATCAAATTTATACGCGAATGTAATTTTTCAATTAATTTTTTTTTGTATTTAAAAATTATTTGTTTGACAAAAAATATTTATTACTATTTCAAAAGTTTAGCAATAATTTCATAGAAGTTTGTGTAAATATAATAAATATTAAAAGTATTTTGAATTTTCTTTTTCTGTACTGTATGTTTAGGAGTTATAATGCAAATACTTCATCATACAATGCATTTTACTTATAGAGGTATATTGCAACCTAGTTATCTATAATCCCAAATGCTTGAAAATGAGAATATTTTAGGATACATAAAACAGATATATTTAGAAAAATTGCTTTTTATTTGACATAAAAATCAAGAATATAAATACAACAAAGAATGGAGACATCATGTTAAATGTTTTTAATGTTACGACGATGCATTTAGAATCATGTTTATTAAAAATATTTTTTATAGAGCGCATGCTTTTTGGATATAATTATAATAATTCAAATAATAAATGCCCTGGTAATTAACAATTTTGCAATTAATAATTATTCTTGCTTGCACTGAATGGCAATACGCATGGAGAGTTTTGCCTGTTTTATTCTGCTGAGAAAAAATATTCTTTTTTTTATAAGTTGAATTGTTATTCAGCTTTGAATCCTACGATTTAAAAGTTAATTTGAAGCTAATGAATAAAAAGTAATTTATTTTTCTTTTGTATTGTTCAATTGAACTATTCTTTTGGTTGATATGTAAGTTTGCTGTTTTTCACAGAGGCAAAACTCTCCATACAGCAGCGCCACTCAGTGCAAGCCAGAATAATCAATAGATGCATAAAAAATGGTGATCATGTAATATTTGATTGTTTAGTTTTCTGTTAATAAATGAAAATAAAGACACCCCTTTTTGTGTAATTAAATTATTATTCAACTTTAAAAGGTATAATTTATTTCAAATGTTTGTGCTTTCTGTAAATTTGATATACATTACATATTTTTTTAGCTTTATTTCGGGTTCTGCAATTAATTTATAAAGCTATCTAATGTAAAATTTCCCAAGATTTTGGAATGGAGATACTTAACTATTTCAATATCTTTGAATATACATTGTTACAGTATTTTTCAATGCTTTTCCAATATACACAATATGTAATGATAAATTTTGACTCAAATTCAAATATTATAAGAATATTACCAAGCATCTGCGATACTAATGGTTTATAATCTAGAACCGAAGGTTAAAGTAAGTATAAGTCCTCCTGAAAGTATTTTTTTTTTCGAGTTTCAATCATCATCATTAATAAATTAGTACCCCCATCCCTGTATATCCCTCAGTGTACTGGATAATTTATAATGGCCGTGGATATTAATAGCATGTTTGGATTAGGTTCGGTAAGCAAATACAAACTAAAGAGATTAATAAAAAAAATATTATCAATAAATATATAAAATTGTGGCTATATACTTGCAACTATTACTAGGTATATAAACTACTAAACATAATAATAATGACATATTTTAAATTTAAGGCCTTAGAAACATTATACTGATGAATGAAAAGTTGGAAACCATGGTTTTCTACATATACCATTTTATTACTATATTTATGAATGGTCATTAGTTTCTCCAAAACTGGTAGTTACTCTTTTGGTGCATTGATGATCTTACATGAGGTATTCAGTAGTATTGGTGACTTAGTCAATAGTTCTGGTAGGTTTTACAACAGTCCATTTTCCTCATGGCAAGATTAAAGTAGACAATAGCTAGTTTTAGCAAACTTCAATATTAGTCTTTGATCTGATTGCTTGTCCTGGTGTGGTTATTGGTTTCTAGTCACACATATTTGATAATCTTCTGCTGCTGTCATGGTTGCTGTATTGGATTTTAATATTAAAAAAATACTTTTAACTATTTCACAAAAGTTAGTGCGGTTGCCACTCATTCAGTTGACATTAAAAATTTTTTATTTTCAAATTGCGGGAAAACCAAATGGATTATGCATGTGTCAATACCATCATTCTCTGTGGTACGAGTTCCTTTTAATAGTGTATGGCATATTCAAATCAATCAAAATTTTAGACTTTATTATTTCTAATAAAAAATCCATTTAATTTTTTTTTCTATTAAATTTATTAGATTGTACAGAGAAAATAAAGGCATAAATCTCTTAATGGCAAACCACAAAATGGATTCAACATGCTTCAAAGATTTTGCAATTTCAAGGTCTTTATCCCAAAAATAAATGTTATGTTATATATTGTATGTAAGTATTACTTTTAGATTTTTTAATTTATTATTTGAGTTTATTATTATTATTATAGATATTTCTTTGTACTAACATATCTGTGTAGTATCTAAATTATATTTATAAATTAGGCGATTATGTATAATGAAATTTTAGGGCTTTGATCCAAGTATGAGACCTTATTTTATAGACATAATCACTCTCAAAAGGTTTAATAATTTATCATCATGTATTTGTGTGCATTTGTAGTAACGAGTCCATGATTTTAACTGCATTTATAAAATTAGATTATTATAAAATAGTACAATATAAATTTTAAGATTGATTATCAGATGCACAGAAAACTTGCAGTTGATGAAGCAATCATAAAATTTACTGAGCATAGTAAACTCTTAAAACCAATAAAGATTTCAATTGGTGTGGATGTGACAATAGCCACAATGTTATGTATACCATATGGAATTATATGCAGGCAAAGAATCAAACCCAGATTTTTACCTATGTCTTGGTAGTCATGTTGTGGAGTCACATTATTTTTTAAGTGTACAGTTAGCAAATGAGTTATATGCAAATAATTATATCTCTGTGGACAAAAAATATAACAAGATAGGATCACTAGTGTATACAAAAAATATAAAATAAAGAGAGAAGACTCATTTTATCATTGATATAGACAGTGGTACTCAATTTCTAGTCTAGGATAGACAAGAAGCCAATTACTAAATTACAAATGCATACCCACCTTCTGGAAATAATTGTATCTTTTATTAAGATAAATCCTTTTCTTATGGATGCCTTGAGAGTTTTTGACTTCTGGGGTACAAGATAAAAATGAAGAATTCTTATGCTACTACTTTTGTAAGCTATGGATTATCTCAGGTAAGAAGTATTATAATATGGTTTGGAGAATTTTATGAGGAATGCAAAGAAATTATCAATGAAAATGTAATTTTAAACATAGTTAATGATAAATTAAAAATTATGAACAAACAATATAGTAATATTTTTTTCGGATATTAATATTTCTTTTTTTCCCTTACTTTTTAAAAGGAAATCACTACTTTTTTTAGCCTTATTATTTCCTTTAGTTTTTCTACTTTCTATCAAGATAAAGGTTTTGTTCTAACATTATTAAAATTGAAGTTATTGTGAAAATTGGTCTCAAATCAATTTTTTTAAAAATATCCAATATGGCGCTAAATACTTTTAAACTGTTAATGTCGCCAAGCTATGGCAATCTAAACTTCAGAGGAAAATGTTTTAACCAGCAGTTTTTCTTTTCTGCATAGGATCACTGCAACACTATCTGTTGAGTTAAAACTGATCTATTTATACCCCATATGCTATTCATACTTATTACTGGACTCTTCATTTCTTTCACATATTGCAGAAACAAATAATTATAGATATTTTTAAATAGGATCATTATTTTATATCTAAGCGAACAAAAAAAAATATATATGTATTTTTTTATTTACATTAACAATAGGAAGAAAGAAAAAAATAATCAACTTTTAAAAATTGATAATTTTATTTTTGTTAATCCATACTTTTAAATAACATTTAGATTTGCCATTAAATTTACTTTAAGAATTGGCAAATTTTTTAAAATTCCATAATTCAAAATTCTTTTATGCATAGACTATTTTTTCTTTATTCCTTTACATAGAACTTATCATTTTATTATTTTTCAGAGTATCTTTCCATTATAAAATAGTTAATATAACTAAATGTATAAGCTAATTTTTTTTAAACCCATGTACATGTGTATTATATGTAGTACACACACATACAACAATTTATACATTTATTACTCAATTTTTTTGACGCAAACTTTGTAATATAAAGTAACACATTTTTTACTATATTCACAAACTATGGATCAAGTCTGCTAGCCCATGGTCAACACTAGTTGTAGATAACTATAGAAATTATTACAGATAGTAAAACCTAAAAACTCCTCTCCATATGAACAATCAATTAGCTTGGTGGATATTATCATCTCTTCAGTATTTCTTTGATAGTTGGATAAGACTTTGTTCTGTAATGGATTATTTAAGATTTTGTTTTCGTCTAGCAATGAAAGTTTAAATCGTTTAGTTCATATAAATATACCTTTGAATCATTACATTAAAATCACAAATCATATTTATCAGTTTTGTGCTGTCAACATGTAATCGTATACACATTTTACATTATGCACTTGAAGTACAAGCAACATCACATGAAGAATGAAGTGATATATCTTTAAGATGCCTACGTCTGGTCACAAAACTACCAATGCTGATAAATGCCTATTTTTCTAATACTTATTTTTTAAGCCAATAAACATCACATGACCACCAACTCTTATGCTTGTGTATAACTGTTGTTAAAACAGGCAAAACTCACTATATACATTGCCACACACAGCAAGCTCGAGTAATCAATGGATGCCAGAAGACTTGTGCATAAAATCCCCATCTAGTGCCTACTCATCCAATATCCCCAGACTAGTTTCTGGCTTATGGCCTGCGTCAGTGAGGAGCCTTGGATCTGAGAGCACTGCACTTAGATCTTAGGATCTAATGCAATCCTCCATCAACCACCTTTTATCCCCATTTAACTACAAAACTATGAGTTTTAAACTGAAAACACCTTAATGTTTTCAATTCAAGCCCATTAGCTCATAGTCATATGGGTCTGAACCCAGTTCAGTACCCATACATTTTGGTATCTTTAATAACTGTAGCCATGCATATCCTATTAGGCAGGATTGGTTTTAAATCAATAAACATCACATGACCACCAACTCTAATAGGATAGTGATGGCGCTAGTTATTAAAGAATCAAAAACACCAAAATGTATGGTACTGAACTGGATTCAGACCCATATGACTATATAAGCTGATGGGCTTGGATTGAAAACATTAAGGTGTTTTTAGTTTAAGATTTATAGTTTTGTAGTTAAATGGGGATAAAAGGTGGTTGTTGGGGGATTGTATTAGATCCTAAGATCTAGGTGCAGTGCTCTCAGATCCAAGGCTCCTCACTGATGAAGGCCATAAGCCAGAAACTAGTCTGGGATATTGGATGAGTTCTGGCATCCATTGATTACTCTAGCTTGCTGTGTGTGGCAATATATATAGAGAGTTTTGCCTGTTTTTACTTTTATTTATTGTCACTTTAAAGCCTTACTATCTCATATCTGATTTAATTTTCAAACAGTATGTGAATGGATTATCTCATTACTGTATGAAAATGTTAATTTAGAAAAATTTCCAAATAACTACTAAATCAAAAACTTAAAAGCAATTTTGAAATTATTAGTCAGATTTGTTTGTAAATCCGTAATAAATGTCAGAAAAAGTATGAACATAAAAAAAAATTGAAAATGTTATCAAGCCGATGTTTGAATCTTTTTAGCTTTTTGAAAAATCTTTTAATAGATAAGCAGATAAAATTGCATTCCAAGGTATCATTAATTACTATATAATTATTAAATATAAGCAATATTCCATCCTTTCAACTAATCAAAAATTATTCACAAGGACAAAAAAAAAATTATTGTTATCTTTCTAACAAGAAAACAGAACACATATCTGTTTCTATCATCATCCATAAAAAAATAAACTTATAAATATGTTAGAAAACTATTCCATAATTTCCTTAACATTAGAACTAAAAAAATTTGTTAAACTTTTTGTTTGTATAATTACGAAAAGGTAAATAATGAAGATGGCCTAAATGAAAGTGCAGGTTAGTATATATATATTGTACCGAGACAAAGTCAGTACATGTATATACCCACACACACAAGCAGTGTAAATACTCTATATTTATTTACTTTCAATTTATGATAAATTGTAAATATATTTTTTTTCAATACTTTATAAAATATAAAATAAAAGGCTAATATTTCTGATGAAATATTTAATAAAATGTTAATAATTCTAATTAAATAATTTAAGGCTTTCATATAATTTATTATAATAATATCCTCTAAAAAATAAAAATATTAAAATATTACTAATATGCCATTTAAATCTCAATAAGTAATTTCCATTCTAAATCTCAATAAATAATTCTACTTGTATCTGCCGCGGGGGTAATTAAGAAAAGGGTTTATTTTAAATTATAACTATAGCAAAAGTTAAAAGCTTATAGAGGTGATTTTGAGATTAAATGCTCGACTTTTAAACTAATGTAAGATTGTATTGTTCTCTTAAAACACACACGCACGTATGCATCAAAGGTGTGAATAAGTATAAATTTTTTAACTGAGATTGCAATATGAGATTGCCTAAACCTAAGATTGCCTCAAGCATATGGATTGAATGAACATTACGTAGGACACGGACCCCAACGACAACTCAGAGAATATTGAACTCTGGGGGGAGATTGGATCCTCAGATAATAGCCAACCCATATAAATATGAGTCTTAGTCTTTGTCTTCACCTTGACCGTTGATTGACCTTAAAAAACTTTGATTAACCTTAAAATGCTTGGTTACAGTTTTTTACATTCTTTGTTTTGTTTTGCTTATAGTTTTTATTAAAATTCTTCCAGAAGCTACAACTGTAATTTTGTTTGTTATCCAATATGACCACTGTGAAATTAACCTTTAGAGCGTCGATAATCATGATGGGCTAAGAAACCCCTCAGTGATTGATCGACGCTCCGCCGCCAGAACATCTCCACCGCTATGAATAGTCAACCACAGTGTCATCCAAACATCGTACTCCAATCAGTCCAATGACGTCGTCCCGTCTAACTTACAAGAATCGTCCAAATATACTATGCTGAATTTATATAAAATAAATAACCACTTATTATGGAAACAGTATCCAACCGGTTCGAACCCTCATCAAATTAGAAGCAGCAGAAGACTACGCAAAATCCTAGGTAAACATTTTATTTCTTTTATGCTCCCATTCATTCTTTAAGTATACTTTAAAAGGCAATCTCATAACTAATTAAATTCACATTTCGTAAATCAAAAATATAAAATGATCCATAATCCCTCATATTTGAATATTAATATTTTAACCTCAACTTCCGTAAATAAAATGTCAGACGTTATATAATTCCTCATATTTAAATCTTAGGACTTTTCCTGTTATGAACTTTGATCAGAATTATTGTTTTCTTTTCGCAACGAGATTATAACACACACATAACTTTAAAATGTAAAAGAAGGAAATATATTATATCATCCATGTTTATTATGCCTAATATGTTCTTTTCTGTGCGAGTGCAAGAATGCGTGTATGTGTGTGCAAATAAATCTATCAACTAATGTTTCATTTTTTTATATTCAATAAATTCCATTATTATTTAAACAAGTCGAGCATTCCTCAAATCATTCTCTATAATTAAAAATATATTTAAGTATTATAAGTAAAATTTATTCACGCAATTAATTATGTTTACTTTTAAATTTGTCTTTCTTATCTTTGTTTTGTTTATTTCGTTAAGCTTCATCGTGCCGTAAGTCACGATGTTTATTTACTAAGTAGTTAAGATAGGTTTAAGAGTTGGGAGGGCCTATTATTAATCTGTGTAATTTAAATGTCAATAAAGATAATATGAATAATTCTATTGGACTGTATGATAATGGGGGGATGATATTACAAGCTTCTAATTTTTTTGTATAAGGACGCATAAATCAAACATTCGTACTAGTTGCAAATAACCAATGTCCCGGCCCAATACTCGGACCGACCTATAAACCAACCAAGCTTCTTCTCTATTGGTTATTATTGTGTCTTTTACCAGAATGATATTCTTGAAACAATTTCATCGCGACCCTGAGTGACCCTTATTGGTCCATGCTGGGAGTTTGAGCTTATGGGCGGGATAAGACTTCGAAATCGTTTTGATATGACGTAAGGTGATGCGAGAAATTAAATTGTAAATTAAATCATCGTATCTGGCGCCCCCTTTGTTGATAATGAACAACTATCGATATAGGAAATTAAATAAAGCTTTACGCTATATCATGTTTATTTCGGAGCTCTCATCCCTATAAAATCGGTTGAATAAGCGGCCGGTTACAATATATAATATTTTGGGTAATTATTCTCCTCTCCTTCAGGTGTTGTTGATCTGAGCAGTGACAATACTAGCATTAGAAATGAACTGGAATTCAGATTTGTGAGTATTGAAGTTAAGATGATGTTCTAACCAAACAGGCTATTCTGTCAAAAGCTAGTCTTTTGATTAAAGTTCATCTTAAATTCAATATTCACCAATCTAAAGGTCTAGATTCGGTTTCCCATGTTAGTATTGTCAATTACCTGAAAAAAAGAGGAGAAAAATGCACCTGAAAACATTGTTATATATTCTGTGTGCTATTACTACAGTTGAATGCATTTGAAAAGTTTAAAGTTTGAATTTTACTAAAGACATTTATCAATATTATAAAATGATGGAAATAATCCAACATATGATTATTATTAAAATTTCCCAAACTTACAAACACATTCTTCTTTCAAAACTTGATATATATCTTATCATCTAATTCATTTAATATATTAATTGGTAATCGTTTAGATACAAAATGTGGAAAATTTACTTATGATGATTTCATTGCTTTGATTTCAAAACAGATCTTTTCCTGAAATAGAAAAATCTCAAAAAAAAAAAAAAAAATTGGAAATCTTTTTCAAAAACTAGTTCTTATTCCTAATTCAATAAAGACAGCATATCCAATTCTTCATCTAAACAACAGAAAATAATTCAAAACGTAAATACTGTATAACATTTAGTAATAATAGTATGAAGCACAGAACTTCCCCATGCTATTTAGAAATAACCTTGGATCATAGTCTAACTTATTTTCAAATTTATTTAAGATTAGATTTTAATTAGTTTCTAGAAATAATGTCATTGAAAAGCAGACTTGTCTATTGCATAACTACTTTACACAGTTTCCTTAGTACTTGTACATTCTACTAGTGAATATTGTGCTCCTGTTTGGAAAAAAAGTTTCCACATTAAACTTTTGAATATTCAAATATTATCATGAAAAATATTATTGGCACATTACTCCTTTGCAACAATTTCCAACTCTTTCACATATTCTTCCACCATCAAGAGAAATTGCCTCACAGAAAATGTATACAAAACTGTTATATAGAGAGCTTGCAAAACAAACTCTTAACAAGCTTTGTAGAATACCCCCAACATCACACCGGTTTCTGCTACTGGCGTCCTCAGTGAGGTGCTAGGATATTCAATCATTAGATTAAGAATACCAAGACAAGCCCAGCACTTTATCTAATGTATAACTATTAAGTAGAAACTCTGAAATTTTCAGACATCCATATGTCTTCCAATTCAGCTATCTAACTTAAATAGCCATATGGGACTGAACTAAGTTCAGATGCACCATATATTAATAGCTTTAGCAATATAAAATCGCTAAAACCATCATAGCAAAAAATAAAATTACAAAAAAAAAATCAAGTCAGATGTCACATGACCTAATTTAATAAGCTTTAATTTAATATGGCTTTGGCGATTTTATACCATCAAAGCTATTAATATATAGTGTATCTGAACTTAGTTGTCCCATATGGCTATTTAAGTTAGATAGCTGGGTTGGAAGACATATGAATGTCTAAAAATTTCAGTTTCTACTTAATAGTTATACATTAGATAAAGTGCTGTGCTTATCCTGGTATTTTTAATCTAATGATTGAATATCCTAGCACCTTACTGAGGATGCCAGTAGCAAAAACCGGTCTGAAGTTGGGGGTATTCTACAAAGATTGTTAAGTTTGTTTTGCGAGCTCTATATATAACATTTGTAAATACAAACTTATTAAATTAGGTCATGTGACATCTGACTTGATTTTTTTATTTTATTTTTTGCTATGATGGCTTTGACGATTTTATATTGCTAAAGCTATTAATATATGGTGTATCTGAACTTAGTTCAGTCCCTATGGTTATTTAAGTTAGATAGCTGGATTGGAAGACATATGAATGTCTGAAAATTTCAGAGTTTCTACTTAATAGTTATACATTAGATAAAATGCTGGGCTTGTCCTGGTATTTTTAATCTAAAGATTGAATATTCTAGCACCTCACTGAGGATGCCAGTAGCAGAAACCGATCTGAGGTTGGGAGTATTCTACAAAGCTTGTTAAGCAAGCTATATATAACATTTGTAAATACAAATTTATTAAATTAGGTCATGTGACATCTGATTTGGATTTTTTTGTAAACTGTTTTAAGTAAATCATACTTGTCAATAACTCAAGATATAGTTTCATCAGTTAAGATGATGTCCCTTTTTGGATATTCAACCAAGAATCTACAATTGAAGAATTGTGATATAAAAATGGAATTCTTATGAGGTTCCAACCCCCCCCCCCCATGTCAGCTGAATTAATTTACAGGTTCCTTTATGATAAAAATCCATACATTAAATATAAAAATTCTACACGAATAAAGCCTGATAACAGAGCACAAACACATTAATTATAAACAACAATTAGCCAAGCACTTTCAGTACTGTATACCAGAATCATGGTGACAAACTGAAACAGAACAGTTAATATTCCAGTGCATGCTCAGTGGAACACTAGTGTTACACTGATTAATAATGTGTTTAGACTTTGCAATAAACCAAGCCTCTTTCAACTTCCTTTTCCGATCATTTGACTCATTGCACACAGTAGTATTTTGAAGATAAAACTCATGGCCACAATTACTTTCATGATTTGAAAAAAAACGGAATTAACCTGCAAATCACTTTTAGATTTTTTGTACTGATAAATATGCTGTTGCAATCGCGTTAAAACATTCACCTTCGTTTCCCCGAAATAAATAGCATTACAATCAATTTTTTGGCAAGTAATGGAATAAACCACTTCATACTTATTCATTTCTTCTACATTATCCTTTGGATTGTTTATTAATCTATTCAAACACAAAGGGGAACGGAATCCTACATTATAATCTTCACTGATAATATTTTTAAATTTCTTACTTATAGGTGGCGCATAAGCTAAAGAAAACCATTTTTGACTGCTTTATTATTTATATCCACTTTATGGTTAAACTTTAAATTCTGATAAAACAAACACAATTGTCTGTGTAATATAGTTTCCTTGTATCCCACCCCAATCAAGTTCATATATTTATCAATATTATCTTTCCTATCTGCTTCAAATTTACAAAGATGCAAATTACGATACAAAAAACATTTAAATCTAGCCATTTTATAATTCAAAGGAACATTCGATGATGGATGCATAAAACCTCTTACATTCAATGGTTTAACAAACATTTTATACCCAAACATATTACAGCATTTATATACATTTACATCTAAATACTTTAAGATACCATCCTTTTCAAACTCAATAGTCCATGACAAACCGGAATTCTCATTTAATTCATTGAACATATTCATTATCACATCTTTTGAACTATACACAAAAACATCATCCACATATCTTCTATATATTAAATCATAACTCCTTATAAATGGCTCCACAATATGTTTTTCCCTTTCTGAAACATATAAACTACACACAATACCACTCACTGTCAACCCCATTGGCCAACCAATTTCATTTGATAATGATCCTTTCCATATCTTGCAGTATTATCCCCATTAATCCATTCCAACACTTTCACAATAAATCTGGCTTTACAATTGTGTTTGTTTTATCAGAATTTAAAGTTTAACCATAAAGTGGATGTAAATAATAAAATGGTCAAAAAGTGGGTTTCTTTAGCTTATGTGCCACCTATAAGTAAGAAATTTAAAAATATTATCAGTGAAGATTATAATGTAGGATTCCGTTCCCCTTTGTGTTTGAATAGATTAATAAACAATTCAAAGGATAATGTAGAAAAAATGAATAAGTATGAAGTGGTTTATTCCATTACTTGCCAAAAAATTGATTGTAATGCTACTTATTTTGGGGAAACGAAGGCGAATATTTAACGCGATTGCAACAGCATATTTATCAGTACAAAAAATCTAAAAGTGATTTGCAGGTTAATTCCGTTTTTTCAAATCATGAAAGTAATTGTGGCCACGAGTTTTATCCTCAAAATATTACTACTGTGTGCAATGAGTCAAATGATTGGAAAAGGAAGTTGAAAGAGGCTTGGTTTACTGCAAAGTCTAAAAACGTTATTAATCAGCATAACACTAGTGTTCCACTGAGCATGCACTGGAATATTAACCGTTCAGTTCCAGTATGTCGCCATGATTCTGGTATACAGTACCGAAAACGCTTGGCTAATTGTTGTTTATAATTAATGTTTTTGTGCTCTGTTTATCACGCTTTATTCGTGTAGAATAATTTTCAGTATTTGACAGAGTTTTTATATTATTTATACATTAAATATAAATAAATTAAAGTTGTCTGGTATTTCAACCACTTTATATGGCCTTTATTAAAGGATTACAAAATATATGTACATCAAAAACCAATTCTTAAAACATCCTTAACAATTAATAAATAGTATTAAATTTTCAAATTCCACTTTACAGTGACATACCTCTCCTTGATAAAGAAATAATTAAAATTTCTGATAAAAACTGTGTTTATATTATACTTTTATGTTTAGCTAATCCAACATATTTACATATTATGTGCTCATTATTCAAAAATGTTAGTTCTGGGAGATAGATATGCCATGCACCAACCCTTTTATTCTGTAAAATAAACAACACACTCTTTTATTTTGAAAACATATTTTATTTCTATCATGGAATAATTAATAAATTCACTTTTTTTATGATGCTTCAACCATTTGTTATGATCTTTATTAAAATCCCTTACCTGACAATTTTCTTTATTAGTCATTTACATTTCTATTCATAAAAATATTGAAGTAAAATGATCAGAATTATTTTTTCTAAAAATTGAATTATTTTACATTCCATGTTTAAATATAACAAAAAAAAAAAAAATTCATACCCATAAAAATGTTAAGAAAAATTGCTTGCAGTGAAATAAATTTATTTTTCAACCAATTATAACATGATTACTCGTCTTAGAAGTAGGAATACTAATTATTCATTTGTTGTATTCTAATATTAAATATTTTTAAAAAAAATCTATAACATTAGTCAATATAGTGTGAAAAATAATTATAAATATGTAAATAATTATGAAAAATAGTTGTTTTCTATGGGCAGTCATCAAATGCCATTGATTTTCAAATAGCAGTCCAACATTATTCATTTCTCTTCTAAAAATTAAATATTTTTGTAATCAATATATTAATATATTAGTCAATATATTGTTAAAAAAATTAATTATAAATATGAAAAATTATGGGAAATATTTTTTCATGTTTAAAATTTATTACAAAAGAAGAAAACATTTTGTAATTTCTGACATTGACAATTAGAACCTACTCAACAATGATTGGGACTGACAGTTAGCTCTTTCAAGAACCATATAAAACAAAAAGAGCATGAACAGTCAGCTCTTTGGAATACTATATATGACAACAGAAATTCATTTTTTTGCTAAAATACTGCCAACTGCAAATTTTTTTCTGAATTAATTATTTAATATAAATTAAACTGTTTTTATGATAAAATGAAGAAAATGCGACAACAGTTTAAAGGATTACAATATATATTAAAAATCAGTTCTTAAAAAATATTTTCATTAATTGCTATATTGTATTTAATTTTCAAATTTTATTTTATTGTTACATGTATATACCTCTGTCATGTGCCCCCCCCCCCTTAACAGAAGTAATTAAAATATTTGATAAACATATATTCATAAAAAAAATTTGTCTAGAATTACTTGTTAAATGTTTTTAGAAAAATTTAAACGTAATTAAATATATTCATCTGTTAGTAATAATAGCACATAGGTTAGCACTACATTTTGAGTAATATTCTTTTCCTCTCTTCTTCAGATGTTGCTGATCTGACCAATGACAGTATTAGCCTTGGAATTGATACTATGATTCATTAATACCGAATTTAAGATAACGCTCTAACAAACTAGACAATTTTCTCAAAGTCAATGTACTTTTCCATGAGAATCCTGATTTCTCCATTTTTTTAAAAAGAGCTAAGTTAATTAGATCTAAAAATACCTACCCAAAGACAGCATTCAACTAAAAGTTATCTATTGAGTAGAAAATCTGAAAATTTCACACCTACATGTCTTCAAACCCAGCTATCCAACTATATGGGGCTGAGAGATCTTCGGCCATACCATATATTAATAGTCTTAGCAATATAACATTGCATATCTGAACCTACCCTAGCACCTCTCTGAGGAGTGCCAAAGCACGAAACCATGGTCAGAGGTTTGGGAGGTCCTGACAGGGAGCAAAGTTAATATTTCTAAATTAATAACATTATGAGTTATTATACTAGATTGACTTATAGCGTTATCACTATCAGGTGAGCAACTTTTTAAAATTTTCTTTTAATTTTTTTGTCTGTGTCCAATGTTCTTGTCATGTTGCAAGCTAATATATATTCAGTGATACGTGCTTGCATAATCTACTTTAAATACAATGTTTTTGCCTCTTTAATCATGTTTCAATGGCACAGCTTTGTTTCACTAATGTATGTATTTGAAAAGTTTAAATAATATTTCAAATTTCTTTACATTTAACAATTAATTTTAGATAATGAAAATAATCCATACAACATAATTACAAATCAAATACGGATTTATATCTCCTGTTTAGATTGCATGACTTTGATTAAAAAACATTTTATCCTTTCTTTTTATAAATTTTTTAGGCAATAGGTGTTCAAAAGTTCATTAGTTTTTTTATATATTACATATATTTCATCAGTAACACAAATGAGTATTAGCTACTCTAATTCTTAAAAAAAAGGATAATAAAGATCAGTTTTGTGATGATTATATAAACATTCTTTAATCAGTTTATTGAATCTTAATATGCAGCCATTTAACTTTTTCCGCAAACTTTTATTTTGAACAACTATTTTCTACTCACAAAAACAGTAAAATCTATTTGAGATAATCTTCATGGAGCCACTCTTATAAAAGCCGTGATTTACCATAAGATAATTTTTTGGTGAAGTCTCTTAGTGTTCATTCATGTGCCTATCAATGAATGAGCCTTTACAATAATATCATATTTAGCAAGTTGAAGAACAGACCAATTGGTTTTCTAACCATATCATATTTTTAGAATTTTACGTAACAGTTTTAAACAAAATTTTTTTCAATGTTTTTATATTTTACAGATAGGGAATCCAAGTCTTACTTCCATATAATAAATTGCACAAAGTAACAACCCTATATACAACTAATTCATTTAAAGTAGTTAAATCACCATGATGAAAATACTCATCTCTTAAATCATTACATGCAACTGCAGCTGTTGCACTAATATGTATGCACATCTGTTTTTCAATTAAAAAAGATATTAAAATATTTGAATGAATTCACTTTTTCAAGTAGATAGCTTCCTAAGCTAAAAGTTTAGCCTTTTCTTTCATGATTGGTTGGTAAAGCATTTAAGTTTTTTGAACACCAATTACTAAACTAAATACTTTAGATTGCATTCAAAATACTAAGAATACTCTATGGATAATATTAGAATATCTTTTAATTACAGTTACTCTTTATGGTTTTGAATGCTTATTAATCTTTTGCAAAGCTTCAAACGTTTTTTTAACCAGGATATTTGTAGTTCAAAGCCTACTTAAAACAGTGAAGATTTCTAAAAAGTCAAAACAGTGAGAAATAATAAAATGTAGTGTAAATTTAAAAATGCAAAAAAGAGTATGTTATTTTATTAAAAATATTTAATACCATTAAAATCTTCTGCGGATCATTCTTTAAATCTGCAAAAATATTAAGATTAAATAAACAATGGCCTTAAAAAAAAATCTTGTTTATTGGTTAGTTTAGCACTGAAAGTGACAGGTAACGCTATGATCTATAAACTTTAGTTCTAGTCTACTATTCTATTACTAAACTATATAAGGCAATTAAATGCTTTGACCAAACTAATAAAAGCAAAATACTAAAAGCGTCATTATCTAAATGACATGTTGAGCTCGGTTAAATATTTATGTGTGACTGAAAGCTTGTAGATAAAAATAAAATCCTTAAAGTACTTATTTGAAATTTTTTTCTAAAATCTTTTATTTTTTATAAAATCTAAATAATAAAATCATCATTCAAATCAATTGGCACCCCTTTATGGATTCATATATTCTAAAAAATTTCAACAATTTTGATGCTATAATATTACTGCCATATTTTTATTTATTTATTTCATCAATATCTAATAATTTCATTTTTAAGATGGCAGAGCTGTTTTAACAAGAATCTTCTCAAAAGTAATTACTCTGTATTATTTAAAAGTTTCAAAATATCATCATCATACAAGAGTGCTGTAATTATGTTATACAATTATATTGTTTGACAGGTCTACATGCTTATTATCTTATCAGTGCACCACAAACATCTCAAGCGACCATGACTAGCAGTAAGTGAATTTCTTTTGTAGTTTTAATTCGTCAATCATTTTTATGCCTCTGTGCTGATTGTTATGCTGTATTATTTATGAAGCTCCATAATCAATTTATTTATTATTCTATCAAGAAGAATGCTACATATTTCCTCTAATCTAAAAATATGATTATTGCTAAAGAATGAGTCAGGTCGTTTTTTATTATTAAACCCAAGAACAGACATATTTACCAACAACACATTCTTAGTTAATTCTAGTCTCAGAAATTGGAGAAATTTTAATATCTATTATCTGTTAAAATTTAGCTACAGTAGTTGTTACTTCTAAAAACAAATATCAAATTCCTTATCGATCTTTGTAATGTAACCTATTTTTTAATGCAATTAGCATTTTATCTTCAGAATAGTAGTCCGATTTATATGATATACATCCATAAATATTTATGTAATGTGAATTTTAACTCCTAACTGTAATATAAAGCGTAATATACCACTATCTTAAAGTGTTAAATACATTCAAATTCTTTTATTATGACTTCTTGCATAATGTGCAAAATGGTAATCTATGCTCTGTGAAAAAATTTAATGCCAGCAGACCATTTGAAATTTGCAAAGCAAATACTACTATGAAGAATAACTTTGGCTAGAATTTATGCCTTCTTCCAGCAGATGTATTAAAATCTCCAAAAAGAATATGGTCTTTTAATTTATTGGCGTCCAACAAGACAAAAAAAATAAAACTGTCTTAATTTTGTGAATGTAATATTTAAGAATATTGCTAAATGGGCACAAAATATAATTACACAATAAAGTTTTTAATGCCGTTAGCCTTTTACTAATACATCTAGTAATTCAGAAAAAAAGATACTAAATTAATTCTCATAATGAATTCAACAACCATGCACTCTCCTTACACTTAAACCATTAAACATCACATGATCATCATCTCTTATACTAGCACATAATTGTTTATAAACAAGGCAAAACTCTCCATACAGTAGTACCACCCTGTGCCAACCAGAGTAATCAATGGATGCCAGAAGGCTTGTGCATAAAATCCCTATCTAATGCCTACTCATCCTTCTGGCGTCCATTGGTTACTCTGGTTGGCACTCCTTACACTTAATGATTTGCTCTTCCAAAACTACTTATTAATTTTATTTATTAAACTTTCTTACTCTGGAAGACAAATTTCACTAAGAGCAGCTATATTAATTTTATATTTGATAATTTCTTAACTACAAATGCTGTTCTCTATTCAAGTCTTGAAGAGTTTCTTCTACGTCATGATTTATATCTACTGACTCCTGATTTATTACCAACAGCCATACTGAGATTACATCTGACTATTCAAATGTTAAAATAGTTTAATTTTAAAATAAATAATAACTATTTTTAAAGCATCATTTTCAAATGCTTTCATCATTACAGAGCTAAACTCTCTATATAGTAGCGTCACCAGTACAAGCCAGAGCAATCAATGAATGCAAGAATGTTTTCGCATAAAATCCCTCTCTAGTGCCTATTCATCTAATATCCCCAGGCTAGTTTCCAGCTTGTGGCTGTCATTAGTAAGGAACCTCGGATCTGAGGGCACTGCATCTAGATCAAGACTCCTCCCTAATGAAAGTCACAAGCTGGAAACTGGTCTGGGGATATTGGATGAGTAGGCACTAGATAGGGATTTTATGCACGAACCTTTTTGCATTCATTGATTACTCTGGCTTGCACTGGTGACACTACTGTATGGAGAATTTAGCCTCTGTGTAAGCGTCATGTGATATTTCATTATTGGTTTATTTTCATCGTTGCTTTTATAAAGCAATTAAAGAATGAAAATGTAGTGGCACAAATACACAATCACATTAACACAGTTTATGCAGAATAATTAAGCTTCATATTGAAGTCACTTGAAGACAGTAAGGTGAAAAAAAACCAAGAAAATTTTAGAAAAAGCAGTAAAAGATGAAAAATCTCACTTGTATTGGAAGCAGTACTTAGGCTTTTGATCAGACACTGCTTATTATTTATTTAAAAGTGACTCTAACACTAAACATCATTTCATTATTCATTATCTGAATTCAGAACCTAGCAAATATGTGCAACCAACTCTCTCTTATGAATTAGTTCTTAACAGAACCAAGTAAACATGAGCCAGAAAAATAATAATTTAAAATGTTTTCAGTATTAATTATCGCTTTTATTAGGTATATCAAATTACAGATTCTTATAATACATATCACACTGAATATAGTTTATAACTATCATAAAGTTATGATTTAAAAATTCCATTATCTCAATAATATATATTTAAATTATGGATATTCTACAATTATTTAGTTTATATGTCATAATTTATATATTGTAAATTGTACTAACCGTAGCCATATTTAACAAATAGATTATAAAATTCTTGAATATTTAACCACATACATTAGAAACACTATGACTTGATCTACCACTAAAGTGCATCAAATGGTGTGTGTTAGAGGTAGTTAATTTCTATCAGAAAAAATGGACTTCCAAAGCAACTGCTGCAGGTTCTTCTAAAATCTTCATTGTCACTGCAGTTTCCTCTAGAATGGAATCTCTTATAAATAATAGTTTTGTTTTAGAGAAATGCATTAAACTTCTCAGAGAGAAATATTCATAATATTCAGGTCTCTTTGAGCAGAAACAATCTACCCATTGGGCATCTAACCTTGAGACTGCTGAAGTTGAAGCAATATTGGTTAATATCCTGGTCTTTGATTGTGTCTTATGTTACAAAAACTGATTAACTAATGAAGATGGCCAAAATAACATCTAGTTAATAAGAGGATTAAACGATTTATCATACTAGGTCAGTTTTTAATTTGCAGACAATACAATGTGTTTTATTGTCAGAAACATTGATAATAAGAATTGAAACAAGAGAAAACTAATAACAGCAATCTAATTACTTATACTAATAAATAGGATTTAAATCGCTAAATCAAAACAGCATCTATTTAGAGATAATTTTTATATAATAAATTTAAGAAAGTTCACTGAGAATGAATATAAAGAGTTATTCTTCCATTTCAATGTATAAACTATTATGATTTCCAACTTTGAGATAAGTTTATGACAATCTTGTAATGCAACATTTCAATTTTAATATTTTGCAAATTAGATTCATTGATATTATCTTGTAGTAAGATCGTTTCTTAGTCAATACTAAGTCTAATCTTGGAAAAATTAGCATCATGGCATTGAGCAATACTTGCAGATTTATTAGGTCAAGCCAATCTTTCCTATTTGGAGTTTTTAGGGGCAATAGCTTTGACAAAATTCAGGTAGTGGCTAATTATCTTAGCATTGGTATGGTGAATATATCATTAATATCTTAATTATGAATTATCTCTATACAATCCTAAATCTAAAATTAATTAAGAAGCAGGCAATGTAATTACCCTCAGTAGGAAAATTTAAACTCTCAGAAAAGCCATCCATAACTAGAAATAGCCAGTAAGATTAAATTGGCACAACAGATCAACTACTGTAATTTTATTATTTACAAGAAACAAAATTAACCAGCAGGGATGCATATATAATTTGAGGTATATTGTCAGTACTTTAATCTTAGACTGCTGATAGAAAATAATAAATATCATAGAAAAACTATCAGAGACAGTAAACAAAATATTTTTGATATAAATACTTTAAAAATTAAAATCATGAAAATAGACTGTGCCAATAATAATTTCCAAATGTTTTAAAATAATTATTATAAGGTTTAGAAAGAAAATTTCACTTCAGTAACTTGCGCTTCAATTTTTTCTAACAGTATGTACGCGTTAGCTTGAAAGTGACCAATTTAGAGGGAACTTTAGAAAGTAAAAGAATTATACCCCCCCCCCTCTTTTCCATCAACACCACACATATTTTTTTGGGTTTCACGTTCAACTGCAAATCTATAAGAGATGGATTAAAGATCTTAGTGATAATAAAAAAAAAATCAACTAATTTATTAATTTAACAATACTTTTATTCATTATCGAATCTGGTGCTAAAAATTCTACGAAATAACAGAATTATATAAAAATGACAATTTATTACCTATCCATTTTTTTTTTTTAATTATATAACTGTATTGACCATTGTAATGAAAAAATAATTTTTTTTTTTTAGTTTAAACGATTTATTACAATAATATATAAAAAGTATGATGAGTAGATTTCAGTAAATTGCAACAGAGTAATTCATGGTGATAAATTAGAGTCTAAATACCAATTAATTTTTTTTTCAAATAAGATTGGATTCTCACTTTCTACAGTGTAAAATATACTTTTTTAAAAAACTTTACGCTTGTCCAGAGCATAAAACAAGATTTTAAAAATAATTATTTACATTCTCTTTACATCTAAATTAACACCTGTTGCAATATTACTGAACTGGGCAGGAAAAAGGCTTTTATACAATTACGCATGCAATCAGATTAGTACTTGAAATACATGCATGCATAACGCATATGCACACACATGCTCATATATACATGTATTAATTTGTATATTTGGTGCTTGAATACAGTTTTAATCAAAAAAAACCACCACCTTATGTTTAAAAGAGATTACAATTTTTTTTTTTTTAAAAAACGTTTCTCATCTTATCCTGTCCCATCTCCACACTGTTGCATCATCACAGACACATACTAGAATGCTTCCATCACGGCTTAAACTGGTTTGACGTATGGCTGCTGTACATCTTGGCTGGGCTAATATGGTGCATCTAAAATATTATAGAAAAATTGCAATTTAATTATAATAATGAAGCATTTTTATCTGTTTAGAATTAGTTAACAAAAAGCAGTTATTTAAATCTAGAAAAAAATATAATCTCACAAGTATTAGTGTCCAAATCATTCCCAATTAGGCATAAGATTATCTCTTTCAGCAATTTTTTTATGTGAAGTATCTATTACCTGACATTAAATTTATTATAGCAATTTTAAGGCGTATAAATATGAAATATTTATATATATAAACTTTTTTAATTAAACAGCTCACTACATGACAAAAGCCTCACTAAAGGACTCTCATAAACAATGAATAAGGTGATCACTAGGTGATGAGTTTGAATGTTTTTCCATTCTTGTTTTTCCTTCTACTTAAGAACAGATAAATATTTATTTACCAATCATTGTTCAATGGTAAACTGAATTGGCTGTTGACCAGCTATCAAAAAAAATAAAATACTATGCCCCTAGATCATAATTAGATTTTAGCATTTGCTTTAAATGACAGCCAAGAAATAGCTTCCCATAGACTTTTAATACTTATTTTATAAAATCAAAGCCTCATTACTATTATTCCACACATACATACACAAAGATAGCATACGAAAAACTGAAGATATATGTGTGTCTTATACATACACATATTTACTGCCAAAAAAGACGAAGATTATAATTTTTATAAACTTATTTTTGCTTAGATTTTATTTATTAATAATATATTATTTTAAATGGAAAAAAAATATAAAGATTGAACACTAATAATCCAGCAATGTATAAAGAGATACTTTTTGAAATCCAGATGTGATTATGAGAGTTATTTCAAATTTTTATGATTACCAAGTTTTATTATTAGAAAAAGTTATGAATTACTGAATAAAATTTTCAAAATGTACTTTTAAACAAATTAATATTCACAGCATATAAAAATAATATTGCCTAAAATAAAATAAAAATTAATATGCCTGATTGATGTAAATGGATGGCATTATTTTGGCTTTCAAATGCAAGAAACTGTCATCTCATTGTTATAATTGATAATTTTCATTCACCACCCCCCCTTATAATAAAATATCTGAAAAAAGGGGAATCTTTAATATCTTTTTAAAACATTTTTATTAATTATATTTATTGCTAGATTTGCATGCATTAATTAAATTCTCAGATTGAAGATAAAAGAAAGAATAAAATTAATTGTTAAGTGTTATTAAAAAACCGTCATGATCTTCATGTCAAAAAAGTAAAATTTCAATTGTTAAATTTTATACACATTTTTTGATTATAAAGAAACAATATAAAAATTAAAGCTTCATATAGGATATATATCCAATAAATACTAAAATTAATATATTGTTATCATTTAATAGTAAGGTTTCCAGAAATCTGTGGTGCTTTAAGGACATGGAAAGTGTATGATGAGAGGATAAATAGTATATCATTGAATTATTATTACAATACCATAAAATCATTAATCGGACAAAGCTCTGAAAGTACAGTAGCAAAATATAAATGTGAAAAATAATAATTATTTGGCATCAATGTTCCCTCTAAGCTGTGCAGTGCACAGCTGTATAAAATTTTTGAAAGCCAGTGCACTGACCATTCCAATATTCAAATATTTCATACATTTGTTTTTACATTTAAAAACATAAAATTAAATCTAGATGAATAATTTTGATAAAAAGGATTACTAAATAGACCTGAACTGTACATGCAATGGGGCAGGGATACTGCTATGAAGACTTCAGTTTAATATTAGTGTCCCACCCGAAACAACTAAAAATAGATTCCAATAATATTATATTTTGGCCTAATATAACAGCGATGAACAAGTATTGCCTTTCCTCTGCTGGTCGTTGCAGGAATGTTTGATATAACTGGGACTGCAGCTTGGGTATGGCGAGATTTTTTTTTTTATTATTGTAATTTTTAAAAAAATTAGACTTTACAAATTTCCAACCGTTCAGCAAGTCAATCTAAAAATAAGAAAAATGAATTTAATTATAACTGGCTCTCCTGATCAATTGCAATTGAAATACCATCATCATCAAAAATGATAACAATTGTATTAAACTTTGTGATGTTTTTAGTTATCGAACATAGGGATTTTTTTGGTGATAGAAGCAATAGAGATGATGTCATTCATAAAATTTGCTGTCAGTCAAATTCAAAAGGTGAATTTATTACCAGTAAAATATAGGCTGAATGGAAAATAGACTACTTAAAATATTTAAGTCAAAAAGTTCATACTGATTCCATTTTTGTCATCCAATTCCATGAAAGAATTTTGAGAATTTTAATTAAAAATCTTCAAGATTATAATCTCAGTTTAGAAAATGGCGAACACAAGAAAATGGGCGTAAATGTGGTTAAAATTCTAATAGACAATGTTATGCTAGCAATTACCATCAATTCGTCAATACTGTCTGTGCAATCTGTACAGAAGCATGTAGGAAAATTTGTTAATAGTCTTGAATCATGGTGTAGCAAGAATTATTCCTTTAAATTTATAGAATGTACCAATTTAATCAAAATTAAGATTATTGATGAAGTTTGAACATCATTTCACTGTTTGATAGTTGATGAAAGTAGAACATTTCGGTAGAAAAAAATTATTTATGATAATATAAAATACTGATGAAAATTTGAATCCAGCTATCAGACAAAATTTGTCAGCATTATTAAGCTTATTGCATATGATAACCTTTCTATTGTAATAGAGAGAAAAAAGTTTTATAGAGAGAATAACTTTGAGTTACAAAAAATGGTTATGTTTACCGTTGTAATTTTAGGAAAAACAAATGATGTGGCTGCTTGTCTATGAAACAATATGTCACATTTAGTTCAATATATGATGCATAGAAACAGGTTCCATTTATTAAGGATATTGGTACTCATCTTATAGCTAAAGACACCGTTCTATGGCACGGTTTTCGTACTAAAACACATAAAAATGCTGTTTCCGCGGCCGACACGTTCGAACCCGCGTTTTCTATAATACAACTTTTTTGTTGTGCTACAGAATGCAGGCCGCTATGTCGCGTTGCAGTACAGCATGTATGTCGTTAGGCAGCAATTACATTTTCCGAATTCGCACAATTTATAAAATAATTACGCCTTGATGAGAGAGTTTGTATTTGAATTGTGTTGAAATGTTGTTTTCATTGGATTTTTTTATTATTTTAAACTATTGAAATGTTCAGATTTTTTAAAACAATAATTATAAGACTTTTTACAACGTACTGTATTGAACTTTTATTTGGGTAAATGTTAAATATCTATGTTTTTATTAAGTTGCAATTAGGTAACGTGTCAAGTAACATACTGTTAGTAACATTCCACGAGACAAAGAAGATTCTACCATCTGTATATTTTTGAAGTAAAAAAGAGTGGTACGAAAAAAATATCCAGTAAGAAAAGTCCAAATATACAAGTTTTTTTGTAAATTTAATAAAAAGAAAATTTTATAAACATGTTTAATAAGTAAAGAAGACATTTGTATGTGTTTGTTGTTGTTTAAAAAAGTTTGAGTTTCTTTCTTCTGTCCGAGTACGCTTACGATTTTGAATTTTTTTATTTTAGCATTACAAACAAACAGAACACTAACCCTTAAACTAACCCTAACCCTAAACCTAAAACTAACCCTAAATCTAACCGTAACAACTTTTACTTTTATTACGATTATTATTTTTTAGTTAAACAACAACAAAAAAAGTCGTAACACAAGTAAAAAAATATCCGATAGAAAATTGATAAAAAAAAAGCCGTAACACAAGTAAAAAAATATCCGATAGAAAATGTATAAAAAAAAAGCCGTAACACAATTAAAAAAATATACGATAGAAAAACACGAATCAAATTTTAATTTGTTGATTTTATTTACATTTATTATTATCATTTAAATTGTATATGTTAATAAAAAATAATATTTATAAAAGACGATTTTGTTTTGTTTTTATTTTCGCATTACAAAAAAGCACAGAAAAATTATTAAAGTCAACGGCCCGTGAATGTTCATATTTTGAAAACGGCGCCACCCAATGGGATCTTTATCTATACTACAAGCACCGGATATTGAAACAATGTTTCGTAGATCATCTAAAAGAATTGAAAAACTTAAAAAGAATTGGCCAAGATTTCAGAAATTGATGTTATATCATTCAGACCTCTCACTAAAGTAAGATAGATATTTCATATTAAATGCTCTGATAAGAAATCATGATATTTTAATAGTGACTGTATAGAATGAGTTGAAGAATTCAATGACCTAAAAAATAAATGTTTAAAAAATCCACAATATCGAGTCACATATATGATTTTTCAAAATTTATGTGGAATTATTAGCATTAAACAAAATTTTGCAAAGGATCAATTTATTCTCAACGGAGGCACACCAATTTGCAACGGTAAAAATAAAATAAGAGCGCAATAACTAGATAACCTGCTGGAGTGTGGACATTCAAACAATTTTAGATTCCAATGATTATATAGACATTTTGCCAATATTTAAATTTATTCAACTGTTTTGTAATCATTTAAGTATTAGATTTCCAGAGATAATATAAATGACTGAAATATCTCGAATCCTTTGAAATGAAAAATAATTTAAACTTAGAACTTGGACAAGATATTCTAAAATGAATATTTATAAAATATGAATCTATAATAAATAATAATGATTCAAAAACCATATAAACTTCGATACAATTTTAGAACAATATTTAATTTGATATTTTTAGTAAACGAAAAATTGAAGTAATTGAATCATTTAATGATACAGCTACATTTCTTAAAATACCGAGAATGTAAAAAACTTTCAGTACTTTTTGCTATTTCTGCTACTTTTCAAGCTTCCAATGCTTATTGTGAATGTGATTTTAGTTTAATGAAAGCAATAAAATCAAAATCCTGTAATAAACTAGATAATGAACTTTTGGATAATTTAATAAAAATTAAGCATTATATCTTTTCAGAAAAGATAAACTAGACAAAGTTTATAAAATTCAGATAAATAGCAAAGAACGACGTGAAAAAATAAAGGACTAATTATTATTATTGAGTTTTGTTATTATTTTTAAGTTTTACAATATTTCATTATATATAAACTATTTTATAAATAAACGTACAAATAAATTCTAAATTTTGATGTTTTTTTTGCTGCACATTGGTCGGTTTAGTATGCTCAGCTCTTGTAGTTTAGCTCAGAGACAGTCTACTCTTAGAGGGAACATTGTTTGACATTCTAACACAGAAAAACGTAGTTTCAAAAAGATTATGAATAGACAAGAATAAGAGATTAAGAATGAATTTTGTAATGAGCAATCATTTAGTTTCTAAGCATGTGCAGTTTATCTACATATGTAAACATATTCATATAAAAAGTTTAATTTACTTTTGGTCTTTACTTTTCTGTGTAAAGTATGTTCATAAACACAAAAATTTATATAAAATTCTTACTGCTAAATTTAGTGATTTAGAACAATACTGGAAGTAGTCTAAAACAAACGGCTTTAACTGCATTAGATTGATTTAAAGTCTCTGATCTCTTTGATAATAATAATAATGCTTCATAATTGGCTTTCTGGCTAGCACAAAATATTTTCATATCCCCACCCCCCAAGAAAAATGTAAGACCAACCACTTGAAATTATTATATTAAAGAATAAAAATTAAGGTATATTTTCTTCTGCATTTTTTAAAAATAAATTATTAAAAAGCCAAAAAAATCATTTTAATTTAAACCAAGAAAATTATACCTAGCTTGGGAAGGATCTTCCACATCTATATCCCAAACGTAAATCTTGCCAACTTGATTACCTAAGGCTAAAATCTAAATAAAAACATCATTATTTCAAAAGACAATTAAAATTAGAATGGTGCAATATGTAAACAATCATAGATTACCTTCTGCCAAAAATCTAAAGAAAATCGCATAAACCAAATCTCACACTCTTTATAGTCAAAACGATGTAATACTGTTACGTTTCTTTCAGCAAGTTTGACATTATCTTGTTCTAATGTTCCAGGTTTCCAACAAACTATTGAGTTTTCACAAGACTAAAATAAAATTATACAATTATTACAATTACATATCTATATAATGTCTGGCTGAAAAGCAAATTTATTAATTTTAATTAAATTAGAATTTTTTGGAAATTAGCATTGCAGCCAAATAACATGACTACCAGGATTGCTTTCCATCTATTTGGTGTTTAATTTTTTATAATGATAATGAAATATATATGTATGTTTAAAAATAAATTTCATATCTGAGTATAGAAGACTCACCACTTACGTAAGCTATATATCTAAAATTTTCTATCATATACAAATATTAAAAATATATATCACAATCTCCAAAATTGGGATTCAATATAAAAGTATGAAAAGGTGGAAGAAAATATCCAATTCATCAAACATTAGCAGCAGAATAGAATTCATTAATTACAAAATTGTTAACATCACAGCATCTATTATTTAAAAAAATATTGCAATTATGAGGTTAGAATAATATATACTTGACAAAAATGTTTTTAGTATGATTATTAAAAAAAGACATTTTAATACATCATGGGAATAAAAGTTTAGAGTTTTTTAACTTTACAAAAAAATCGAGTTAAGCAACAGGTAGTGTGGGACTGAATGTTTTTGGGAATTACAATCCTTATATCAATTGAAAAATTTTATAGTAATAACAACAAAAAAAAAAAACTTCCACGTAGGTAGTGGTAGTTTCCATTTCACTCACATTTATATCAGCAATAAATTAAACAAAGATAGTATATAATACTGCTGACAATCAGAAACTAGTTACGAAATTCTGTTCACAGTGCTGTCAAATGTTCCAATTAAGGCAATTACATAAATAACTGTGAGTGAAAAATAGTAACTATCTCAATTTTTATTAATCCTTCATTACACTAGAGATGATCCAATAATGAATATTTCTGCAATATAATCTTCATTACACTCTTTCATGCAAGGTAGAAACTGTTTTTTATTTGCTTTTAACACGTTGTGGAGGGATGTAATCATAAACATATATATATTCTAAACATTGATTATCTCTTCAAACCTGACAAAAAGAACAAAGAGGGTCAATATTAGCACGCACCATTCTCTATGATAAGAAATTAATAGGTAGAACTTCCAAATGATTTTGATAAGGAAATCGAGAGTATTTTGATTCCAGATATCAGAATTTGGAATTTTTTATGTTATAAAAATTATTAGATACCAAACAGTGAATTAATAAAAAATTTAAATCTTTTATGAACTGCAAAACAATGTACTCTGGCTAATCTAATATTGTTGCAGGACCAAAGTGTTATCAGTCCCGACCAAAGAAAGAACGATAATTTAATATTCAATTGTATAAGGCCTGCTGAAACATCAAACGCCCTGTCTTAAACGTCTAGATGGAAACAATATCATTCCAAATACGTCGCCGAGGAGTCCCCACGAGCAATGTATGAATTGCTGTAAAAGGATGACCAGAACCTATCAGAGACATTAGGTGCCTAATTCATGAACATTATTCAAAATAACTTGAAGAGTCTTAATTTGTTACGTAATCTTTTTTTTATTTATTTTACATATATGTTTATAGAATTCTGTATTTTTATTATTATTTATTTTTCTTTCGCATTAGAAATCTAAATCTTTACAACTTGGAAGAGTCCACTGTAGTTGAAATCAAGAAAGTGCAGGGATGAAGGTTGTCAAGTTAGACAATTTTTTTTTGAATAAAGTCAACTCTCCCTCCATAGTGATGTCACATTAGGTATCATCATTATTCTTACTGTAAGGAATATGGAATAAGGTAAGATTTTATTTGACATTATTCCATATTAAGAACATACACTTGCTACAGGTCAGAGTTTGTTGTTTTTTCTTTTTTTTGTTAACTAACGATTGTTTACATTTGTTTATTCAGCATGAATGACTAATATTCTTGCATGAATGGTCTTTTCTATCAACCACAGAAACTTTTATATAGTCAAGGGGGGTCCTCAAAGAAGATGGAACCTCTACAGTTGGAACTGGACTACAAAGCTATTGCACACACCTTTATATAATATAGTTAAATAGTTAGTTAGCTTCGCAATCATTGTAACAATGAATTCATAATTTTTCTTTTCATTACTCTTATCTATTTTATAAATATGTAGTGCCTTTATGTATATCTACCATGGGAAGGGTTGGAGTAATAATCACATTTAATCATTAATATGGTAGAGACACATACATGGATACCCTTTTTTTTTTTTTTAAAAAAAAGTTTTTTTGAATTTTTATTTTGTTAGTCAACAAAGTTATTTATCCATTTGTTCATCAATTCATAACCGGATATACACGTGTACACACACATAACTTTCTGGTTTTATCATAATATAATATGGTTAGATGAGTCCTCCATTCAATTGGAACATATATAGAGGTATGGTAATTGCTACCTAAGGTAAATTCACCCTTGAAGAGGGCTGAATGCAGCCTTCTCCCTGAGTTTGAATTCTGAGACATGGTGGAATCCGAAAGAGGGGTGAAAGTATGGATGAACTAGCCTAAATTGTGTCTGAATTTAATGGATAAACCTAGAGCTAGCTCATTGGAGGTAAACATGATTATTGGTTTGGTACTTCATCACATCATTCATGGCATCCTACCCAAAGACCCTAGGTCTGATGGTAGTTAGACTATTCCCCCTCTTCTGATGGAAAACCTGGATAGTCACAGTGTATTATATAAATTTATCACACATCTAAAGATACCAGGTTCAATTCCCATGCTACCACAGTCACTGATTAGATCAACACCTGAAAAAGAGAGGAAGCTAATATTACTTTAAACATTGTGTCTATTACTAACAGTTGAATATATACGAAAGGTTCAAATAAAATTTGAAAGAAATTTTCTAAAGCAATTTAATAATTAATATTAAATACTGGAAATAATTACAAGTAAAATGTCCCATCATAAACTTTCAGACAAACATGAAAGATTATCCTTTGAAAAGTCTTATCATATTTAAAACCAAGTTAATATACGTACACAAACCTGGATAGTTGCAAACACCAACGAGATTTTAAGTGTGTTAATTTATTCCATTATTTTCATTATACACATACATATTAAGGGTTGTTATTTACAATGAATTAAAAAAATAAAATAAGAATTTTAACAGAAAAGATTTTGTTTAATCTTATAAATTTATCTAGAAATTAAATCATTTAAAAGAAAGTAAGCCTCCTTGACATTTAATTTTAAAATAAGCAAATTGTTTGATAATATTTTAAGATAAGTTACTTACAATGTAAATAGTGAAAAAAAGAAGTTAAAATTAATATCATTATGCCATGAGAATAATACATTGTAATTGTAGTTTTTATTCATATTATAGATAGAATAGCTGTTAAAGATATTCCAACCACGTCATTCTTTTGATAACCACAGAGTTTTGCCACTGACAATTCATTAACGGGATCTGAGCATAATTAGTTATGATTTAAAAATATATATACCAGACACATACATATTGGTCTCATCACCTGTAATATTTAAAAATATATATATCAGACACATATATATTATGAAAACTGAAATTATTAACTCTTATAAAAATATTTTATTAGATTATAAAAATTTAATATTTTTATTTAAATATAAAGATAAAAAAATAAAATTAATTATTTTCTTTTTTTGATTTTTAAATAGATTTCTATAATGTTAATCTAACAACACAATTTTGTTTATTTTAAGTTAATTAATCTTGAAGCACTTCTTTTAAAATGTATTCCCCCCTAAAGTCTTGTTGTTTGAAAGAAGTCCTTTCTGAGTGCATTTAATTAAAGATTGATGTCAATCTGTTTTTTTTTTTTTGATGGCCAATCAGTTATCATATTTTTTGATGTTAAAATAACTTTTTAATATTGTATTAAGGGCTATAAGAAAACACATGTAGATTTGAAAGTAGTTTTCATCAATTATTGAGCTATTATAGATCAAACTATGTATTAGCATAAGACCATGGATCAGAGGCAAGTGAGTTATTGGCAACATTCCAGCAATGAGAGTTACCTATAAATTTTCAAAAGTCTCATCTGAAATGTATCTAATAGTCATATGGATAGTTTATTTAAAATATAAAATACCAAAAGTATCTTGAAATTCCAATGCTATATTTTATGCATAAACTACTTTATATATGCATGAAAGCACATTTGAAAGAAATATATTATCCACATATGAGATCTATTTTATAAACATATAAGCACAGATGGAAGAAATGTATATTAATATTCAGAAATTATTTCAAAGACTAATTCTGCTTGTTAATGAAAATCTAATTGTATTAAATGCCTAAAAAAAGAATCTTTGATATCTATTTATTGGAATAATTTGTTTTAAAGTGAACAACTTTTGAATAATGAATAAATTAACCAGCTAATAAAAATATGGAAACGGCAAAAAATTTAAAGCAAAGAAAAAAGCCTTCAGGTAATAAAAACTCGATATATTTCTCTGAATGGTACCACAGCGTCACCTGGTAACCATCGAGCACGTCGGGTAAAATTACCCTTTGAATTTTGTCATATCATTTGTAAGACTTGTTTTAGAATTAAAAAATATATAATGAACATACAGACGATATGGTTAAGTTCTATTACACTGATGTTTTCTATAATTAGATTGTGAAAATAATTTAGTTTATAGCTTTAAAAAAATTAAAAATTGGTAATTGATGTATATACTAAATAAATCACGTTCTATTTATATATGGTTAAAATAGAATATTGACCTATAGATTTAATGAGTTAATTATTAAGAAATATTTTTTTATTGTAATGCACACAGTGTGTGTGCAGATTATGTATTGCTAAACAAGTAATATGGTATAATGAATAATCGGATTATTTTGTACAACCAGACAAATGTGTGCACTTATACATTTGATTATCATGACAACTTACAAATTTTTGTAAGCTATAACTTAAATATGGTTACATATATAATTTTGTTTGTCAATCTATGGAAATATTCAATATCTGTAAGATAAAATCAGAATGATATATTAGTATTGTAGATTATTTAGTGTACCTTTCATTTTTTTATTATTATTTCTAAGCAATAAATTTATCAATCATTACTTCAAGTTATTCCAGTGAAATTATTTAATATTAGCATAGTTTATTGTATATTCTCTCATATTCACAGTCACCAAGGTGTTTGCAATCCCAAACCTAACTCCAGAGAAACAGTAATGTGATATATATAAATGGACATCCATATATAACTCTCTTTAGAATTATTTAGATAAAGTTAAAATAATAAAGATTGCCTTTACAGTTCACTTACTTTATTTTATAGATTTTAAGATGATAACTAGTTTATTGATGGCTAATACATTTATGAAACCAGATAGAATTGACTTTATAATTCCAGCATTTTTTGATATGCTACTAGTGATTAATTTTACATCATGCCTCAAGTTTTTGGCTAGATGAAGTTTAGCCTAAGGTTTTATTCTAAAGTCTTCAATCAGAAAAATTCATGAAGTCATGTTCATTTAAACTGAATTGGACAGCCATCTATTGAAATTTTTTTTTTTTTAACAACAAAATCACATCCTTTCAAATATTGATTTTCTAATTAAAAAAAAAAAAAAAATCTAAAGTGGAAAGTATATTCAAATAGGCAACAAAATCAAAGTATTTTAGACTTGCCTCCACATATTTGATGAATTTACTAATCTGTAATCTGTTTTAAGATCATTTGTAAGTTTACTTCAAAAAATTTTTTGGAATAATTAAATATATGATTTTGTTAGTTTGATTATTTTTACACAATATTAAAAATCAATAATATATATGATTACATTTTTATTTTATATGTATATATTTTATTTTTAAAAACAGGCATTAATAAATTCTAGCATAATAAAAACAAAAAAAACTAGTCTTATGATCACACCCCTTGTGAAACTGATCGTTAAATGTCATTAGCAACACTAAGTTAAGATCTTTTAAGATATTATAAAGCAGTTTTAATACTTTAAAGCAAGTTTGATATTTATTCATTCATGTTTTAAGAACAAATTTCAATTAAAAAAAAATTTAGTTGATTTTCTGAAATCACTTTGATCCTAATGAAAAAAAAATCCTTTGTTCTCATTACGAACTCATTTTTTCAATATTTGCACCATTTAAATGTTTTTTTTTTTCATTTGTAAACATATATTTATACCAAATAAAATCCAATTTCTTGAATTATGATACAGAATAGTTTAATATTAAAATCAAAAATTGAAAGATTACAAAAAGCGACATCAGGGAGAACAGTAGACCTGTCACAATGTAGAAGAGTTAATTCCAATCACAAAGTTGATTAACTTACTGTTGATAATCTGATTGTTATTATTTGCTTCTGACGGTGATTCTTTGCTCCTTTTCTATGCCTATATTCAGTAAAAACATTGATGACTTAGTATTTACCCCATATCAATCCCCTTTATTCAGCATTTTTACAATGTATATAAAATACTTTTTGGTAAAAGCCTGAAATCCGGGCCAACAACACGAAAGTTACTTTCGATTTCATAATAAGAATAAAAACAATTTAGTCAAGCAAAAAAAAAGAAAAGGTAGAATAAAGTCTAAACAAGTCGCAAATAATTGTATTCTATTTTTTCGGCGGCGGGATTAAAACAAATTTTTGTACGTCGTGAAACGGTCCAAAGTTTTAAAATCATCATAATAAAAGGTACACAAAATTAAATTAGCAAAATTTATTGGAATAAAGAAAAATGTGAGGTTATATAAAAAAAAAAACAACAACGAAAATTAATATAACAATTTGTTAAATAATAAAGAAATCATGTTATAAATAAAATCAAAATTCGTTTAATTGATTTAAAAAAAAAAAATCACGTTGTATTATAAAAAACAAAAAGTTGCGGCCCGGTAACGTTATATTTCATTGATTTTGTCTAGCATCAACGCTCCAAGCGGCTTTGCCCGGATTTCAGGCTTTTACCTATTTTTTTTTTTATGTTAGCCAATCTTTATTGATTAAATATTTTTGTTAATAAAAATAGTTTGAGCTCTTTATTATTAATTTAATATTTTTTCTATGAATGTTTGATAATATTGCAGTGAATACCTTTGTAGTATGTTTTCATGAGTTAAGGGAGTTTAGTTTCCGAATTCTATAGCTGAATTGTAATATTTAGATGTGAATGCATGTTTACCGATTAGTTACCTATTTTAGATGAAAGATAGCACTTTAGTATATAACTTTTCTTTGGTGATGAAAGTCATACACACCTAGCAAAACATTTCATCTCATATCACTATAACTGTCTTGCTAAGCAAAGGCATTTTCATCATCTTCTTCAATGAGGAATGGTTCAGAAGGTATTACTCATAAGGTTGTCAATTGATAGTAAATAAACATTTTAGTATTTCTTTTTTATTTTGCCATAAGTAAAAGTAGGTAGATAGTCAATTGTTTACAGATTAATAATTTTGATGATTGTAGGTCAACTATGTGTCCCCCCATCAGTTTTGAAGTATTGTAATTAATTAAAAAAATTAATACCAGTAGAATAATTTTTTTGCATTTTCTGATTCAACAATTAAATGCCATATGTAAAGATTAAAATGCCTAAACTTTAAAAATTTGAATATATTTTTGAACACTCATTCTATATCCAGTTACAGTTCTGGTAAATTTTTTATCAAATTTTTATATATGAAAAAAAAGCAATAAGCATTTAAAAATTTCTGATAGTGAATGAACAAGTACATCATTATTTCAACTAACCTTGGATAAAATAAAATTTCCAAGCCATCGTACGCAGTCTACATAATTTCTGTGAATATCTCTAGTACTAAAATCTGGAAAATGCATTCCAACCGTATCAAAAGGTCTAAAAATAAGAAAATATAAATGCTTATTATTTATACACCACTAATGTAAAAAATTATTTACTAAATTCAATAATAATAAAATAAAAACAAGATTACTTACAAACTTCCATTTAATATGATATGAAGCTGAGTAGGCAGAAATAGTAACATTTATAGGCTAATTTTTATTTAATACTGAAGAAAAATAATACGTTATTAAATTTTTAGATTACAACTGCTGCCATTTAATCATTTAACTCAAGTCATCAGTTTTGATTTATTTCCATACATATATTTCAGGCAGAAGCATTACTTTCAGTTTTTAATATGAATTTAAAGAGTATTATTAGCTTAATTAATCATTTGATTGATATTTTTACGGGTAAGTCTCCCTCTTTAATAAACCCTTTGCGTAAAAAAAAAAAAAAAAAAAATTTGAAAATTAGTGTAGGCAATCTTTTTTTTGTTGCCTATGTAGTTTTTAACCAGTAGAAAAATGGGAAATGATTGCCATCTGTTGATATGAGCAATTATTTAAGTTAGAAAAATACCAGCAGCTTTTTAAAACAAAAAACCCAGCTTCATTGCATTGATTTCCTAACATTCATTAAATCAGAAAGACATTCAATACTTTCAAGATTACTTTAGTACTAGAATCTCGAAACAATCTATTTTGAAAACTTCTTCCTAAAAAGTAAGTAATAACATTGGGTTTGTGCAAAAATATATCCCTTTTATAAGTGTTGTACATAGCTAAAGCTACTAATTGATTGCAGAACCATTTACTATAAATCTAAGTGTTTTAAATCATCAAATTTACATAATAAAACATTAGGCTTTTAAAATAAAAATCAACAAAGAACAAAGCATTGTGCTGTGGATTACATAAACACTTTATATGATGGTTAACACTCTCAATCTTCTTTACTGCAACATAATTTCCCAACATATCAATTATGATTCCTATAGCTCTCTAATAAATTTTAACTATTCATACAACAAAATTCAGTCTTCTATTAATGTTTAAAGTCCAGTGATTATATTTCTATCAAAGATAGCATAAACATTAATATTAAATTTCATTAGCATGAAAAAAAAAAAAAACAAGTCGTTTTTAGTAGGATTAATTCTTGGATTATCAAGTGTCAAATACAATTTCCTTGAAATGATATTTTTTTCTGAGATGAAATACAAGCTTTTACCCATTAGATCTACAACTCTCAACAATGAATTAAACTGATAAGGTTATAGAAGAGGTAATAGCTTCTTATAAACTAACAACTGAGAATTCATACAATTTCCATTTAGGTCTTATGAAATGTAGAAAGGAATTCTTACCAATAATTGAGTACAATTATTATTATAACAATACTATTTAATATGATCAACACAGAATGCCACTGTCAGAGTTTTAATTGCAGTATTGCATAATATGTAGCAGATAATTTAATAAGGATTATTTATTTTTCTTTGCTGAATACGAACTTTACGGCACAAGTTTTTTTAATAAACATATACATTCTACAAGTTTTGATCTTAATAACATCTAATCCTGGTTCTTATCAGTAGTCCATTCAGAGTATCAAAGTCTACATGAATTGCTCTTAAAGGCATTTGTTTATCATGAGTTTTATATAAAACTAAGTCATTAGCCAAATTTGTTTGTCTTAAATATACATCAACAAAAAAAATATTTCTAATAGCATAGCACAAAGATATCATATATATTTAATTTAATTTTTTTTTTTTTCTTAAATGAAAAGACTATTGTGAAAACTGAAATATATTTTTGCTCTTCCCTCAAATATATCCTTTCAGAAATTAAAAAAGTCTAATTCAATCCATGTTTGAAGATTTGTGATGATAGCAGACTATTTGTAGTTACATGTTGGATTATTTCCATCAGTCTTTATTGAAATGGTTAAATGATTTTAGAAAAATTCAAACTTCATTTATACTTTTCTAAATATATTCAACTGTTAGTAATAACACACAGGTCAGTATAAAACGATGTTCTAAGCAATATTTTTCTCCAATCTTTTTCAGGTGTAGCTGGCATAACCAGTGACAGTGAGATTCTTCAATACTGAATTTAAAATGAGACTCTAACCAAAAAGGCTATTTTCCCAGGCAAAATAACCTACTTAAATATGTGTTACATTGTCACATAATTCACAAATGATATCAAAAGCGAACAAGATATTACAAAAAAAAAAAAAATCTTATAAATACTGGATATAAAAATTTTATTTAGCATATTTGCAATTATACATATGCGATTTTGTTTTCGAATGCGTTAGTGAAGCTGTAATTATACTATAATGTTTAATATGCCTGCTTAGCGCTTTCGAGATTTAGTATTTTAATCTCATACTCATAGCTTTACAAATGAAGACTGTTGTGATTTATTGTACACATATGCAAATGAGTTTGAATTTTTAATTAGTCCATTGTTTGGAGAGAGCAAAGCATGCCTCTCTTCTATTAATGGCACTGAGATCATTTGCTATGTAAAAAGCTTCTTTGACTTTTCTTTTGACATCACTCTTCTCTGTGCAAATTATTTGGGCAGAACTGGGTTCGAATATATGGCCTGTAGCTGCTTGGTGGTCCTAAAAGATTGATGTTCCTTCATTTTTATTTTTAACCCTGTTGTATGCATAACTGTGTTGGTAAATTCTTGTATTGATGTTAGCCCGAGTCTGCACATTTCCAGTCCAAATTTCTTATGTCATCTTCAATGCATATTTTATTTTCTGACCCGATGAAAGATTAGTTACTTTGGGTTGATTTAGTATACTTAATATCACTTAGAATAATTGTGTTTCAACAGTCTTCATTGTAGATGGTTTTAATCTTAGAATATATATTCTGAACATTATTCAAACATTCATTGAGTCTATTAAACCAAGTGTAATAATTTTTAAATGAAAAAGATGACAAAATACTTACGAACAGTTTCATAAATATTCATTTCATTTTTCAGGGTTAGAAAAATACAGTATGTCCTTAATTTAACAGTTTATTGTATAGAATATGTTAGATAAATTTTTAATCTCATTATAGTTTGAAGTTTTACATTCTGTTCACAAAAATAAGAAATTAATTCTAAAACGAAAAAAACCTCAATAATTTATAAATGCACACATTTCATTAACCAACTTATACCGAATCCTTTAGGTAGCAATTGTTATAAGTAACGAAAGATTACATCTTATATAGAAAATGTATGTTTAACTCATTCCAAATCGTACACACATACAAGATTTTGAAGTAATAATAGAAGAATTAAATAGTAAAACTACATTTATGCAAAATAAGTTTCGTTTTACTATATATTATTGTTTTTCAAGAAATATTGCAGATCAAGATAAGTGAATTTTTTTTTTTTTTTTACCATTTTTTAAAATTAAATTTAATTTAAAATTTTATTTTTTTCCTAATATTTTACCAGAAAGTAAAGATTTTACATTTATTTACTTTTGCATAAATTTTAACATTAACATATTTAATTACTAAATATCACATGATCACCATCTCATGCTCACTGATGAAGGCCACAAGCCAGAAACTAGTCTGGGGATATTGGATGAGTAGGCACTAGATAGGGATTTTATGCACAAGCCTTCTGGCATCCATTGATTACTCTGGTTAGCACAAGGTGGCACTACTATATGGAGAGTTTTTGCCTTTATCAAAAACAAGAAGAATGGAGGGGATATAAGAAATAAGCAAAAGATGGTTGATTTACATATAAGAAGATGTGGAGAGGGAATGGTTTTGTAAGATTAATGGTAAGAAAGTTTGTTATAAATGTAATGGAGAAGAAAGAATCAAAAGAATTTATAAAAGAATAGTTAGAAAAAAAAATTGTTAAAATTGGGTTTTTGAATATGCAAGGTGGTAGGAGACCAGAAAAGTGGCTGGAATTAAATAAAGCAATTGAAAATGAAAAGCTGGAGGTATTAGCAGTAGTGGAAACTCATCTAAGAGAAGAAGAAGAACCTATTTTGGAATAAGTGGTATGGCAAGGTGTAAACAGAAAAGAAAAAAGGGGTGGTGGTATAGGTGTTATATCGAGGAAATATTTAAATATTGTTAAATGTCAAGAGCATTTGTGGTTTGAAATAAGGTTGGGTAGACAAGAATGGATGGTGGCTATAGTGTATATAGCTACTGGAGAAAGTCAAACTGTAATGGAGTGGAACAGTAGTATATATGAATGCCTAGTTAAGGATATACAAATTTTTAAAGAAAAGGGGAAGAGAATAATGATTATAGGGGATATGAATGGACATATTGAAGAAATTGATGATGTAGATAATAAGAATGGTCAGTTTTTGAAGGAATTTTGTCAAAGAGTAAATTTGAGCATTGGGAATTTATCAAATATGTATGAGAGACAATACACATGATCTAGGAATAATGTATTTCACACAATAGATTATGTATTGTTAAAGAAAGAGGGAATGAATAAAATACGGAAAATTAAGGTGTTTAATAATGAAAAGAGAGTATGTAATAGTGATCATAGTTTTATTGTAATAGAAATGGTTAGTAATGTGATGGAGGATAGAAATAAAGGTAGAAATAATAGTGAAAGATGTGGATGGAGAGTGAATGATAAGAATAAGTTGGAAGAATATAAAATAAAAGTTGAAGAAACCATGGAGCAGTTGGATGGGGATGAGTATAAGGACTGGTGTGGTGAAATAGAAAAAGTGGCAAATAGGGTTTTAGTTGAGAATATGCAGACGAATAAAAAAAATAAAAAAATGAGAGTTAGTAAAAGTGTAAAGGAGAGAAAAGAAGCATGCAGAGAATATAAGTGTGCTATTAAGAACAAAGAAAGTGAAAATGATATTAATGCTAAATGGGGAAAGTACTTAGAAAAGAAGAAGTTGGCTAAAATGGATAATTATAGAGAGAGGATGAAGTTAAATAGTAAATTGTTGGAGGATATTAATAAAAGTGGAAGAGATGAGAGTAAAAAATTTTGGAATTACCTTAAAAAAAGAGATGTAGGGGAAAGAGAGATAGTATTAATAGATGATGAGGGAATAGAGCGTAGCTCTAGAGAAGAGGTAGAAAATCTTAAATAGATATGTAATGGATATAGAAAAGATGTTAGATGTGAAAGAAGTAGTGATAGAAAAAATGAAAGCAGTTAGTAATGGGAATATTAGATTCACAAAAAATGAATTGAATGAGGCAGGGAAGAGATTGAAAAGTAGAAAGGTGAGAGGTTGATGGATGGGCAGCAGAGATGGTAATGAATTTAGGGCATTATCATGTTTTAATAAGATGGCACAGAAGACAGTTTTTCTGGTTAGTTGGAGTATTACAAGAATAAGATTATTATTTAAAGGAAAAGGTAAGGATTATAGAAAGTTAAATAATTCGATAGCGGTAACATCAGTTTTATATAAAATTTTCTCATATATGGTAGCTGGAAGAGTTATAAAATAGATGGAAGAGAATAATGTAGTGGGGGAAATACAAGGAGGTTTTAGGTCAGATAGGCGTATAGGAGATAGTTTGTTTTGTAGTTATACAACTTATGGAGATGAGTAGGAATTCAGGTAGATCATTATATATGAGTTTTATAGATATAGAGAAAGCATATGATAGAGTAAATAGAAATAGATTATGGGTAAGATTAGCCAATTTGGGAATGGATGAAGTTTTAGTAAATATTATTAAAAAATTATATGAAAATAATTATTATACTTACCAGTTAGGGGATATAGAATCAGTTAAAGTTAAAAATGGGGTGGGATTAAGGCAAGGATGCCCTATGTCACCTATTTTGTTTTTGTTGTTTTTGAGTGAAATGGAGAAAGCAATAGAAAGACTAGGAAGAGGGGTAGAGATACCATTAATAGGTGGCAAGAGAGTATATATTTTGTCGGTTTTTTTTTTTGCAGATGATATCTTTTTGTGTGCAGAAAGAAGAGAAGATATGGAAATTATGTTGAGGACATGTGCAAGGATGGGTAAAGAGATGGGGTTTAAATTTAGTGAAGAAAAATCAAATAAATGATGGTTAATACTGGGGAAAGAGAAGATGTAGAAATTTTTATTGGGGGATATAAAGTTAAGTGTGGTGGATAGATATAGGTATTTGGGAATCATCTTATGTAATCAGGAAAATTGCTTGGGCGAATGGGAGAAAAAAATGTTAAATGAATCAAGGAAAAGAAAGGGTTTGGTAAAGAAACTAACAGTATTTTCATATAATAAATATGATGTAGCTAGAATAGTAAGGAAGGGAGTTGCAGTTGCAGGGAGAAAGTACAAAGGGAAGTAGGAAGACATGCATTAGATGCAGACATGTGGACAGCAAAGGAGGCAGGCAATTCAAGGAGAAATGGGATGGTCAAGTTTTTATATGAGAGATGCAAAAAGTAAAATGAAAATGTTTGGTAGGTTGCAGTTTATGGATAATAAAAGAATAGCAAAAATAATGTTCAATTGGGTTATGAATAAAGGGCAGGTAACAAGATGGGTGAGAAAGGTAATGCGGTATGCGAAAGATTTGGATAAAGAATTTATATCAGTATACTTGTATAAAAGGTGGGATGATTGTGTTAGGATTGTTGAGTGTTACAGTGGTAAGAAATGGGATAAAAGAATAGAAGCATTAATAAAAAATAAGGAGTTGGAAAGATGGAAAATTAGTATGGAGATTAAGAAGAGTTTATATATATAGAAGTAAACGGAATATTGGATGAGAGTTAATTTATGATAATAGTAAGGAAAGTAGTTTATTATTTAAAGCTCGAACGCAATCCTTAGCAACAAGAGAATATACATGTAAATGGAAAACTATCGATGATTTAGTGTGCAAATTGTGTAAGAAGGTATAGAAAATATTAGGCATCTGTTGATTGAATGTAAATGTTTGAAAGCAGAAAGGGTACAGATAATGAAGTTATGGGAGAATAGACATGAACAAAGTGACTATTACAGAAAGTGAGTTATTAGTTTTTATGTTGGGTTTGCAAAGAGATAAGGGGGATTTAGATATAAAGGCCAATGAGTTGACAAAGATTATGTTGTGGAAATGGGATGGGGCAGAATATGGGAAGACTTAAGAATGGGGAATGGAAAATAAAGTGGCTAACAGGTTTATCTGGGCATAATTGCTGAGATATTCTTGACTTCATTTACGGAGAAGCCAAATACATCGCATCGCCTGTTAACATATTTAATTAATAAATTAGATATATATTTATACTCTCTCAATAACTATTTACAATAGCATATATAGTTTCAATGCATATCTTTCTAAATATATGCTTGTATATGAAATTAATGTTGATTATACTAATATCCACATATATAACTGTGCGTAAACATTTTACAATCCTTATAAAAAAAGACATTGTTTAAACAATATTCTTGTACTCAATCGCCAGAAATTCTAAAACCAAATTATTAAACGAGTTGATATAATCCACTCTCAATGTATGGCATGCACACTTTAGCACAGTAGTAGTAAATGACTATTCCAATGAATCTCATTCTACCATTCTTGGTGCTTGAATGTTATATGACGTCTAATGCAACTAACCATTCTATTATTTTTTCTAAAAATATACTATGTAAATAGAGGGATTTGAACTCCGGACTTTTCAGTCTATTCCCCCTCCACTCTATCTCAAGTAATTAATACACATGACCACACACATACGAAAAAGATACACGACCCTCAATATATATATTTCACGCAGAACCAGCACTCACCAGTTGGGCCGATCTCCCCCACATATATACAATCAGGGCTCGGTTTATATTAAAATAGTAATTCCTAACAAAGTTAAATAAAAACATCAAACGTAAATGTATTTTCACAATTTAAATTTTCTTCAGCAATATAATACCATCAGCAGCATTACAAACACCTGCTATAATTGTCTCATATATAATTTGCTCTAGGCAAACTAGAAAATATTTAAGATATGGAGATCCTCAGCGTAACACCTATGTAGACAGAGCTTCCTTACATTTCTATTAAAATAGGAGCTGATAAATTTCTATTCTGGTATTTCTAATGCTTGACTATAAACAATCAAAAGGCATAAGTCTTACAATTTCCAATTATTATACCAAATCCTTTAAAAACTCAAATAACAAATGCTGGAGGATTAAGCATATTGAAAACATACACTATTTGCTTTACAGTGGTGAGAAAACCAATATTTATATCAAACTAAAACTATAACACACACTCTATACTATTTAACTATAAACTGCATGCATTTATAATGTCGAATTTGGATGAGATTTTAAATCAATTATAGCATTCTTAGTATTGCAGACTAAAACTGTGTTCAATAATCTATAAAATATAATAATGACATTTAGTTTTACAGCTTCCATTTTAAAAAAAAACCCATCATATCACAATTGATTGTATATTTAATCAGAAGAAAATAAAGATTATTAAAACCATTAAGTCAATAATAATATTAAAAATTATTTTCAATTCCCATGGCAAAAAAAAAGTAGAAGTGATGGATAATCTTTAAGATGGAACGCTTATGAAATATATCAAGAGAACAAGTGGTCTGAAAACAGATATGTATATAAGTGTTTTAGATTTTACAAAATTAGAATTAAAGAGAAAGGATTTCCCCCCATTAATATATGCATTATACTGATTTTATAATAGCTCAACAATGTCATGTTGACCACTGAGGATACTCTCAAACTCAAACATTTTTTTTAAAGATAAGAATGGCTTTATCTTTAAACCTACATTCTAATTATATAGGCCAATCTGAAGTCTCTGTTTGAGAGTGTGACATTTCTTTATTTACTTTTATATTCCATTATTTTCTTTCATATATTAACATTCACAAAGTTTTTCAGTTTATTATGTGTTAATATTATAAATTATTAGAAACTATGTAATATTCAATATTATTTACTAAGTGCAGAGATCATATGTCATTAAAGAAAGAATTTCCACCATTAATATATGCACTGTATTGATCTTATAGTAGCTCAATGATGTCGAGTACTGAGAATACTCTCAAACTCAAACACAAGATAGACTTGTTTTAAAGATAAGAGAAGCTGTGTTATCTTTAAACCTACATTCTAATTATATAGGCCAATCTAAAGTGTCTCAGTTTGAGAGCGTGTAATATATTTTTTTATTCACTTTTACATCCATAGATTGGCCTATATAATTAAAATATAAATCTAAAGACAAGATGGCCATTCTTATCTTTAAAAAGTTTTTATTTTGTGCTTGAGAGTATCCTTGAGCTATTGTAAGATCAGTATAACACATATATTAAAGCTGGAAATCCTTTCTCTTTAATTACATATAATCTCTGCGCTTAGTAAATAATGTTGAATATTATAAAATTAGAATTTATATTTAAAAACGAAATACTTACTTGTTGGTTTTAGCAGGATTATACATGTAAGAGTCTTCGATGGCTTTGATAATGGCAGGACTTTCCATGGACCATATCTTAAGAGAATGATCCATTCCACAGGATACTATTTTAGTGCCATCTAAGTCAAAATCCTACAAAATTTTTTTTAAACAAATCCGCTCTAATTAATTGTTAAGATAATTTTTTTGAAAAAAAAAAACAAAAACAAAATATGTTAGGCACTTATCAGAACACAAGTTTGCTACATTATTCAAATATTTTTAATTGATTTTTTTTTTAAAACAGAAAAATAAAACAACAACAAAAAAATATTAATGTATTTTATATTTTTGCGTTTTACCTGAAAGGAGTCGCTTTGATTCCTCTTTAAGGCCTTAAAAGATTGGACAAGCCAAATTCCTAAGGCTCACCAATTGTTGTTGTTGAAGCTGTTATTATTATGTGATTATTAATGTAGTAAACTAACATGGATGGACTGCTCACCAATATACAACAGCTAGATTGATGAATTTATTAGCTTTTTACTTGTGAATTTAAAAAAAAAAACACTGTGATTTTTCTTCTCAGTTGCCTGATATTTCCTGAAGGCAGAATAAATGTGTTATGTCAAAAATAGATATTTATAATCATATGAAACAAAACAAAATTATGACCCTTAATCCCAGAAATTGTAAAATCACCAGCCAAGACAGTGGTTGGCAGCCTAAGATAAAGGGTACTAAAAATTCCATGGATGTGAACTGAGCAGACTACCATTTGAAGACTTTTTATTTAGATATCTACAACTGCAGATAACTTTCAAGTGAAAAAAGATTGCACAAACTGGAAAAAGTCTAATATTAAATGAGATATTGTTGAACTTTGTTAAGTTAAAAGATAATGAGATAAATGATTTAAAAAGTGGTCATGGACTTTACTACAGAGGCATAAATATTGGAATCACAACAGAGTGAGATTCGTTATACATAAAAAGTTGAAAAATGACATTGCGAAGATTGATAGTAATTAGACAGTCCCAAAATATACAAAATAAAGACAATTCAGGTTTATGCTCTAACAAATTTTCATTATAATGAAGAAGTAGAGGATTTTTATAAAGATGTATAAAATGCTTTTGACCATACTAAACATTTTAAAATTGTCATGGAGATTAAAATGCTAGAATTGTAAATGACTGAAAGATGGAAATGTTATCGGTAAATCTGTTTATGATGAAAGAAATAAGAGAAAACAGATTTCTGGAGTTTGCAGAAAAACTATATTGTGAATTCTTTTTTTTTGTTTTAAAAAATCCAAACCAAAATGGACATGGAAGCATACAAATGAAAACACAGCAAATTCGTTTATATTTTGATTAACAGAAAATATGTATTTCAAAATTGTGATGTTCTTAATAGATTCAATACAGAATGTGATCATTGATTAGTTAGTTATAAGATATATGCTAATCCTTTTAAAATATTATCAGTCTCAGAAGATGGTTCAGCCTTGTCTGTAATCAATAAGAGGAAAATTGATATGCTACTAAAAATTCCAAGAAAGATACCTAATACAAAAAAAGCACGAAGTTACCAGTAAATTTTTTATTGAGACAAAAGAGTATATAAAGGAAAAAAGGAATGTGAACATTTTAAAAATGATTCATTAAATAAAATTGAAAATACAGAGTTTCTAAATTGATATGAAATAAGTTAACAATAATATAAAAAGATATAATTGTAAATTGGCAAGGAAAGGTATAAAAGAGAATAAATCACAAAATTGTAAAGTAACATTTTGGTATAAAAAGGAATACTATTTCTGCAATAAGAAGATGAAACTATTAATAAAAAGAGAAATAATATTCTGAAATATGTGGAAAAGTTCTATAAAGAATTATACAGTAATAAAAAACAAATGAAGAAGTGATATAAAATCAAGTCTAAAAAGAAAAAAGCTACAGGAAATGATGAAACTATTATTGATATTTTAAAAGAAGTAGATGAAGAAATAGAAAAATTGTTGGCAAATTATATATCAAATGTCTAAATAATAAAGATGTAGTGGATGAATGTAATAGTAATATTGAGAGATAAGGAAGGTAATAAAAATATATATTAGAAATTTAGAATATCAGTTTTCTATCACTTCTAAATAAAATCTTTACCAAGATAATTACAATTTACCCACACCAAACTTGAATTCTGACCAACCCAAAAAACAAGCTAGATTTAAACGTTGTTTTAGTATAGTGAATCATATCCTAGTATTGAGAGAAGTTATGGAAAAGTCCACTGGATATGAATTGCCATTATGCTTTGGATTTGTAGATTATTGAAAGGCATTTGATTCTATAAGCATTTCTATGGTGACTAGTGCATTGGTTCATCAAAATATAAAACTAGAATATTGTCATATTCTGATCCATATTTATCAAAATACAACAGCAATGACTAGATTGCATGGTAATACTAAGATTAATGTTGAAAAACGTGTATGATAGAATGATTCAATCTCTCTTAAAATCACATGATCACTATCTCATACTAGCACATAATTGTTATTAAACAATTCAAAACAAAGCATGTGATGTTTAGTGGTTTAACACTAATCCTGCCTAATAGGATAGTGGTGGCTATGGTTGTTAAAGAGCCAAAGACACCAAAATGTCAGGGTGCTGAATTGAGTTCAGACCCATATGACTATATAAGCTATTGAGCTTGGATTGAAAATATTATTGTGTTTTTAATTTCATTCTCATAGTTTTGTAGTAAAGTAGAGTTAAAAGGTGGTTGCTGGAGGGTTGCATTAGATCCTAAGATCTAGGTGCAGTGTTCTCAGATTCAAGGCTCCTCACTGATGATGGCCACAAGCCAGAAACTAGTCTGGGGATATTGGATGAGTAGGTACTAGATAAAGATTTTATGCACAAGCCTTCTGGCATCCATTGATTGCTCTTGTTAGCACAAGATGGCACTACTGTGTAGAGAGTTTTGCTCTCTTAAAATCCTTTACAGCAGTTTTGCAAAAAATATTTGATAGGTTAAAATGGAAAGCTAAAGTAGTAAAAATAAATGGAGATTATTTTAGTCATCTAGATTTTGCAAATAATGTGGCTGTTCTCACAAATAATGCTTCAGTGAAAAAAAAAAGTAGGACTAAAAATAAATGCTAAAAAGACAATGGATTTTCTCAGAAAAAGAAAATAAAGGATGATAATCATGAATTAGAAGAAGTTAATAATTACAAATATTTTGATCAAATTATTAAGACAGATGGAAACCATAACGGATGAAATTAATCATAAAATTAAACTTAGAGGGAGTGCTGGTAGAAATAACCTAATATTAAAAAGAAATATGCCTAAATGAGTGAAAAAAATTTTTTAATAGATGTGTTTTACCAGTTCTTAGTTATGGATCTGAGACTTGAACCTTAACAGAAGAGCAATACAGAGATTTCAGATCATTAAATGAAGAATAAAGAGACATATAATGGAAATAACAAAAAGACATCAAAAATAAAATACATGAATGAAAAAAAAAAAAAAATCACTGACATCATAGAAATAATCAAGATATTGAAATGATGCTGGATTGGACACATTACTAGAGAAGGTGATAATAAATGGACAATAGAAATTTTAAATGAGATCCAAAGAGATTGTAAAAGACCTAGAAAGAGATCACATGTAAGATGTACATATGTGAAATAAAAAAAGTTTATTGGTGTATTGTGGAGGAGATAGTGATCAGATTAACAGACTTAAATTTGGAGATCTTTATCCTGCTGTGGATCAACAATGGTTAAAAAAATGATAATATATATCAAATAATAACTTACATCTAATAAATTTTACATGAAAATGTAATAAATATAGGTTCACATAAAGTTTTAACAATATAAATTTTATTATTAATATACAATGTACATATAATCTTCAATAACTTCTCTTCCTCTTTCCTTCTTTATTTTTGCTTTTCTAATATATAACATATAATAACCACCTTCCACTCTTTTTACACTTTGAAGCAAAATATATTTATTTATTAATATTACAGTTTTGACTGTTCCTAGCAGTCTTCGTCAGATCATTTAGTAGATATTAAGATCTGACGAAGACTGCTAGGAACAGTCGAAACTGTAATATTAATAAATAAATATATTTTGCTTCAAAGTGTAAAAAGAGTGGAATATGGTTATTATATGTTATATATTAGAAAAGCAAAAATAAAGAAGGAAAGAGGAAGAGAAGTTATTGAAGATTATATTATAATATAAGGAATAATATACAAGTAAATGGTGAAGGAAGATTTGGACATTATGGAAGATACAATCGAATTGAATAATATTTATACTGTTAAAAACTTTATAATTTATATAAGAAATGTAGATAGAAAATGGTGGAATAGAGCAGTGAGAGTTTAGTAGATATTAAAATCTGACGAAGACTGCTAGGAACAGTTGAAACTGTAATATTAATAAATAAATATATTTTGCTTCAAAGTGTAAAAAGAGTGGAATGTGGTTATTATATGTTATATACAATGTACATTGTATTTCCTAAAATCTCACACAAATTGTTGGGCATGTTCAAACTAAGGCAATTTTCAATTCGAACAAACTTGTTTTTTTTAAAACTGATATTATCCTTTCATTGTTTTTTTAAGTATTCTAGTTTTAATTAAAAATAATATTAAAAAAAAACAACTTTGACTTAGCCAAAATAAAACTTGTTTTCTCCAAAAAATTAAGAAATTATAAAATACATAAACAAAACTATTTCATTTACTTCTCTAAATATATTAATTAAAAAACATGTTACTTTTATAATTAATTTGAGGGGGTAGGATGGGATTGATTTTATTTCATTTGACTATTTTTAGTTTTAAAATTTTTAATCAGAGACTCAATGTGATAGTAGAGAAGCAAGAAGCACAATAGTCAGTTTTATTGCCAAGCAAACATTGTAAAATAAAAGTCTTGGAAACAAAAGAGCGATTGCTTTTAGTGAAGTTTCAATGTTTCGAACATTGGATAAGTAAAGGTTTCTTCAGTTTAGTTTGTTAACTTTGGCTGATAAAAGCCAGAATTATAGCACTCATAGGTGTCTGGATATACTGCAGTATTTAAATGCAAAAGCTAATTTATTTAAATTAATGATTTACATATTCCATTTTTTGGAGAGTTGGACAGTATTTTCTTTTTTATTAATGATTTGGTTCTTAGCAATAATCCATCTTCTTATGTTTTACATTTGTCCAATTCTCCAAAAAATGGAATATGCAAATCATTAATTTAAATAAATTAGCATTTGCATTTAAATACTACAACATATTCAAATGTCCAAGAGTGCTATGATTCTGGCTTCACAGGTCGAAAGCATGCTCAGCTAACAGTTAACAAACTAAACAAAATAAATCCTTACTTATCTAATGTTCGAAACATTAAAACTTAACTAATTACAGTAGAATAAGAAAAATAATTCTGAATATTATACTGCTTTTATTAACTTTATCATTGCTTAAAATTAGTTGATTATTATCAAAGTTCTACATCATTGAATGAGAGGAAGTGTTATTATGAAAGATGGAAAATCTCAGGCATTTGAAATAAAAACTGCTGTTAAACAAGGTTGGGCACTAGTTCCAACTTTATTACCAATTTTTATACCTGGTCTTTAGAAATGTTTATAGGTGGTTTAATGAATCAAAGATCAAGATGTGATACAGGTTTAATGATAGGAATTTTAATCTGCATCGATTAAAAGCAGAACAAAAACTTCAACTTTTTGGATTCTGGATTTACAATATAATTGTGTTATCCTTGCCAATTCAAAAGATGAGTTAAAGAATGTTCTTAATGTTTTAAACTTTGGTTTAGTAATTAATGATCAACAAAATTTTTAACAGCCAGTGGTAGAAAAAAAATCTTTAGTGAAACTTTTTTTAACTTGGATGGTTCTCGAATTGAGAGCGTAAATCAATTTAGATATCTTGGGAGCTTTTTAATTAGAAAGGTGGATTTAAATTTAGCGATGCAACACAGACTCCAATACGCTACTGCTGCGTTTAACAAGTTATGATAAAGTATTTCACCACGTAAAATAATTACTGCAATTAAATCAGCTGTATATTGGGACATCTTGACATAACATAAAAATATTACATTAAAAAAATCTCATTTAAAGGGATTCAATAAAATTCTAAAAATACAAAATCAAAATCATAAGACCAAACAATGTTTTTCAATTTTCTGATTATGATACTAAACATAGGAGTTCACTAGTGAAAAATCATATCATTACTTTGGGTATATGAAATGAATGAATAATACAAAATTTCCTAAAAAAATATTTTATAGTTAATTTGAGCATGATTTTATGGGAGAAGCAGACTCTCCATTTATATTATAAACATTATTTTAAAGGCATTTAAAAAAAGATGCAATGTGATAGTTTCCATTGGAAAGACAATATTACAAAATATCAAATAAACAGAATAGTGGACCAGGATAGATGGTTTGCGTAATCATTACAAAACTCATCCCTAGTTTATTATTATTATCTCTTTTTTTTGCCAATTGGAATGGCTCTACTTACTGATGATAACTTTCAACATAACACTATACATATGCTATTTCTGAATACATATAGGATTTTCAAATTACTACTTAAATATATATTTCCTCTTGCATTGTTCAGAATTTGGTCAAACAGCTAGCTGTCGCAAAACAGGAAACTAAATCTGTTTCTCGTACTCCAGTTTCATTATCTAGTATAAACTTGAATAATCAAATCAATAGATGTATGACTGTGCTTAATAAATCCCTTTCCAGCATTCTTATCCATATTACCAGACTAGTTTCTAGCTTATGACTTTCATCAATGAGGAATTTGGGATCTGGATCTAGTACATCTGGATTTTTTGGATTTAAAGCACCTTTCTTCCAGCTACCATTCCAGTTTAATATTTAAAAATCTCATGTTTTGAATATAAGTCAAGTTGCACAGTTGAAAATTTGATACCAATTCAATATCTCCTAACTGATAAAAGCCATAAGCTAGAAACTAGTCTGGAGGTATGGATAGAGCAGTCCTAGATAGGTATTAAGCACTATCATTTGGTATCTACTGATTACTCAAGCTTATACTAGATGAAAGAATTAGAGAAGGAGAAAGAGATTAGCTACTTATAAGTATTATTTAAGCTGGAATCATCTGGTATTTTGTTGGTTATAGAAATTATATTATGATAAAAAAAAAACGAATTAATTTTTTATCTTTATGTAAATCAATTTAAAAAATATACGGTTTCTGTCTTAGGCAATCATTAGAAATATGTATATGATGATTTAAATGTAATAATCCAAAAATTTTTGTAAAAATATTTTTTTAGATGATGCTTGCAGTAAATCTCTTAATTACAAAATATGCAACTCTAGAAAAAGTTAACGACCTTTAAATCATGCAAACTTCCAATGGAATCTTTTATAAAAGCAATTTCACATTGTCAAGAAGTAAAAATCAAGAACCCCAAAAATAATAATTTGCAAACTTTTATAAATTGGATAGGAGAGATAGTAAAATTATCATATCAGTAAAATATTTCTAACTTACCATGAGTTAACAATTACTTAAAAACATTATTAATTTAATTTTGAATAAATACATTATTCTAAAAATAAATAAATAAACAGTGCAATAAATAAATGATTAAAGTTTCCGGTTTAATGGGACTACCAATTTTATTTTCTTTCAGAAAATAGAAACAAAATCACTAATTTCTTTAAATATATTTCCAATGATTACACATTATTTAAATAAAATTTTCAAAAACTTAGAAATCTTATTATAGAAAAGAGTGAAAAAAAAAGAGCGAAACTTTAAATACTATTAAATTCTTGGCATAAATACCCCCCCCCCTCCAAAAAAAAAAAAAAAAAAGCAATGGGGGGTGGGAAAGCTATTCAACAAATTTTTATTTTGTGAAAAATACTTTTACTGGTACAAAAATAATAAAAGAATGTGTATCCAATTGGTTAAAGAGTCAAAAGTTTAATACAATATATATATATTAAATAGAGAAATCTTTCTCATGATAAGGATTCTCCGGGTTATGTTTCTTTATAATAAATCTTTTAATTATTTAACTAATTAGACTCCTCTTGTGAATTTTTTCCATTATTATCCATATTCTATTAAAAAATAAACTTAATTTTAATAATAAATATAAACAACATTTCATTATTGTTAATTTGTATTATTTAAAATAAAATATAAACTCAGACTTACAGCACTTAAGACCTCATCCCGATGACCATCAACTCCTCCAAAAACTACTGTACACTGATCAGTTTTGATATTCCACAATCTTAAGGCATGATCTAAATAAAAGATTCTTTAAATTACTAAACACTATGCAAACTTATGTAAATAATACTAGACGTACCTTTGCTTACGGACAGTAAAAGGTTCCCATCGGTAGGATGGAGTTTAAGTTCATTAATAGCATTTCCATGACCAATGTAATGCTGCAATATAAAGAGTCTAATTACCAACAAAGTAAAGAAAAAAGTAAATTAATAATTACTCAAGATTCTACTCACTTTGGTGCACTGCATAGTGACAGGGTTTATAATGCGGATGATTCCTCGGGAACCAGCTACAGCTAAAATAGGATTTCCTGTGACATCATCATAAGACCAGGCACAAGTGTAAAAATTTTCCTCTGACTAATACATTTAAGAAATTTAAATATCTAATTTAATAATAATTTGTTTATTTTTGAACTTTTTAGTTTAAATATGGATAAACTCATATTTTATATATATATATATGTAATTGTAGTCATACGCATACAGGAAAAAATATTTAAATAAAACATATTACTTTAAAGAAAATTATTAAATCTACAATTTTAAAACATTATTTATTCAGTAATAATATGTCAAAACTAAGGGCACTGCTTCCTGGGGCCTTTGGTGCCCGCTAAATTCAGTTAAAAAAGAACACTATCAAAAATTGTTTGAAAATAAATATTTAAACAGAAAATTTGAGTTTCATCAAGTGGCTGACACTTCTCATAAAAAGTCATAAAATTCAGTGAAGACAAATTACTTTTTTTTTTAAATATCAGAAATGTTAACCTATTTTCTGAAGGGGAGTTTATGAATGATTGCATCGTAGCTGCTGTAGAATTAATCTATCAAGAACGTAAAAATGAAATATGAGAATATAACTGATATGAAAATAGTTACAAGGCAAATTAAAAAAAATTATCATTAAGTCATTAATAATAATGATTTTACTTTACTTTTAGTTGAAAGTGGCTTGCCAGCTGAAAAGATTGCCCACCCCCATTGATTAGGTGTAAATTAATTAAATGTTTGATCAAATATAGGAGGCTAATTTTTAAGTCGATATTTTTTGTATCACCCAGAAATGATTATATTCAAATGGCTCTTGGCAGAAAAAAAAAATCCCCATACCTGATCCAACACAATAACATTAAATTAAAAACAAAAATGTTAAAAGATACAAATATTTTAAATCTTTTCCCAACTTTCAATCTCAGTAATGAAAATCATTTATGTAACACAATAAGTCTATATTTTAACAACTTAAAATAACCCCAATTTAATGTGATATAAAATTATCATTTAAATTTCTTAAGCTTTTTCTAGCTTTCAATCTCAGTAATAAAGACTGCAGAAGAACATTCAACACTTATATAACAGTTGTTAAAACAGGCAAAACTCACTATATATATTGCCACACACAACAAGCTAGCGTAATCAATGGATGCCAGAAGGCTTGGGCATAAAATCCCCATCTAGTGCCTACTCATCCAATATCCCCAGAGTAGTTTCTGGCTTATGGCCTTCGTCAGTGAGGAGCCTTGGATCTGAGAGCACTGCACTTAGATCTTAGGATCTAATGCTACCCTCCAGCAACCACCTTTTATCTTCATTTAACTACAAAACTATGAGTCTTAAACTGAAAACACCTTAATGTTTTCAATCCAAGCCCATCAGCTTATATAGTCATATGGGTCTGAACCCAGTTCAGTACCCATACATTTTGGTGTCTTTAATAACCATAGCCACCAATATCCTATTAGGCAGGATTGGTTTTAAGCCAATAAACATCACATGGCCTCCACCTCTTATGCTTGTGGGGATTTTTATGCATAAGCCTTCTGGCATCCATTGATTACTCTAGCTTGTTGTGTGTGGCAATATATATAGTGAGTTTTGCCTGTTTTAACAACAGTTATACACAAGCATAAGAGGTGGTGGTCATGTGACACTTATATAACACATTATCATTAATTTAAATACAGAATTATATTTCTTTTAAAAAAAAAAAAAACTCTTTAAGTTATATTTATATATTTTAACAACTACAAAATTATTTACAAAATAAGTATGTAAAATCGTCACTTATGATTTTATATAAAAAGAGTAGCTAGTTGTCAATTTATGTAAGCAATCTGTTCCATATCTTTTTACTAATTCATTTTAAGCGTAAGTGAAAACAGTTTTCTGTCTAAATACTAATTGTCAAATGTTTTTTAAAAAATTCAAACTTTATTTAAGCTTTTGAAATACAAGCCTACTGTCAAATAACAGCATACAAGTTAATATACAACACAATTTTTTGAATGGTATTATTATCTTCAGGTACTGCTGCCCTGACTTAGTAAGAAATCAAACATAGAATATTTAAATTCATAAATATTATATTTAAGGCAATACTCTAACCAGGCTATTTTTCCAAAGATAACAATCAGTAAAAATTTTATATATATTTATGTGGAAAGATCCTGATGATTTCTCCACTTTTTTCTTAATGCTAAAGTTAACAAGTGGTTTCCATACTTGGTTGACTTATGAGGCTGTTTGCCTGAAGTTGCTCACATAACAATAGCAAACAACTTTTAAGTCAACCTCTTTGAAAACTACATATTAACCTTGCACTTAAAAAAAAAAAAAAGAGCAATCAGGAAAGCTCTCCTTAAATTCAATATTCACAAATCTAAAGGTCTCAGGTTCGATTTCCTTTTTGTCATTGACCAGATTAACAGTACCTAAAAAAGTCAGAACAATAATACCAAAACAGGCAAAACTCTCTATATGTATTGCCACTCAGTTCAAGCCCGAGTAATCAATGGATGCCAGAAGACTTGTGCATAAAATCCCCATCTAGTGCCTACTCATCCAATATCCTCAGACTAGTTTCTGGCTTGTGGCCTTCGTCAGTGAGGAGCCTTGGATCTGAGAGCACCTCACCTTGATCATAGGATCTAGTGCAACGCTCCAGCAGCCATCTTTTATCCCTATTTAACTACAAAACTATGAGTCAATAAATCCCATAATATTTTCAATCCAAGCTTATTAGTTTATATAGTCATATAGATCTGAAATCAGTTCAGTACCTATACATTTTGTAGTTAAGTAGAGATAAAAGGTGGCTGCTGGAGGGTTATCCTAAGATCTAGGTGCAGTGCTCTCAGATCCAAGGCAACTCACTGACGAAGGCCACAAGCCAGAAACTAGTCTGGGGATATTGGATGAGTAGGCACTAGATGGGGATTTTATGCACAAGTCTTCTGGCATCCATTGATTACTCTGGCTTACACTGAGTGACAATATGTATAGAGAGTTTTGCCTGTTTTAATAACAGTTATAACCAAGCATAAGAAATGGTGATCATGTGATGTTTATTGGCTTAAGAAAAATATCACTCAAAATATGTTAATCTGCGTGATATTACTAACAGTTAAATGTAATTCAAAGCTTAAATTTCTCTAAAAGTACTTAACAATTAATATTACATGATGGACATAGTCTAACATGTAATTAGATATCATATAAAATATTATATTTCTAATAATATTTAAAATAACAGATACCTTATAATTAACAATTTTAGTAGAATAAAGTTTAATCTACTATTAATGAATGCAAAAAGATATTTTTCTTTTTGTACTTTTTAAGTTCACCTATTCAACTTTGAATGATAAAGTAGTGAAATTAATTTACTGCTAAATAATTAAAAATATTCCCACAAAATTAATCCATGAAACACAAATACATCTTTATATATTTCTTGCTGGTTCTTTAGTCTATATAATGTGTATCAAATACAACTTAATAAGAAATAATCAATATGCTGTTTTACATTCATTTCAGTTATGAATACGTCAATTAAAGATCTTATGTTTGTTGTATTGCTATTCTGGGAACGAATTCAATAGGACAAGAAATAATTTACATAACAATTAAAATACCACAAGATGGAGAAGTCTTAATGTGAATTTATGATAACGAAATTAATTGTAAAACAAATAAAACATTGATGAAAATAAAACAAAATATAAATAAAATAAAAAACTGAGGTGAATAAAAATATGTGCTAAAAGATGAACTCTGAAAAACATTAAAAAAAATCCAAATCAACTGCCTAGCAACATATGAAACAAACATTCACACAAATAATTTATCTATTGTATTTTAATATCTAAAACTAAAGAGATGTAACATAAAGGTAAGAATTGCAAACTATAAAGATTATTTCAAGTAAAGCATCACCCTTTATACAAACCTTTGTTAAGAAGTTGCTATGTAATAAAATATACTAGATTGATAATATATATATATTTTCCTTCCTGTAGAAGGAAACATAATCTCTCAATAAAGACTTTAGTGAGCCAATCTAATTAATGTAGAGTGCCCTGGACTGAGCAAATGCAGAAAAATAATAAATGACTAGTTTTGATGCCCATAAGTAATGTCTGGTATGTTCAGTATTTATCCAAAAATAAAATAAATGTGTAAATGTGAATGCTAAGCGATATCCGATATTTTTATAAATAAGGATACATCTGGATCTTGATAAGCTTGTAGAAGTTTTATTCCCCCATTATCGGAGCATTCATAAACTGTGACCTAATAAAATTTAAATAATTTAAACAACAAATGAGCTACAAAAAAAACAAAAACAATAGAATATTAAAATGTATGAATGAAATTTATAATACCTACCCTGTTACTACCAACAGTGGCAAAAATAAACGGTCCTCCTTCTTTGATATGTTGATTAAAACTGACTCCAAATAAAGGCTGACCATGGTCTTCCTAAACAATACAAAAAAAAAAAAAGTTCTCAATGCTAATTTCTAAGAGATCTCTTAAAATTATTTATATAATGATATGTGGGGTTTATCTCATATACTTTTATATAAAACATAAAATGACAAAAACCAAATTAGTAAATATCATAATCTAACCCTACCATTTCATAATTAAATGACTAACCAAAATTAAATTGCAAATCCATTACCAATGGCTTCCCTGTCAAGGCAATTTGACATCTGTCTTGTGGTGTATTTAGTTAAATATATTTATGTATGAAAACTACTATTTAGCACTATCACTCTTCAAACAAATGAATAAAGATAACAAAACAGAAATTCAAATAATACTAAAGATTTATTTCTGCTGATCCAAAATATAATATACCAATTTCCGAGTTAATTAATTATTTTTTAACACCGATATATTTATATAAAAGAGAGTAATCATCATTAAATCTATGCAAGAATTGTAACACTTGTAGATTAAATCAAAACAATATATATATATACAAATTAGAATTAAATGGCTCTAATTAGAATATTGCTGCAACTTATTTAACAAAATGACCTTTTAAATATTAACCTTTTCTAATGAAATCTTTACACACATTTTCAAAGATTATCTAAAAATTTAATAAATATTTCTGCAACAGAAATATTATTCATTAAGTGGATAATCATTAGTTGAACAATTAATTAAAAATTATTAATATTATTTATAAATTGTTTTTCAATCAAATATCTATGAGAATTAATTAATATCTGAATCCGTTATTGACTAGAGAAAATAGGTTAGAATTTAATTAATAGTAACACTCAATGAGAAAATTCATAAAAATGACCATAGTTTGTCATGATGAAAAGGAAACTGGTTCTCTCTTCAAGTTGCTTGCTATATTATTTGATTCAATGCATGTGTTATATAGCAACATAATTTAGTTATTCACCACAAAAATTTTAAGAAGCTATTATGAATCAAGAGTTATGACAAAAAAGGTGACAGTGTGTTTCATATTTTAAACCACAAAAGAACAATGCATAACATTATATTTTGTTTTAAATTGGGCAAAACTGCTAGAGAAAGATTTAAAATGATTCAAACTGCATACAGCAATGAAGCTATATGTCCCCAAAATGCTTAATGCATTGCAAGATTTTATAATGGCAGGGAGAACATTGAAGATGATTTTCGAAGATATGAAAAACAGTCACATTTCATGTCATAACTTTTGAACCAGACAAATGAGTTTTAAAAATTTTTGTGGTAATTAGTTTAAGTATGCTGCTATATAACATATGCATTGATTTAGAGATGGCACTGCAGATAATAAAGAGAACAAGTTATCTTTTAACAGGGGCACATTGTGCATACACAAATATTATATATAAACTACAATTTAATATATAATACATTAAATAAGAGTTAATTAATATCCTCATATACATGATCATCATCAACCATTATCAATCCACTACAGGATGAAAGTCTCTTCCAAGTTCAATCCATCTCCGATCTCTAGTATCTCTTCTCCACATTACCCCTGCATACTTTATTTCATCCACCCATCTCACGTGGTCTCTTTCTGGGTCATTTACAATCTATTGGAATCCAGTTTAAGATTTCAATTGTCCATCTATTATCATCTCTTCTAGCAATATGTCCAGCCCAACTCCACTTCAGTCTTTTAATTTTTTCAATAAGGTCAGTACACACCTGTTTGTTCTCTTACCCATAAACTGTGTTTTCGATCTCTTCTTGTTACTCCCAACATGCATCTCTCCATATTTCTTTGAATGGTCTAAAGTCTCTGTATTGCTCTTCTATTAAGTGTCTAACCATGAAGTATAGTGAAAATAATTACAGATTGTAAGTGAAAGGAAATAAAAAAAAGTCACATAATAAATTTGCAGTAGTAAATCCCCCCCCCCCCCCCACATTACAGTACATACTATTAATAAATCTATCTCTTGGATACATGCAACTTCTGTTGCAAATTTTTTTTACTGTGATCTTTATAATTTTATATTTATTTATTTATGAAATAAAGGCAAATTTACAGTGATTTTAATTATTTATATATATTTCAGCACATAAAAATAATATCAAATGACCCTAACTTACAAATTGCTGTTTCAGCACTAGATAAGGATTTATTAATCACTATTATCTGGCATCTATAAGTTACTAAAGCCTATTGTAGGTGGCACACTGTGATAAAAAAAAAAAATGATTTCAGCACATTATCTCTCGGGTATAAGTGACCACTGCGGTGCTTGTCTTATAGATAAAGATTCCGTTGGATGGCGCCATTTTCAAGCTAAAACTATAAAATATGACCATTCCCGGGCCGTTGATTATAATAATTTTGCTGTGCTTTTTTGTAATGTGAAAATAAAAACAAAACAAAATCGTCTTTTATAAATATTATTTTTATTAACGTATACAATTTAAATGATAATAATAAATGTAAAATAAAATCAACAAATTACAATTTGATTCGTGTTTTTTCAAACGTATATTTTTTTAATTGTGTTACGGCTTTTTTTTTATCAATTTTCTATCGGATATTTTTTTACTTGTGTTACGACTTTTTTTTTTTGTTGTTGTTTAACTAAAAAATAATAATCGTAATAAAAAGTAAAATTTCTTAGTCTATTTTTTATTTTTTTAATCTTCGTTTTACACTTCTTTTTTTTTTTACAAAGAAATATGGCTATTTTTTACTTCAAATAGAATGACAATAAAATGTAAAAGTTGTTACGGTTAGGTTTAGGGTTAGTTTTAGAGTTAGGGTTAGTGTTCTGTTGTTTGTAATGCTAAAATGAAAAAATTCAAAATTGTAACCGTACTCGGACAAAATAAAGAAACTCAAACTTTTTTAAACAACAACAAACACATATAAATGTCTTCTTTACTTATTAAACATGTTTATAATATTTTCTTTTTATGAAATTTACAAAAAAACGTGTATATTTGTACTTTTCTTACTGGATATTTTTTTGGTACCATTCTTTTTTAGTTCAAAAATATACACACGGTGTCTCGTGGAATGTTACGAACAGTACTTTACTTGAAGCGTTACCTCACTAAAAACATAGATATTTAACATTTTCCCAATTAAAACTTCAATACAGTACGTTGTAAAAAGTCTTAGAATTATTACTTTAAAAAAAATCTGAACATTTCAATACTTTAAAAAATCCAATGAAAACAACATTTCCATCCAATTCAAATACAAACTCTCTCATCAAGCCGTAACTATTTTATAAACTGTGCGAATTCGGAAAATGTAATTGCTGCGATGCGACATACATGCTGTACTGTGACGCGACATAGCAGCCTGCATTCTGTAGCACAACAAAAAAGTTGTATTATAGAAAACGCAAGTTCGAACGAGTCGGCCGCGGAAACAGCATTTTTATGTGTTTTAGCGCGAAAACCGTGCCATAGAGCGGCATCTTTAGCTATAAGATGAGTACCACCACTGCAATTTTTTTCATCATGATCTCTGCAAGATTAATAAGATCAAGCAAAAATAAGAGAGTCACAGTTTATTAGCTAAATTGTAGTTATAGACAGGGTATGAGCACAGACTTTAACATGACCCACCACTCTCCACACTATCTCATAACACTGATACACCTGAACACGCATATGTCGAAAAGATTTATTACATTTAAAGAAAAAACAAACAATAAAAATTATTTTAAAAACAAAAGTGAAAGTTAAATAAAGGATTATATTTATTGATGCTTTGTTAATACTAATAAATGTAACAGACAGATTGGGCTTTTATTTAGTATAAATAATAAGCAATACTAAAAAAGAATATACCTGCTGCTTTGAAATGAAAACAAATTATATTAGAATAAATAATTCAAATAAAAGTGTTAAGAAATGGGTGAACTACTTTAAATCTTTTGAAATCTAAATAAATGAAAAAAAAAAAATACAATTATAATTTCCAAATAAGCAGAAATAAAAAAAATATTAATTAAATATCCAGTTTCAGTAGATACTTTCATAGAGTGAAGATATAGATAATTAAAATTTTGGGGTTGAGCTTGGGTAAAGTGTAATTATTTAAACCTATTTACTTATATGTCTGCATAATGGGGGCAATAATTTTCAAATTATAAACATCCGGGTTCAGGTTAAAATTAACAGAAATCTATGTAGTCTATGCATGTGCTTTTTACATCTTCACATTTCCATCTTTCTTTCTAGTTTCAGAAAAGGTAAGTTTTATTTTTCTACTATTAAAAATAAAAATTTTATGATAATTTTTGTCATCAAGTAAATTGAATTTTTTTGTCTTTCTCTCATTTTTTTGACAGTTAATGGAAAAGTATTCGCTGTGAAAAATACATCGGAAAAAATAAGTGTTTACTGATGTATTTAGAAGACATTATGGGGGCCTGATGGCAAGTATTTATTTTTATATATTTTTTAATTATTATTTTATTTTTATATATTTTTTAATTATCATTTTATTTTTTATATATTTTTTAATTATTATTCGAATTTATATTTGATAAAAATATACGAAAAAATTATTATTGAAACTAACAAAAAAAATAGCTCGTGATTGTGTACATTTATATCATGAATTATCTGTATTTTTTGCTATGATGTGGGCTTGGGTCCAGTATTTGAATTAGATGATATGAGACAAAGATAAACATATTTTGCAAATATTATGACCCAATTTAGATTTTTCTATAATGTCTTATCAGCATTTTAATAATAATAAAAATATACAAATGCTAAAAGTAAAGATTTTGACAGTATATAAACTTAGGTCAATTATACACTATTGCAATGTAAATTTCAAAGCTGCATATCAAATGCAAAGAGAGGTGGCAGTTGATGAAGCTATTAATAAATTTATGGTCATAGTAGCATGAAGCATAAAGATAGGATAAATAATAATGAATTTAGTATTTCATTCACTTTTTATTTTATTATTTTATTTTGTATATAGTGACTATTTTAGTAGTACTTTTTAATAAATTATAAACTTTATTGACATTCTTTATTATAATATTCAAATTATATTAATTATTGATCAATATTAACTACTTGTTATATATAAGGGATGTTATTAGGGATGACATATCATTGCAAACCCATGTATGAAAATACATTCTGAAGGGCTACTAGGAAAAATGAAAGATACTAATGTCTTTATTTTACGAAGTTTTCAAGTGATGGATTACCTTAAGTAAGTATTATTATATAACAATTTTTTAGAAATTTTATGATGAATCCAACTAACCTACTAACAAAAATATAATTTTAAGTTGTATGCATGATAATTTTGAATTTATGAAATAATATGAAAATAATTATTAGAAATATTAACTTTTATTCTTTTTTTTATTACTTTGAATATCAATGACTATATTTGTTTCAGCTGAATTACATTCTTTGGTGTTTTATCTTTCAAACAATATATATTATGCCATTTTTTAAATATTCAATATGGCTGCTTTGCAAGCGAAGAGGTGATGAAAACAGAAGAATTCTATTAATGAAAAAATAAATAAAAAATGAGAATAAAATAAAAATAATTAAAAAATTAAAGAGATATATATATATATATGTAAACATACTTCATTATATTCAAAATATATAATCCAACAATGTTTTCATTACTTATTACACAATTGCTGAACTTACCTTAACAAAATTAGAACATTTATAAGCCAACTTGCACTTCTTGTATCTGCCACGTCCACGACCTCTTCTACTAGTACGAATAGTTGGAGTTTCAGATCTAGAGTTGTCTGCAGTTGAACAACTACCAATGCTAGAAGTTTCATCCTTATCAAAACAAAACAGCATATTATTCACTTTTAATAATAATAAAATATAAAATAAGTTTTTTTTTTTAATTAATAATTAAATACCATATTTTTGAAGATTACCATAAAGATATGTTACAATTCACTTTAATTATTAACATTAATGAAAATTAGATACAATGTTTGTTTTCTTGATAATTGCAGTCAAAAAAACTATACTTCTTAGTTCTATTTCATATTTCAAGATTGTAAAATGTTTAATATACTCAAAACACAGATAGATAACTAATGAATTGAAAATTGCATATATTAGCAAAAGCTAGATATAAAAATTGTTAAGAAAATGGACATTAACTTCAGAAATATCCCAAATTAATTTAAAGATTACAAATTATTTAAAAATGTTAACACATTTTATGGCTTAAACATGAATGATATCAATAACAAAATAAATGAATACTCTATAAATTAACTATAAAAATTTTAAGAACAAAAAAGCAGAAATTTAATAAAAAAAAATTTAGGGAAAATAAGCAATTTAAGAAAATTATTAAAAATGACAAATTTAAAAAAACAAAAAAATTAATGGCAACCATGAAATTGCAAAAAAAAAAAAAAGCTATAGAAGCTATAAAAATTCTCAAAGATATAAAGTGATATTCTGGAATTAGAAAAAAAAGTTATGTCTGCATTAACAAAGATATTGAGATGATTCTAACTAAAAAACAGAGATGACAATATTCAAATATGAATTATATATATATAAATGTAGCCTATACAATAACAACAATATTAATGAGATATACATTTTAGATGATGAAATGAAATAAGCAATTAAATCTATGAAGAATGATAAATTAAAGGAGATTTGAACCCAAACTTTCAAGTTCCTACAGTCTTCATTCTATTCCAGAACCCAGACTTTCGGGCTCCTTACAATCATCCACTCTATCCAATTATAAGTGACACACATAACCACACATCTGTAAAAAAAGATAAATGATCTCCAATATATGTATTTCATGCTGAACCAGCGCTCATCAGTTGGTCCAGATATCTTCCATACACATATAATCAGTGCTTGATATATATTAAGATAGAAAATCTACACTTGAATGGAAAGGTTTAAATCCTCTACACTCTCCAACTTTTCAGCCATCCATATCACTGAAAATATGATGGTGGAATACTCAAAGTCCTTGATGATGCCATGTTGACTTCAAGTACAATCCGACTCCTCATATGTAGGATCTTAACATGTCCATTTAAATATAAATAAGAGGGATGGACAGAATGCAGGCTGAATATGTAATGTTGAAATACTAGTGTATATATTTAACCTAGATGTAATCAAAAAGGATTTAAATCCAGACTTTCAAGTTCTTTACAGTCATTTACTCTATTCATTAAAATCGATACACATGACCATATACATGTGAAAAAGATAAATGATCTCAAACATACTTATTTCATGTTGAAACAGCACTCATCAGTTAATCCGAATCATCATCTCCCACACATATATATATAATCAGCACTCAATTTATATTAAGATAGCAAATCTACACCCTTTAATAGACAGGCTTCAATCCTCTCTACTCTCCAACCATCCATATCATTGAAAGTCAAAGTTACAGGAAATGAGAAAATTATCTTTTAAAAAAAGTGAAGAAATAGAAAAATTATTTAGCAAAACATTCAATGTCTATATCATAAGGACTTAATGACTGGAAGAATGCAATAGTGACACTAGTGTTTATGAATGTTAAAAAGAAGATATCAAATATTACAATTAGTCTTCTATCAGTTTTATATAAAATATTTATTAGAACCACCACAACTCATTCGCAAAAAAACTTTAGGCTCAAGCTAATTGTCAGAATAAATTGGATTTGAAAATAGTCATAAAGACACCAAAATGTATGAGTACTGAACTGAGTTCAGATCTATGTGACTATATAAGCTGATGGGCTTGGATTGAAAATATTAAGGTGTTTTCAATTTAAAACTCATAGTTTTGTAGTTAAGAAGAGATAAAAGGTGTTTGCTGGAGGGTTGCATTAGATCCTAAGATCTAGATGCTGTGCTCTCAGATCCAAAGCTCTTCACTGACGAAGGTCACAAGACAGAAACTAGTCAGGGGATATTGGATGAGTAGGCACTAAATGGGGATTTTATGTACAAACCTTCTGGCATCCATTGATTACTCTAGCTTGCTGTGTGGCAATACGTATAGTGAGTTTTTGCCTGTTTTAATATCATAACATCCAAGTGTTAAAGTAAGTTATGAAAATCCATAAGAATGAGCTGCCACTTGAAATTGGATTTGTAAGTTTATACAAACCACTAGACCGAGAAACAGAATATTGTTAAAATTTATCAAAATTTAACAGCAGACTGTGTGGTAACTATGAAGATTAACAGTGCTATAGGGTGAACAGTAGAAGGTCATTTAAGTTTGATGGGCTTATAAATTAAAACGAAGAGCAGAGTAAACATAAATGGATATTACAAAGCCAACTAGATTTTGAAAATGATATTGGTTTCATAAATAAAGTATAATAGCTGCAGGAAATATTACAAAAGCTAACGGAAAAAAGCAAAAAGTTCAAGACAAATGCACAAAGTCTAAAGTAAAGTTCAATAGCAAAATTGAAAAAAATAAAAAATTTGTAATAGTAAAATAAAAAATGTTAATACCAAAATTTTGATAAAATTAATGCAGATGGAAATATAAAAAAAATTAATTACAGTATTTAAAAAAAGTCTCAAGGGGAAGATTTTTAATGAATTTGTTCAACCAGTCTTATACTTATGACTGAAATTTGAATTCATAATTATATGATTGTAAATCACACAAAAATATGAAGAGATGAATGCTGGGATAATCAAGAAGAATTTGAAAGCAAAATACGTGAATGAAAGCAGGCGTTACTGACATCAATGAAAGAAATAAAAGGTTGAAATGAAGCTGGACCGAACATATAAAGTTAGAGGAAATGATAATACATGAATAATTGAATTCTTAGATTGGGATCTAGAAAGAGATATGTGAAATGGATAGGTAAACTAAGGAAATTTGTGATATTGAAGTGGAGAAGAAATTATGAATAGAAAAAACTCATCCAACTTAGAGATACTTTCAATTCTGAAATATATTAATAATAATTGAAAATAAATAATCAATTTGTAAATGAATTATCAATTATGTATACCCTAAATACTATCTGAATTTGCTTCTATATTAGAAAGTGAATGCTACTTGTTATAAAATTTACTCTTATTTTTAGTTTAACACTTCAGGAATTTTCAAACTAAACCTTTATGGATATCAACATAATAGTACTGATTATGAGCTGTGCTGCTATTTCATAAAGATCATTGATTAATTTTTTAAAGAAACTGTGTTTTTTTCTAATAGCAACATTCATTTTATTTATTTATCAAAATGACCAACAAGTAAAATTTTAATTGGATATGAATGTTAAATTTAGGATCTGCTTTATGGAGTTAGGAGACATATACCATAACTTTAAAAAGTAGAATTAATTTTTCCATTAATTCCTATGTATTACATATTAACAGGATAATGAGCACACATCTATAAATGTCTGAAAAAAAAAAGTCAAATTTCTGTTCTTTATGATAATCTCCACATTTAGCAGAAAACCATAAATGATTATTATAGAAAGACAATTTATCTGGTATTTTATGCATAACACAAAAGCAACTTTCTCTATATAATACTGCCACCTAGTAGAAGCTATAATAATAAATGGATGCTAGAAGGTTAGTGCATTAAAATCCCTATCTACTGCTTACTCATTCAACAAGTAACTAGCTTATGGCTTTAGCTACAAAAGTGAAAGGTAGTTTCTAGTGTTACATTAGATCCAAAGATCTATATGCTGTGCTCTCAGATTCAAGGCTCCTCATTAATGAAAGCCATAAGAAAGAAAGTAATATGAGGATATTGGATAAGTAGGTACTAGATAGGAATTTTGATGCACTAATCTTCTAGCATCCATTGATTGCTATGGCTTGCACTAGGTGGAAATATTGTATGGAGAAAGTTGCTATTGTTCTAACAGATTGTGTAAGCACAAGCAAAGGTAAAAATATAAAGAACAAAAGTCAAGTAATTATTTTGTAAAGAATTCAGCAGTTTTGACACTAAAAAGTTTGTAAAGAACACATGATTTTAAAGGAAAAATAATGCCGAAAGAATACGAGTAAATTAGTTAATGTTGGCAAAAATGCTAATACTGTTTTCTTTTTATATTGCTATTCATGACAGCATATGGGCATTTTATATATCTCTGGAAATTTTCAAAACTTTATAAATTTATTATATATTGTTAACTGTATAAATATTTTATGTTAACTGAACGTTATTTATGTCTAGTACGTGTGATTAAAAAAAGAAGCTGAAGACAATTAATCTTGATTGATCCATTTTCTAAACAAACAAAATATACAAAGTAGTTATTTTTGCTTCACTTTGATGAAACCATGGCTTTCATCTAATGAATGATTGTAAAGTAGTTTGTAGATGGCAGTTGTAATCGGGGAAAGAGAAACAAATAGTGATTTATAACAGGAATTAGAAGACTTATTCTGATTCTTCTTTCCCCCCCCCCCCATTGATTATAACAGTATAATTATTTTTTTATATCTAATTAAAATATTTATAATTATTTATTCAAATATATAATGCTTATATATAGTTTTTAAATACTTTTTATGTTGCAAAAACAAAATAAGAGATTTGAAATATTTTTATTGATAGCACTATCTTTATTTTTTATTTAATCTCTAAAGTTATATTTTTAAATATATATATATATTGAAAAATACATTACTAAATAACTTAGCTGAAGGTCAGTTACACGAAAAATAAATTCAACATAGAGGAAAGCTCAATATTAAAAAAAAAAAAAAGGTTAGTAATTATACCATGACTTGAATAATAAATTCTTTTAGAAGCTATTGTAGCTACTAATTCTTGAGAGAAAAAAATTTTAAAAAATTGTTATTTTTCAGAAATTAGTAATTACAATAATATCTAAAAGAATCTTTACTTGATTACTATCAAAGAGAAAATATATTGATACTATATTATAATTTAAAATTAAAATGAATTAATCTTTTAAATACAAGTTAGTCAAAATGTTATCAACCAGAAAACTGATGTTATTTACAACTACCTATGGATTATATTCATAACAATTTATGCACTTGATGTAAAATTCTTAAGAGATTAATATGATAATACAAATCTTCAAAGCTAAATTTCAGATTATTATTCTAATAAAATGTATTTAATAAAGAAATAATAATGAAGCAGTCAGTTGCTTTAAGCAATATAAGCGCATCCATGTAGCAGGTTGTATACAGAAATTAGTTTATATAGAGATGTTTTTTTTTAGTTTACTCCACCAAGAATGACTGATACCCTACCATTGTTCTAAAAATTTCATATTATTATTTTTACAGACATTAATTATTTACTATATAATAAACAAATATCAATAATTGCAGAAATATAATTTCTATTACAGACATCCTGCATGATGCACATAAACAATGTTTAAAACTATAGCCCATTCATATCTGTTTTTTCAATATCCCTAAAGCAGTTTCATTTACCTGTATTTCTAAAAAAAAAAAAAAATTTTTTTTTTAAAAGAGTGCAACTTCTGTGTTCTATAATTCATAACGTTACAAATAAATAACTGATATAATCTTATTCATGAAAGTAACTTGAATTTTCTAATTTAATATAAATTATGTTTTCCATTCCATCAATAATTTTCATCACGGAAAAAAATGAAGAAAAGTAATACCATGTGATAAGTTTTATTTCATTTTTTAAAATCATTTTGATATGATATTTTAAAAATATTTATATGTATTAAATCAGTCAGCCTTTAGTTATTTACTTATCCAGTTACAAAAAAAAAAAAGATGTATGCGTGTGTGTATTCATTTATTAGCAGAAAAGATAAAAATTAAATATAAAAAAAATAAACACTTTTTTTTTTAATTGTGCTTTATTAATTATAAAAATTTTAATTGGTTTGTTTATTATTGTATTACAGATGGTAAATATACTGTACATATATACTGAAAATATCTGGTTCACTATTATCCAAGGATTTTAATTCTTAAAACCAAATGTCAAGATTCAAATGCAATATTGATTCTTCTTAAATGCAAAGAGTTCAAAACAGACATGAAATACAACAAATACTATGATTATATCTAAATGATACTAAATTGTGGTTAATGTTTATATTTATATTTCTCATGGCGTTTCATGGAAATGATAAATTTATAAAATTTACTTTTTTCAAATGAGTTTTAGACAAAAAAATAAAATGTTTAATAATATACAGAAGGTAACTAAAAGACTATAAAAAAGATTTTAAAAAAGTGAGATTAATGTTCAAAAGATGAAAAAAAATAAAAAGTATAAAAGCAAAATAATATTTGAAAACAATATTTTATAATAAGCTAAAATACAAACTATCTATCTGCAATAATCAAAGTTCTTATAAAGGTATTACCCAAAGTTAAATCCTAAAATAAAATAAAAAAGTGGGAAAAAATATAACCACAACCTTTCTAAACAATGTCTACCTTATCATCACGTGAAAGAATCCATTTGGAATTGAGCTCTGACTGTGAAAAGGTAAGAAAAGCATTCTGCTTGTGCTTCACTCCTCTAGCATGAAGTAGAAGTTGGTATTTTCCTTGATTGTCACAAGTAAAATATCTGTTGCACAACTGACAATACGCCTCTCCCATATTTCTTCCCTGCTGGCACCATAATGACATAAAATGACCATTATCATCCTTATCCTCTAGCCAATCTTTATTAAATTTCTTCCTTCCACCTGGCATTATTTCTCTAAAGTGATCAATAGTAGGCTATCCTGGGCAGAGGGGAAAGTATTTTATAAGACCTACAGAAAGAATAGAAAAGTCATATGATAGTTTTAACCAGTGATTAGAAATAACAGAAAATTGTATTTATAATAATGTCTGCATTCAACATGTAAATATAAAACTTTTTTTTTCTAAATGTAACATTACCAAGATAAATATATAAATGAATAATTTTAATTACATATTATATATATACACACATACATACATCTATTTAGCTATGTACACACACATATATCTATATAATTATTCTTATCTATCTCTATTCATGGATGACATATGGGATCAATTTTTATTAATTAATTTTATATAATTTTTAATAGGATCACAATTTTTTTTTGTCACTTTTCATTTTTTATCATTATAACCTAAAGCAATATTTATTTTAGTCAAATATGTGATATCCAACACAGAAAATAAACACATGCAGAAAGCTTATTAATCAACATGAAGTAATAAGATATTTAGTTCTGATCCAGTCTTCACAGGGGCCACCAGTTTAACAATAGATGCAATGAATACAATGATGTGGAGATGCAATGTATTTACATTAATTATGCATTATAATATTCTGACACATTATATAAAAGTGTACTAAAATACAATCATTCATCTACTTGTTCTCTTATCATCACAATAAGCATTAGTCGAGCATCACACACTCATCAAGTGAGTTTGAAAACTCATATATATTGATTGAAGTGATATCTATATAATAGTGCATAATATATATCTAAATCATAGTAAAGTACATATAAGTAACTGAACAGCATAATACAAGGATATACTTTTTTTTTGTTATTATTCTATTACATTATTTACTATATATATATATAATTATTCAAAACAATACAATAATTAATACAGTAACAATATTTTAAACAAATATATACCAATTTAATAGATTAATAAATAATTCAAAAAATAGGTGTAGTATTTTAAATCAAAGTGTGCAATATATAAATGGCTATGTGTTTGTGGAAAGGCATATATTGGGGAATCTCGATGTACATTGGAGAAAAGATCAAGGGAGCATTTGTTATTATATAAACGAGTGCAAAAATCAAGACAAGAGAATGTTAGAAATGATGATGTATCACCATCAGTATTTTTTGATCATAATGTAACATGTAATTATGGTTTTGATTTTGATTTTAATAAAGTTAAAATTCTGTGTATTGAAAGAAATAATAATAAACGCAAAATTAAAGAAGCTATGTTAATAAAAAGTGAAAAGCAACAGTTGATAAATAGACAGACAGCCAATATAAAAATTAATGAATTGTGGGAAAATTGATGTATGATGTATTACTTTTGTTTACATTTGTAACGGTTTTTTCTAATACAATTTGAGTCTAGTTGACAACGACTACATAGATAGTTGAAAGTACTTCTATTAAATTGGTATACATTTGTTTAAAATATTGTTACTGTATTAATTATTGTATTGTTTTGAATAATTATATATATTTTATTATAATTGGAATACAGACATTGATTAATAATTTACATATATATATATAAAACTCTATAGTTTAACCTTCTAACCTGGACATTTTTTGATTATGTTTCTTATTTTTATTCTTCAATATATTTTAAGAAATATATATTAATGGTTCATGTCTTCCGAAAGCTGTAAAAGCAAACTCATGGAGGAATTGGAAAATAAAAAAACTTATCACTATGCAATATTTTGAATGCTAATCACAATAAATACATCACATAAAAGTTTGCATCTTATCGGTTATTTGCAATATTTAGATATGTTAAACAACACAGAAAATGTTCTACATAAAATTTGGTTAAAGATTTGAGTATAATATATGAAGTACAGAGTATTCCCTATAATGACCGATTTGTATCCAAATTGATTTAAAGTCTCATTTCCAGAACATAACCTGTGTGTAAGTTGATGGATATCTATATATTATATAGTAAGTAAATCTGAACTGTTCACTTTACTTAGGTACATAAAGGGCATTACAGCATATGTCTGAATATTATACACACAGCAAAATATTGCAAGATTAATGCAAATATATGATGACTATATTTATATATGCATTGGTTTCTAAAATAAGGATCCATGGACCCTTGAGAAATTGGATTAAAGCAAAATATTTATATTACTGAGCTGCTATGAGATAAGCTTTTCTAATACTGTATATTGATTTGTACAATAGAAATAAAAGATTAAATTCTCCACAAATCAGAATAGGATTGAATCATATTACATTAAGCAGATTTCACTTACTTAACCTATTATTCATATTAAATATTATATCATTACCATTATTTCCAACCATTAATGAGCCACTGCAGGATTAAGGTCTTTCCAAGTTTAATCCAGTTATTCTGATCTCTAGTTTCTTTTCTCTACAATAAACACTAACAAACTTCATTCATTCACGCATCTCGTGATCTTTTACAATCTCTCGAGATCTAATTGTCTACCTAGTCTTCTAGAAAAATGTCCCTCTAACTCCATTTCAGTTGCTTATATCTTTCAATAATGTCAGTGATAACTGTTTGTTCTTATATGCATGTGTTTAGTTTTTTGATTTCGTTAGCATCTCTCCATACTTTGATAAGTGAACTAAAATCTCTGCATTGTTCTTCTGTTAAGTGTCCAAGTCTCAGATTCAACACATAATAAATGATAAAATACATCTATTAAAATCTTTTTCAAAAACAAATTAAGTTATATCTAACAGAAAGAAGAATTCCATCCAAGTTTAATTCTATGATTAAATTCATCCATTATGTTTCCACCTATATTTTTTTCTTCCAACAGAATTCATTGAACATTACTTATCTTCAGTCCTACTTCTCTTACTTTCATCTATTAACTCTTACAATATTATCTGAAGCATTATTTGCAAAAACAACCACATTATTTTCAAAATCTAGATGACTTAAATAATTTTTATTTACCTTTAATATCATAATTTACAATTTAGTTCACAAAATACTTCTTACAAAGCGGCTGTAAGAAGTTTTGAAGATATGGAATCATCCTGTAGTACACCCTTCTCAATATTAATAATCATTTCAATATCGCTATGTAATCTAATTACTGCTGTTGCATAGTGATTACTCTTCAGAATATGACAATATTCTGGGACTATAACTTGATGATCCAATTGTTAATCAACATAAAAAGACTTGTAGAATCAAATACCATATCATAATCTACAAATCCACAGCATAATGGAAATTCATAATCATCGGACCTTCTTTCAATATTTGGATGTAATCCATAGTGCTAAATCATTTTTAAAACCAGCCTCTTTTGATTGGTTAGAATCTAAAATTCACTATACATAAGTTGAAATTATCTTGGATAAAGATTTTGTATAGAACAGATAAAAGATTAATAGGTCTTCTTTAAAACATTTTTTAAATATATCAATATTACTGCTGTATTCTTCCAATCATCTAATATAACTTTATCATTTAGGCATTTGGTGTATAACTTTGCCAACAATTTTTCTATTTCTTCAACTGCTTCTTTTAAGATATTGGTTACAATTTATCACCTGGAACTTTTCCCTTCATAGATTTAATTGCATATCTCACATCTTCATTTAAAATGCTGAGCAATTCAGAAAATGTAATAACTGTAGAAGCTATTTTGTTTTCTAGTTGTTATTTTTTTTTTCTCATGTGTTATTTATATATAATTCTTTATAAAATTCTTCGATACCTTCCATGTTATCCCTCTTTTATTAATAGTTCCATCTTTTCTTTTTATTGCAGAAATAACTTTTCTTCCAATACAAGATTTTTATTTTATTTTTTATAGCTTTCCTTGCCAAATCACAATAACACTTTTATATATCATTATTAACTTTTTTCCTATTATTTTACAAAACTCTAAGTAGTCTATTCTTCTTAATGGATCATTAAAAAAAAAAATCTTTTCTTTAGTTCTTAATAGAGTATCAGTTAGCTTCTTATTGATCTCAGTCAAGTTTTAACCAAAATCTATTAATATTTTAAAATGATTTGCAGAGTTTTAATTTAAATTCACTGGAGTGTTTCTGTAGATTGGAATATCAATTGTTAATACTGTCTTTTTTTAATAGCTTCTGTCTCCAGTTTTGCATTAAAATGTAATTACATCTCATTGATCCATAATCATTTTCTGTATTTAATCTATTAAGATGATCATTGCATTCTTGAAATATATTATTTTCTGTTAATCAATTTGAATGCTTTCATATCCAATTCATAACATATGGGTTTTCTTTTTCTGCAAATTCTGTAAGTTTGTGTCCACTTTCATTTCTATCATCAAAAACAAATTTACCCACAGCAGCGTTTTCAACAATCAATCAATATGTTTAAACTGATCAAAAATTTTTATAGATTCATATAAAAATCCTCTATCTCTTCATCACATTGCATTAAGTATATTACATTAATTTGAATAACTAATCTTGCTATTCTATCTGATATATTACCAATCTCCACAATGTTAACTCTAATTTTTGTTTATAATGAATCTTACACCAATACTTGTACATTGTAGTAACTATGTGCTCACTTTTCTAAACTTTATAAAATCCAATGTTTCAATCAATGTTAGACAATATTTCTTCCAATTCATGTAATCTTTTTTCACTTGAAAGTGATCTACAGTTGTAGATCTCTAAATAAAAGGTTGTCATCAAATGGAAGCCTAAGTTTGCAATCAGAGGTTTCTTAGCATCCTTGTCTTTGGCCACCAACTACTGCTGTGGCTGGTGACTTTACAGCCACTTGGGAATAAGGGTCAAAATTTAGTTTTTCTGCCATGATGTAAAAATATATATATATATTTAAAAAAATCAATTGATATTTCAATTAAGAACTATCAGGTGATAAGAAAAGAAAGACTATGGTGTTTTTTGATCTTAAATTCAGGAGGTAAAAATTCGTAGACCATCCATATTCATTTACTATATGGATAATCACACAGTAGTAATAGGTGCAATGACAAGAACATAGAAGTGGATAATAGTAATTTGTCCTCGGTTTTATGGTCTCAAAGTGTCTTCTTTCAGTTAACAGCAAACTCTTTTCTGCAGCTAAGTATTACATGTATATAAACTAATACGTATTATTAGAATAAGTCATAAAATTAAAGGTGCAAATTAATGCAGTGGAGAAAATCTTGATCATCTTTCAAATCAAATTATCAACTAAAGAAATGCAAGAATTAAATTATCCCACATTTTTCTAAAAGTATTTTCATGGCCTGAAGAGAGTTTGTCATTTCTAGCAAGAGTAATGCAACCAAGCAATAATATTCACTGGGATAGTTTATCATTACTTGTCAATCCCTTAATATATATCACATATTTAAATTTATCTTTAATGAGCTTTGATGGGTGAAGCTTTATCACAAAATAATAAAGCCTTTTGCATAATGCAGATGAATAATTAACTGTATGTTTTATACTTTTTCAATTATATTTTATTCTACATATTATAAACTTACATTTGAAATGATCAACTAATACAGTATTTTATTTAATTAAAATTTAAGTAATTAGCAGCAATTATTTATTCAGAAGATCATAGTGCAAGCATCTATTTGGAATTGCACGACAGACAAATTTAACTAAAAAAATGCATAAAATAAAAGCTAAGTCAAGCGTTGTTAGCCGAGAGGTCAGCACAGCTACCTTGCAAGCAAGCAGTTGGTTGCTAGATGGTTGTTGCGGGTTCGCCTCCCGGCAGATACTATGACATATGAAAAAAATAAAAATAAATAAAAGTTAATAACAACAGAAAACAATTAATAAATCTTACTTAAAAACCAATAATAATTCTTTAGTTATACAGTTAAGAATGAATAAAAAAAAAATCACATAATTAGTTGCATGGGAGATCACTTATAACCATACATATTTTTTTACTTTGCTTTGACAGTATCTATTGTTGTGCTAAACCACACAGAGTAATGAGTTGGATAAAAAAAAGAAATAGATACAAAGCATTATAAGTAAACTTTAAATACAAGACTTCATAAGGACATGAAAAGTTTCACTCATAGTCAAAGTTGTACAATCATTTCTCTTTTACTTAGTCACTAACATTTGACAAATCCAGATTATCTTTACATTTTAATTAAAAATAGATATCAAATAGTCAATCACTATTGGAGATGGCTAAGTATAAAAGTTATCTGGAAAAACACTGAGTTTGATAGGAAAAGGTGTTTAAAACTCCATTACAGATTTAAACCTCTTAACAGTGACATAGCAAGCTAATATAATAACTGTTATACCACAAAGTCCTTTACTATATAATTAAAAAAATGCCGAATTTATCAAACAGAAAGACAAAGAACTCTTGACTTTTCTGTTTGATAAATTCAGAAAATCAAGAGAAAAACAAAGAACTCTTGAGCTTGTCAAGCGCTGTTAGCCGGGAGGTCATCGCGGCCGCCTTGCAAGCAAGTAGTTGGTTGTAGACGGTTGTGGGTTCGCGTCCCGGCTGGTGCTATGACATATGGAAAAAAAAAAAAGAACTCTTGAGCTTTTTAATCTAAGATAAGAAAAGCAATTATAAATATTGATAAAAATAAGTAGTTATTTGTGAATGGTGGTTAAAAAAAAAACCCTAAAAAAAAAAAAAAAAACGTCAATAAAAAAACAATTATTTACAAAAAATTAAAATCAGAAATAAAATGATTAAATAGGCTTTTAATTAGACAAGTGATAATTTGTTGTGAGAACAAAATCACCAAGCACCCATCTTAATTAACCAATAAGGATAAAGTAGCTTTACATTTTATTTGACCATCTAGTGTAAGCTAGTAATCATTATCAGATGTATAAATATTTTTATTTTTAGTACTGGAATCCCCACCCTCAGACTGATTTCAGCTTTTGCTTTTATCAATGAGACCTTGGATTCAAAGTTAGAAGAAATGAATGTATGCACTCAGCAACTATCTTTAATTCCATTTTATGTATCAAACTTAAAACTTTAAATTCAAATCAGCCTAAAGTTTTAAATCCCCCCAAAAATCTGCTTAGTTATATAGATTTGAAACGAGTTCAATAATCTAAATAGGGGGAGAGAATGAAATTAATAACCTTTAAAATTTAAATATGATAAATTCTTTCGAAAAACTGATACTTTTTGGCTCATTGTTGTGTGAGCAAATTGCTTCATCATGTAATAGTTATCTGGATAAAGACGAGGTTTCATTTTTAGCAATAAAGTGAAGCAGTAGAGTATATCAGTAACATTAGATCTATTAATCTCTTTTGCATTTCACATGAAGTATTTATAAAAATTATTAAAAGTAGTCACAAAAAATTCATGGATACTATTATATGATTTACCTAAGTTTTATGACCTACCTACCAGATGGCACTTTGAAAAAAAAAAAGGCAATGAAGAAAAGAAAATAATCAGTAAGAAATTAAATGAACATATCTGTCCAACAAAAATTTGCAAAGTAATAAAAAAAGTAACCCACATCAACTTGTCATGGTACTGATTGTGGCAAATATTTATTATAATAGAAGAATAAAATTAATTTATTACCATCATTTTTTTGGTCAAATATATGAATCATGCAGAAAAATTTCAAGACAAAATCAAGACCCATTCATCGCATTCTAACTTTCTGTATGTGAAACTACATTTCAGTAAGATGACCAAGATATGGACATGAATTTAAGGAAGATTTAGATATGACAAATTTTGGGCACTTTTAATGGTCTGACATTATTCCAGCAAATATTCATGGATGAATAAAATTAAAACAATTAATTTACTTTGGATATAATAAAAAAAATTGCAAGATAGAATAAAAATATAAAATTTGCATATTTCTTCCTCCTAACTTATAATTTTGTCCATTGATAAGCATTTTTTATCATCTTATGCAAACTTCAATAACTCTTTACATCTACAGTTATAATTAATTGCTCTCATTAGTTTTGACTTAATTAGTTCTAAGTTGCTTTGATTTTTCATATCAGTCTGTTCATTATTCATCAATGAAAAAAGTCTTTCAATATGTGCATTTGAGTCTGAGAAGCTTAAAACAAGGTCTAAGATTTTATTGAGGTTTAGAACATCAATTTTTTTTCTTAAATCACTAAAAATAGTGATCCAATTTTATTCTATAATACCTGCTTTTATTAAATTCACAATACTTTTTTCACACAGACTTTCCTCATTTACAAAATCAAGATTAATTTTTTTTACAATGATTTGCAAATGTCCGAAAGTTTCAAGTTATAAATTTAATAGAAAAAAAAAAAAAAACAGACAGGATTTCCATTTGATAACCCAAAATTCTTAGAAATGTATTTATGTAAGCAGGAATAGAAATTAACAAAATTATCTCTAGCACATTTCTGCAGGATGGATTAAAACAATTGCCAATTTTTTTCCAGTGATATTTCTCTATCCTCTGCTGACTTTTATTATTTTAACATCACATTATTCCATAGCATTAACATGATGCTAAAATTAGCAGTTGTAAGAATTTTGGCAGAATGAATAAGTATGGCACCAATATTAGAAAAAAATTAAGCATCAAGTCTTAATAAATTCTTTTTCTGGATCTGCGTCATTAAAATGTTAATATTATTGGACATTCATTCACAATACTGGAATAACTTTTAAAAGATAACAAAGCTTTGTATTTATTTGTTCGCAGCTGATGATAGGCAAAGCTAGCAGGAGGGGGGTCTCAACTCTGTTCTTTTTTTTAGTGATATAGAAAACTATCCGCATATTTTTTAAAACAATCATTTGAATATTCAATTTAATTATCTGATACATATCTGGCATAATGTATGATCTAAGCAGTTTGCTTTAAGCACATTTTTATTATTTTCTTAAAGCATTTTGAAAAAAAAAAAAAAGAATTATGCTACCCAATATAAAGTTAAATTTTTTACATTTAATTTGTGTTTGAAATATTTTTTTATTGATAAAATAATTTTAGAAGTTGCACATAGATTGCTAATATGTTTGAAAATAAAGACATATACATATGTGATAATCCAAAATAAGAGTCATAGATCAATTCATAGATCACATGACCCTATCTCTTAAGCTTGTAAGTTATAAACAGTGAGGATTGCCAATTCCTCTACAAGCTTTATGGTAAATGCTTAGCCAGAGCCAGCACTTAAAATGTCTCTGCCAGGAACCCCTCCCCAAACCCCTGACCATGGTTTCGTGCTTTGGCACTCCTCAGAGAGGTGGCAGGGTAGGTTCAGACACTAATATGTTTGGAAATAAAGACATATATATATATATGTGGTAATGTAGTTTAAAAACTATTGGTGAAGGAGGGAGGAAGTTCAAATAAAGTTTACAAGTAATAAATCAACGTTTTTTAAAAGTTCCATTATCATATGTATTAGCTACATTTATTAGTTTTCACATGGAAGATAGATCTTATTTTTATCGTACAAACATTACAATAAATCTTACTCTGATCATTCATGATAGTAACTTGCATTAAGAAGTTACATCGTAAAATCCTTTTTATCTATTTCAACATTAACCATGATTGGTAAACACACATATATACATTCAAGAAAACACACTTGCATCTTCTCATAAAAGACTTGTATATATATATCTTCCATAATTTTCAATCATTATCAATCTATTAGCAGGATGAAAATATCTTCAAATTTAATCTAATTTCTCTAATCCATAGTCTCTCATCTCTATATCTCATCAACAAACATTCTTATTTCATCCATCTCAAACAAGATTTCTTTTTAGATCTTTCCACTCTTAGGATGCAGTTTGTCTTGAAATGTTAATTTATTATCAACTCCTAGCAATATGCATATTCTAGCACCATTTCAATCTCTTAATTCCTTTAGTGAAGTCGGTACTTTTTATTACCTCACTCAAGTATTCTTACTTTCAAACCCTTCTTAGTCTCCAATACTTACGTAGAGAGCTCCAAAATCTCTGTATTGTTCTTCTGTTAAGTATTCATGTTTCGGATCCATACGTAAAACTGGTAAAATACATTTATTAAAAACTTTCTTTCAAACATATACACATATTTCCTTTTAGATGATTTCTAACAAAAGCAGACCAAGTTTAATTCTATGATTAATTTCATCCATTATGTTTCCATCTGTATTAAAATCTGACAAAGATATTTATAATTAATAGTTTTTTTGAATTTATGATTATCAGTTTTTATTTTTCTCCTTCTGATAAAATCCATTGAATACTACTTTAGTCATTTTAGTATTTACCTTTACTCCTATTTTATTTTCATTTTATAACTCATATTTCCTGAAGCATTATTTGCTAAAACCACATCATCATCAAAATTTAGATAATTTAAATATTCTTCAAGTACTTTTATTCTCTTAGCTTCCCATTTCAATCCACAAAATATTTCTTGTAAATTGGTGTAATAAGTTTTGGATATGGTATAACTCTGTTGCACACTTTTACCTACATTAATCTTCTTAATATCACTATATAATCTAATCATTGCTCATTGAATTTTGATAAATATTCTGGGATTAAATTTTCAGGGTCCAAAGCCTTAGTCATTTGTGGAAATGCCAAATGCCTTTTTATAATCTACATATTTAAAATCTAATAGTAACTCATATTCAATGGTCATTTCTAACACTTCCTTTAATACATGGATGTGATCCATTATGCTAAAATCACTTTTAAATATACATATGTACTTTTTATATATTTTGGTCTTTAAGTAGTAAAAAAAACTCTGAATAAGACTGATAGTTAGTCAAAACTTGTTAAAGTTATTATGTAGTTTAAATACAATAAAATATTGTATTTAGCATTGTGCTAAGTACATAGAAAAAATATTTTGGTACATTTGTTTATCATGTACCTATTAGAGATAATGATTGATAAGATAAATTATAGTCATAATGGTCTTTTTTTATCTTCTCAGTCAATTTATTTTTAACATTCTAATATCACATAATGTAAAGTGTGCTGAATGTGCCTGTATATCATATATATATAAAAAAACTTTTTAAATTTTACTAATTTTTGTTAAAAAAAAAAAAAATGAAATTAAGACTAAAATTTTATTAGTTGAAAAATGGAAATAATAATTTTTTAAAAATTCACTATGTAAACATCTAATCTTTATAATTATATTTGATAATTACAGACGATTTAAATCAAACAGTTAAGATTCAACAGTTATGATTTTGTTTGAAAATGGTGCTTGGAAAAAAAGATATATAAAAAATTTAAGTCAAAGGATTATTTACTATTAGTTAAAATGCTAATGTTTGATCCCAGATGAGACTGTAATAGTTTAGGAGTTATTGGCAGTGATCTACTTAAGAATTTGCCAACCATGAACATCTGGATATACACTCCAGTCATCAGAAACAATGCTTTTAATGGTTATGGACAGTTTAGCTATCTTGTTATGGGGGAAAATGATTACATTTTTCAATGGCATGTATATAAATGTTCAATAAGCCAAATGCTTTATCATTGTACAAATACAAGCACATTTTTATTTGATATTAATTTGTAAAAACCATTCAAGGTGTAGGAAAACAATGAACTATCTTCAGCGAAGATTCAGTTCAATTTTTGAAAACCACTGTAGGATGTGATTATTTTATAAAAAATTATTACAAAAAAAAAAACTACTACTATTTTATTTAAATACATACAAATGCTGCAAAAGTACAAACCTATGTTCCACTCTTCTGATACATTTTTTAGATTACTTTAAATTAAAATCTAAGTTCCACTATTTACATTTATGTAGCATCGGTAATTGATTGTCAGCTATCTACATTTCCATTTTTATCTTTATTATTAAGTCTTTAAAGACTGCTTTGATTGAAAGAACACTGGGATGACTAATAGATCATTTAAGATTTCTTTAGAAATATGACAATTTATCGTAGTAATAGTACTTACAACTTAATTTATAAATTCAATGTAATGGTTTTTATTATTTTTTTTTTTTCCAATTTCTAAAAGTCAATTGCAAATTTTCAAGATTTCTTTGGATTTCTCTTGTCCTTCATAATATACCTAATATCAGCTTACAAACGTTTGATTTAGAATTTGAAAGTTCTTTTGATCTTGTTTTGATAGATTTGTTTTATACATTTTTATTATTCTACTTTTTAAAAATTTATGTATATTTCTTTCTTCCTTCTTATTATTGGCTTTTTAAAAAGTAAGGAGAGGGGTGGGTAAATAATGGTCTCCTTATAGTATTAATATCTATTTCAAACAACCTGTTCTGATTTGTAATCAATCTACAGACTTACTGGGAAATTTTGTATGATTTATTCTTAAAACTTTTTTAAATTTCTTCTTTTCTTATTGGCTTTTAAAAAACATTGCATGACAATTTATTTTGGACATTTTTTTGTCTTTAAAAAATTTTTTAAAATTTCTTATTGGTATTTTAAAAAAATGAGAGGGAAATGGGTAGTTGTAATTACTACATTTATTTAAAATCCAATCAAACACTCCAAAATAAAAAATAAACTGTCTGGTTATGAAATAAATAAAAAAAAGAAGTTAACATAAAACTTTTATTGATTTGGATTTTGTTTTTAACTAAAAATAATGCAAATGTTTAAATGAAAAGCAAGATTATTGTTTCCAGAAACATTTTAAATCAGCTTAATTTGAACTAATTTCTAACAAGTTTAAAAATAAAATATATTTATAGTCAATGATGCTAGCAGAAAAATGTTTCCCCTTTTTTTCATCTTTGACATTTTTTAAATTAAACATTTAATTTATATTAAAAAAAGTTGTTTAAAAAAAATAAAAAATCTATCAATGAAAACTAATTCTAGAGATTTTAGATTACACAGGAAGGTATAAATTTAGTCATATTTACTAGTTTAATTTTCTACCCCACCCTCCCCACTTGGAAAAGAATTTTCTAAAGTCAGAAAAGAACAATACAAATTTCCAAACAATTTTTTTTTTTTTTCAATTACAAATGA